>OY856413.1:762140055-762740055 GCA_963693085.1 Alisma plantago-aquatica | reverse complement strand
TATAACATATTCATGTGTAAAAAACCCATAGAAAGCATATTATCATCTAAATCAAATTCAATTCTTATTCTTTCGCTCAAAAAGTTACTATATCTCAAAACAATCTAATTAAGACATTAAATCCAATTTCCAAACACAATTAGGGTTTTAACATGGTTTAATGCATAAGCGTGGTTAACTTAAAGTACTTTTAGAATTACAAGCGATATCAGGCTCAATATTATTTTTATTGGATTCCTCACGTTCTCCTGATCAATTTTTATATATAACATGTCTTTATTAGATCTACCAATCTTTAGATATGAATTTCATAAGATTTAATTACTTGGGGACCAATAGCAGCGTCCCACATCAGCCCAACTAGCTCTTTTCTCCTTTTCCATGCAGACTGGCTCCCACGAATTGGGTTTTGCCACATCGACGGCGTGCTCCACGCAAACAGACGCCGGGTCATGGTGAAATTCCGCCACTACCCCCACACCCTAGTGCATAAAGCCCGACGCTTCTGAGGGTAAGCCAATAATTAGGCTTTGTTCTGTCTCCTTCCTCTGGCTGCCTCCTGCTCGCGAGCCTAGAACCCGCACCGATCAACCCCTCCGTTAACCCAGAGAAACAACACGTCGGAGGGCCAAGAACCCCTAAGCCCGATTTCACAAGTCACCTCAAGACTTGTTCACAGCCGCAACATCACCGGTGAGAGGAAGAGAAACGTGGGGAAGGGAGCGGTACTCCACAGAGGAAACAGGGCAGGTTCACAGCGGGGACAACGGCTCTGAGCAACTCGTTGCATCTTGGTTTTGCGGAAAGACACCTTAGGTCTTAAGAATCTTTTCCCTCCTCTAGTCCAGAGATTGTCAGCCTTATATAGGCAGGTTCTACCAAATGAGGGTCAACAGAGTTTGGGTTCCTTTGTCATTGGGAGAAACTCCCAATTGTGTGCGAAATTGGGAAATCAAAGGGATCACCTAATGCGATTTAATCTCCCGAAGTTGAATATCAACTTCCTAGACTCCTAGAGAAATCGGGAGAGATATATGTTAGATTAAACCCACCCTTTATTGTTCCCTTTTCATGATCTGTCTCTAAGAGAAGCCCTCGTTGGATCAAGATCCAACAGATATGGGGCCATGTATTAGAACATAAAGCAGAGATGAATTGTAACATTTAATATTATCCTTTACACTTTAGGAAACTTACAAAATTCATCTCTCTCAATCCGTTTATCCATTTAATCCCAAATTTTAGAGGAAAGTCCATGATGATGTAAACCTTTTTGCAAATTTTGGGACTTAAACTCAAAAGTATCATAGACGTTTCTTCATATGCAAGTATTCACTATTAAGGTATATTTTATGCATATTTTCTCTCTCCTATTATTTTATATTCCTTACTTAGGTTCCTTTTACCATTAGAAACCTTGTGGATTCAAAATGTCATCCATGATGATTCCATTATCCATATTTCCAAATATTTCTTATAATTTCATCATTATCTCATATTTCCTTCGTAATAAAGCAATATTTGATTTCTTCTTTTTCTTTTAATCATATTGGACTCCTTAATATATTATGATCCAAGAATTCACATGAAAAAAGAAAATATTTCAAAGGGAACCCATTCAATACATATAATTCACAAAATTCCCATAATCATACATTTATTGGGGAAATTGGATTTTCCACCATCTGAACCCAAAAACTGGGGTTGCAACAGTTTCAATCAATAAACGTTGTTGGAGGTTATATCTCTTGCTGGGACATAGGTCTCACCCTTTTAGTTCGCCATATTTTTTTAGGTAATCGAAAGTGATGAAAACAAACATGTGGCAGCAAAGAGGAGATATAGTAATAAATCTATGAGAAAGTTAATTAGATGTCTAGTGTGTCCTAGAGTCGTCCCCGTACTCTCAGGTCTAGATAGGAAAAGTTTGTATATGGTGTTTCAAATGAATTGGAATTTTTTTTAGCATGTTAATGTTTGTTGTGTGGCATATACAAATTGTCATAACCTTGATTTTCTCTCTCTTATATTGTACTCTTTCTTTCTCATCAAGTGACTTATACTCGATTGAATATCAATTGCATAGTGTGAGTGTGGTTATACTTCCTTTTAGTCACACCTGTGATCAGTTGAGATGTTTGACATTAATTTGCCTTTTTGAGCTAAGTTCCACACTTTCATGTCAACATATTAATATATATGTTGGACCTCATTTCAATAAATTATTTCCAATATAAACCATGTTGTAGAGTTTTCAATAACGAATCCAATGGCACAAAATTTACCCTATTTGGACATTTGTAGTGCAAGTTGTGCCTTTTCAAAAATGACTAGTTTCTCACTTGAATTAGTTGTTTTAGCTTGAATTTGACCCTTAGTGGGCCCCAAATATACAATCAGGGCCCACTTGCTTGCCCTTCTCCCCACTTCCATTTTAGGAAAGATCATAGGACTGGGAAGAATGCTCGCCGCCTTTAGCCAAATCGGGCAACAAGGGAAAGCTCTTAATTGCTTGGAATATAAACCCTAGTGCTCTTGATCTATTTATAAACCCCTCTCATCAAGCCTTTTTTCATATTACTGGTTTCTTCTTTCCCTTATCCACGTTTCCCCTCTCCTCACTTCCTGGCGGCAAGGGCTACCAAGGTCAGTTGTTGCTCCTCCCGATCTTTGCCTGGAGACCAGCACGTTGGCGAAACTTGGTGGCCGATATGCCCAGATCCATAGTCCCTGCCTCGGGCCTCTTGCAGCTGTGGAAGGTGTTGATGAGGCAAGGCCAGTGCTGTGGTCGTTGACCTGCCAATCCGGTGGCCAAATCCCCTACGGCAAGGACTTGTCCTTGAAGAAGAAAATAGGCCACGACAATGCGCCCAAGACCATGCCTACCCTTGCCTTGCCCCCGAGCTTCTGGAGGTGACGTGGTTGCTGAGGGAGACTTGCATGTCGTCCCCTATTTCCACTATGTTCCTACGCAAGGAACATGGGTCACACGATTGGGGATGACGAACACAAGTCGCCCCGGGCCTAGGTCAAGAGAGGCGTCTGGACCGAATGTCCATGGGCCGAGGAGTGGCTGGCCCAACTGTTACTCACACGCTTGGGAGGGTGCAGATGATGCCCAGGTGAGCTGCTCGATCTTGCATCAACGGCCATGATCCTCTACATAATCATGGTTACACTATCAATCAGAATCCATATAGTTTCGATGTATAATTTACAAAAATCATAACTTCCTCATTTTAAGGCCAAATATAGCAAAATTATATATCAAAATGATCCTCTCAAAAAGACCTACAACATGAGCTTATTTCAAGACCCTGAATCTTCTTCTAGTTTCCTTATATAGCTAAATATGTAACCTTTGACTACTTTTAATATGCTTAACACATGATTAGGATTAGTGATTGGATCTTGATGCTCAATCTACCCCCGATCCTTAAACCAATATCTTTTATGAACCCTTGAACTAAATGAAGTTCATACTCCCCCTAATGCTCATACATGACTCCTTTTGTACATATTCGACCATATTGGACTATAATGATGTACATTGCCTTTTAATGCTAATCTTGCTATTTAATGATGGAATAATGTCTAATCAACTTCAAATCATTAATATATGTCTCTCTTTGACTCTAATATCAGTCCATAATATTCCCCTTGATATGGTTGATTCTTTTGACACATAATTGCATGTATGTTTGAGTATTTCTACCCCATGTTGGATTATGGAACCTAGACACTAGTGCACATCACCATACTTTGAATGTGTCTATTATTGCTAATCTAAACCATCTTTTATGCTTGGATTTTATTCATTTATGATCTTTGACCTTGATTACTCTATTATGAGTCTCGTGACCTACTTTGAGCACAAGTGTCCTTAATCTTGTCATGTCCACATGAAACCTCGAAAGCATATGGAACTTGAACCACACTCTTATAATGGACTATAAATCAATATGCAATCATATAATGTACTAATAACCAACCTTGAACCCAACTTGGACAACATCTGTAATGACCTCGCCTCCCGATAACCCCCAATTAAGGGAGACTCGAAGGTCAGAGCCATTATTCAATTAACAGGATCAAAGGTTCGACAAATAATCAATAATAATTATGAAATTCTACTAACTAACTAGAATTTGGTATAAAATTAAAACTTTACTTACCTTTGAAAATTTTTGGGAATCTATCTATCCAGAGCTTGAATCTACTCTATCTAATCCTCCTTGCACTTTATGTTTTATTTTCACAATGTGTCACTTTACCGTTTGTTCATTTCAAGGTTGTACCTAAAACGCCGGCAAACAAAACGTCAGTCAGTATATCGAAATATACTGGTATGTGGGGACAACCAAAAGTTTGCACATAAGGATAACAATCTAATTATCACAATCAAGTTAATTAACCAACCAATTTACATTTTCCTGTATGACATTCTCCACCGCTTTTGCCCTAACCCTGTCATCCCCACCTTAGGGTTTCCCTTGCTAATGACCTAAGGCCACCTTCTCAATCCCGAGCTTGGTGCCTAGGGTCACCACTCATGGTGCCCTCTATCCATGCAATATCATAGGCCACCTTCTCATTCCCGAGCTTGGTGCCTGGGGTCACCACTCAAGGTGTCCATTGGTCTACCCATCTGGGCTTGACCTTTGGCATCCATCAGGGTGGCATGTAGGTGTGAGAATCCATACTTCTATTATTAATGTGATAATCATAGTGACTTTATAGTTTCCAAGTATGAACATCCAAACTGATAATTTGCATTCAATGCGATTAACCATCCAAAAAATCCTTGGAAAAGTAACGCGGTTATTCATAATTAACCACATACCTGATCTGACGATTTGAATAGAAATATCCATGCAAATAAGAATCCAAGCAAGCAAGCATTTTCAATAAGATCTTGAAATAATCATGTAATCCTCTTCTTATTATTCATGTCATCATGATCCATTAAACCTAGCTCGCTTCCTAGGGTTTCTAATTAACTTTTAGGGTTTCTATTGCAATTAGGGTTTTCCTTCATCTTTTATTATTTTAAACCCTAATTTAATGCAATTGATTACCAACCCTAATTATTTCCACATCTAACCCTCAAATTCGTATTAAAGGCATAGTTAATCATTAATTAAGTTCATTAAAACTCTTTTACATTAAAGCTATTATTTTTATCCCTTTAATCCATGACAAGATCATTATACGCATTTATCATCAATTCATAGTTCATTATGGTCCAATTCACATATGAACTCAATTTGTCTTTAATTCCACCTTTTATTCATAAGAAAACCCTAATTACTACATTTAGGGTATTTTATCCATAAATTAGGAACTTTAATACTCGAAATAGCTTATAATCATGAAAACTCAGTTCTATACATGAAATTGAATAATTAAAGCCATTAGTAATACTAATTACCCACATTAGGGTTTCAAGTCCCATTAAAGCCTATTTATGCATATAAACTCTAAATTAAACTAATTATATGCAAAGTTCATCTTTTTCGATCTTAATGATCCTTTTCATCATTAACAAGTTAATATCTACTTTATATACTCATTTAACCCTTTCTAATTCATTAATCATCAATGGTTAGGGTTTTTCATTGATTGAACTATTAAAGATAGCATCTTTATATACTTTTTGAATTGCAATCAGAATCAAGCTTCAATTTTATTTTTATTAGATTCCCCTCATTTTTTGAGAAAAATTCATGATTATATGTTCTCGTCAGAGCTACCAATTAGGAGTTATGATTTTTGCATTAATACACTTACTTGAGCCAATGGGGAGGCACCACGTAGCCTTTAACTTGCAACACTACTCTCGCGATTTGGAACATAACAAAATTACTCATATGCCCCTTGTGAAAGTGCCTGTCCTTCATATCCCAGAGGGGTATATTTGTCCACTGGTCGCTAGGTTGTCTTCAACCTTGGATCAGCAGCAGCAACCACCGAGGACGGCCCTTGGCACGTCTCTCCCACCCAGATCCAGACCCTAACTGCATCGGAAATTGCTTCTCTGTCTCCGCCGCTCTCTGGCGCACCTAGGGCACCCCCATATCTTGGTCGAAACAGCTGGGTTGGTCGGGGAACACCTACAACTTGTAGCTGCAAGTGCAGCCATATTGCTGCCATGGTGCATCGTGTAGGTCACGACGATGCTAGTTGGACCTTGTTCTGACTTCTTGGCATCCCCAGCCTCCATCGAAACCCCTACCTAGACTCCTTGCTGCCCCATGATCAGTTTCTCCTCTCTTCTAGGATTTTGAACGTAGGGAAGCATGAAGAAGATGAGGAAGAAAGTGGGAGATGTGGGATCTCTCTGAAACTTGACCTTGGGCTCTATCCCTTTTATAGGGGAGGGTATCCCCACCCCAGACTGCTTGCCCATGAAGCAACCAAGTCATTTTCCAACATGGAATCTCATTTTCCTATTATAAAAGCAACCTCCTCTCTCTTCATCATCTCTTAGATATTCCTTTTTCATTAAATATTAGGATTTCAAAAATTACTTCTTTCATTCTCTTAAAACTTTCCCTTTATTCTAATGGCACGAAATTCTATTTTCATTTAATAGGAAACTACTTTCTTTTTATCAAATTCACAAAATTCATTAAGAATGTATCACATTATCCTTTTATTTAGAAATTTTGGTATTATCTCTTTCCTCTTTCTTCATTGGGACTCCTTGGATCCCAAGACACTCTATTATTTCGAAATCCTTTTTATTGGACTACTCATTATCCTTCTAGATGCATCTAAATGCATCATTCTTCATTATTTCCCATTATCTTGTTTATTTCTTATTAAAATAATTCTCTTTTTGAGAATCTTTCTTTATTTCTCTTTTATTTTCCTCATTGGTATTCCCTTTAACATTAGAAATCCTTGGGATACGAAATTCCACAAAGGATAACTCAATTATACCTCTTTTCACTTGTTTTCCACATTTTATCATTATTTTCGATTTCTTTCTTAATAAATAAATACTTTATTAATATTTTCTTTTCTTATTGCTCTGTTTATGCAACTTTGGACTCCTTGGAACCCAAGGAACCCAAGAGGCACGAAATCCCTCTTTGGATTTGCCTTCTAGAGGTTTCCACATTCTTCTTTTCTCAAATATTCAATTATTCATTCACTAATTGAATTTTCTTATTATTTGGGCCCAATATCCAATAAAGCCCACAACACAATCATCAAGGCTATTGTAAATGAATTCCATTTATATCATTTGTTGTTCAAATATCTTTAATAGGAGAAATTATATTTCTCACCAAATGAACCCAAAATATTGGGGTTGTAACATCCTTCCCCTCTTATAAGAATTTTGTCCTCAAAATTCCAACAAGCAAACAAACAAATCAGGATAAGCCTTTCATATGTCCATCATGGCTCCCATGTGGTCTTACCCTTTCCATGGTGCTTCCCAAGAACCTTTATCATCTCAAATTCTTCCATCTAAGTTCTTTCTGACCTTGGTATATTGTATCCTCATAGGTGACTCAGGACATTTCAGCCTCTCAAAAGCTAAATAGGTTCAAGGCTCAACACATGGCTTGGGTACCTCACATAGTGATCTAGATCGGACTCATGGAACACATCTATCCATTACGTTATCCTGAAGGGCAAGGCTAAAGACAACCATCTCCACCAATCCATCTCACATGGACTCATAGATCGGGGACTCAACTTTCTCAGCTGTATCTCATAGGGGTCAAATTTTCACATTATATTCTCCCACAGTGAACTGCATGTCAGTCTGCTTTGCATCAGCTCGTGACTCATGTCACCACTGGGCTCTCTTTCAACCATTGCTCGATCAAAGCAACTTCATCTACACACACTCTGGTTCTTTTCTGACCTTCGCGAGGCCTCCTTCACCAACATCATCTTAATGAAGTGGTGACTGACACAACCTCTCTATAAGACTTCTTGCATCCTAATAAAGGTTATGGTGGTTAACATCACATCTTAGGAACTGTCTCTATGTATCACCCTGAATGAGCACACATGCTCTCATCAGACCCTCTAGTCTGGACCATACTGTCCTTTAGTATGGGGTGATAAACTGTACTGTCGTCGAGTTCATCATGCATCCACTTCTACCTCATGGAAGTGAACCTTGGTCATACCCAAGAACTTTTGAACTTGCATCATGGTGTAGATGAACCATCTTTATCTTTTAAGTAGTTAAACCGAATCTGTCCCGTGACAACACTCTTCCTTTCTCATGTCATCTAGGTAAGACGATCTACCATAACCCATATTGCACCTCGACCCTCCTTGGTCTAGGGGAGTCTTACCACAACATCCATAGTAATGAACTCCCATTCTCTCTTGGGGGCTCTCTATACTTTATATCCATGCACTGGGTTATTGGTGTTCATCCTTGGCTTGCATGACCACATGCTACATGCAACTTCACATCAAGCAACCAACGGGCTACTATCACTTACTAGCTTTGTAGTTTCACGGTGTGGGGTGATCTTAAAATCATGATTTCCTATATATCAGGATCCCTCAAGATCGATTCCTCAGAAACCCTAAGCCACTCTCATCAGGGTTCTATTACCTTTCTATCCAAAGAAGTTTGTCCGAGGTTCTACAACCATCCTTCTAACACATCAAGGACCAGGCTGGCTAACCAAACAACCATTAATTTTTTTTTCAACCTATCTTGCTGCATCTGAATGTTAGCTAAACACTTCTCCTTTCCAAACTTAGGGTTATCCTAACAACCTCTTCTAGCCAAACTAGGCAGCTATATCTCAACCAGAGCATTCATTACGACATTCACATCCTTAGGTATTAGGTAACATACACCTCCATGTCTTATACTTATCATCTCATCTCAAACTCTAAGTTGGTCTTCCTCGAGAAGCTCTGAGCTCATCCTCATGGTGATCAAACTCCCCCTTGGTTAACTTGCAAATTTCCACATAGCTCCTGATAAAATATCCTCATAATCTGATTACACTACTTCCCTAAGTGTTTGTAAACCATCCATGTATCAATCACTCCTCTAAGGTATGTTATCCTTTCTGTAGAAACGTCTCAACTCACACCATCTTTATCCTTGGTGTATGGCATGCGTACTGTCCTATCTCTCACTCCCAAAACAAGAAGAAATAAGCATTTGGCTGCAGTCCAAATACAGAGTTCTTCCTGTTCCAAGAGTAGAGATGGTACATCCCACCTTGCCAGTACACCTTTAAAGCTGAGTTGAAATGTGCCACACCTGTCTCTACATCACAAACATCATGAGATCAACGTTTCTTCCATGGAAAACTGGTCTCTACTTTTGTTACTACACAATCCTTGGTCATCTCCTCTAGGTCTATAGGGTGCCGACACTTTTGGGGTCATCCCTCTTCCCCCATGCATCAGAGAGTGCCCTACTCATCTGCCCTTTGGGTCCCATGAGTTTATGAAGGTGATCAATCTCCTAACCCATGGCCCTCAGACAATGATAGTTGTTTCCTCCCGACCCTATGGTCATGTGCAAATAGGGAATTAGGTAACTCCTACTTCCATCGGTCTTATCCCCACCTGACCCTAGGATAGATTTAGGATTTTATCATAGTACATGTCTGACTTAGAACCTTACCCAAGCCTTCATCACCTCTCTCTCTCTGCATTCTTGGGTTGTCTTTCATCCTTTCTCAGGGATCGTGGTGACCTGCCTACCTTGGTCAGGCCCCATACCGGTTACCTCCATGGTAACACATTTACATGCACATAGAGATGGTTATCTATGGGTCTACAGGTTCATTCTCAAACCATGTACTCTTCACTTAGCTCCTTAGATCTTATGAAACTTCTTTAGGTTACTTCAAAGCCAACAAAACTGGTATACACCCTACAAAAGGGTCCCTCTCCCAAGATGGGAGAAGACTACACCTTGATAACAAAGGTCACAACCATCCTTAGGGTTTATATTCCCAGTAGCTACTAAGGCACAAGCAGACCACCTACTATGCCATGCTACGTCATACTTGTTCTCTTTCCTCAATGCTGGATCAAGATTATACCTTCTCATGTCATCAACTTAGTTGTGAGGGATTCATCAATCATACCCTTAACTTAAGGGGTTTCCTTTACCTCTACACATGAGGAGTACCATGCTCAAAACTATAGAGACTCAAAACTCATCATGAGCATCGGGTACACCATCCCCTCTTAGGCCTAGGTTCACCTTTGGGTGTCCAACTGCATCTTCAATCTCTTAACTAAGAATCAAGTATGTATAAGGCATGACATGCTCTCCCTATCATTCTCTTGCTCAAGTAACACATCAGGGTCGATTCCTCCTCAAGGACAACCAACCAGGTATCATGCCTCACAACTCATTACTTATACCTACTCAGGGTCTAAGGCACTCTTTGTCTCCACTTAGTAGGTAAACACCTATACCATGGGCACATAGGTACCAGAAGCATCACTCTCTCTTTAGGGTTTGGTTCCTCTAAAGAACACCAAGATATCATCAGCCTCCAGGTATCAAGCATGAGGCAACCACTATCATCCACTTAGGTTGCATCATCCTCAACCCCCACCATTCCTCAAGTTTTGGGGTTTTAGGCTTCCAATCTCCTTGTTGGGGTCCTGCTTTCTCTCTCTATAGATAACTCCACCTCCAGCCATACTACTAGAGGTCCCTTCTCTATGAAGGCTCAAGTTCACAAGCATACCCCTATGTGGGTGAAGCCTATGCCCAACTCATGTTTGGCTCAAGATTAACCATAACCCCCTTATGCTTATCTCATAAGCCATCTGTTATGATTCCTTATCTAGGGTTTCATCCTACTATTAGCACTACTGACGTGCTCTGGGTGCAAGCTATACCCTACTTACACAAGCCCATAGGGTTCTATAGGTTCTTCTCTAACCTCATCCATGAAGGAGCTATCCTTCACTCAAACATGCACGACCCTCTCCAAGGTTGGGTCACCAAAGGTACTAGGTCATCTATCCTCTTATGGCGTCCCAAGGCGTGACCAACCAAACACTCGGTCAACCTTGACATCTAACTCATCATGTCATCTCTCTCTAACCATCACTTAGGGTTTGCGTTAACATCATCCCCACATGATGTTCTAGGTCTCTACTTTTAATGGAGGTCTCTACCTCGAAGACTAACTCTCTCTACTCATCCTCCTACTAAGGAGGTCTATCCTCAGGTCTCACTTGAGATAATGACAACTCGTGTCATACGACCTAAGCATGTATATACTCCTTTATGCTTACTCTATTAAGATTATGTCCATGACATCTTATTTACGTGCTTTTTATTAATTTGGTGGAGGATTCCTTAATCCTTATCAACATTACCCATACCTCAAGAGGGTGAGGAGAAGAGAGAAAACCCTAATCCTCAAGGTCCTTATCATAATTTGAGTTGCGAAGGGATGAACAAGATGAGAGAGTCCTAAAGGTATCTTATTTCGATTCATACCCTAAGACTTTGGCCAGGCAGTCACACCGATCTGGGAGTCCTCATATTTCGACAAGCGGTGTGGAGGAAAATATTGCCAGCCCCCAGTCGTGATCCTTTTCTAGACACCTCTGTCTTTCAGATAATCCTCTAATAACTCCCTTGGGCTCTATAGAATTTGTAAAATTTAATGATTATTAATGATTAAATGAGGAACGTATGCTCTGATACCAATTGTAATGACCCCGCCTCCCAATAACCCCCAATTAAGGGAGACCCAAAGGTCAGAGCCGTTATTCAATTAACAAGATCAAAGGTTCGACAAATAATCAATAATAATTATGAAATTCTACTAACTAACTAGAATTTGGTATAAAATTAAAACTTTACTTACCTTTGAAAAATTTTGGGAATCTATCTATCCAGAGCTTGAATCTACTCTATCTAATCCTCCTTGCACTTTATGTTTTATTTTCACAATGTGTCACTTTATCATTTGTTCATTTCAGGGTTGTACCTAAAACGCCGACAAATAAAACGTCGGTCAGTATATCGAAACATACTGGTATGTGGGGACAACCAAAATTTTGCACATAAGGATAACAATCTAATTATCACAACCAAGTTAATTAACCACCAATTTACATTTTCCTGTATGACATTCTCCATCACTTTTGCCCTAACCCTGGCATCCCCACCTTAGGGTTTCCCTTGCTAATGACTTAAGGCCATCTTCTCAATCCTGAGCTTGGTGCCTGGGGTCACCACTCATGGTGCCCTCTAGCCATGAAATATCATAGGCCACCTTCTCATTCCCGAGCTTGGTGCCTGGGGTCACCACTCAAGGTGTCCATTGGTCTACCAATCTGGGCCTGACCTTTGGCATCATCCATCAGGGTGGCATGTAGGTGCGAGAATCCATACTTCTATTATTAATGTGATAATCATAGTGACTTTATAGTTTGCATGTATGAACATCCAAACTGATAATTTGCATTCAATGTGATTAACCATCCGAAAAATCCTCGAGAAACTAAGGCGGTTATTCATAATTAACCACATACCTGATCTGACGATTTGAATACAAATATCCATGCAAATAAGAATCCAAGCAAGCAAGCATTTTCAACAAGATCCTAAAATAATCATGTAATCCTCTTTTTATTATTCATTTCATCAAGATCCATTGAACCTAGCTCGCTTCCTAGGGTTTCTAATTCACTTTTAGGGTTTCTATTACAATTAGGGGTTTCCTTCATCTTTTACTATTTCAAACCCTAATTTAATGCAATTTATTACCAACCCTAATTATTTCCACATCTAACCCTCAAATTCATATTAAAGGCATAGTTAATCATTAATTAAGTTCATTAAGCCTCTTTTACATTAAATCTATTATTTTTATCCCTTCAAATCCATGACAAGATCATTATATGCATTTATCATCAATTCATAGTTCATTATGGTCCAATTCACATATGAACTCGATTTGTCTTTAATTCTACCTTTTATTCATAAGAAAACCCTAATTACTACATTTAGGGTATTTATCCACAAATTAGGAACTTTAATACTCGAAATAGCTTATAATCATGAAAACTCAGTTCTATACATGAAATCGAATAATTAAAGCCATTAGTAATACTAATTACCCACATTAGGGTTTCAAGGCCCATTAAAGCCTATTTATGCATATAAACTCTAAATTAAACTAATTATATGCAAAGTTCATCTTTTTCGATCTTAATGATCCTTTTCATCATTAACAGGTTAATATCAACTTTATATACTCATTTAACCCTTTCTAATTCGTTAATCATCAAAGGTTAGGGTTTTTCATTGATTAAACTATTAAAGATAGCGTCTTTATATACTTTTTGAATTGCAATCAGAATCAAGCTTCAATTTTGTTTTTATTAGATTCCCCTCATTTTTCTGAGAAAAATTCATGTATTATATGTTCTCATCAGAGCTACCAATTAGGAGTTATGATTTTTGCATTAATACACTTACTTGAGCCAATGGGGAGGCGCCACGTAGCCTTTAACTTGCAACACTGCTCTCGTGATTTGGAACATAACGGAATTACTCATATGCCCCTTACGTAAGTGCCTGCCCTTCATACCCCGGAGGGGTATATTTGTCCACTGGTCGCTAGGTTGTCTTCAACCTTGGATGAGCAACAACAGCTGATACTCTTCGTTTTGCAATATCAATCACTAAGATGGTTAGTCCTAGAGTTTAAACCTTTTTTACTTCCAGTTTTAAGGGTAGTATAGAAGGATCGATCCCACAGGACAACTTTTAAGAGATTGTTCTTTAGAACCCAAAGTTTGAAGAACTCTATCATTTGTTTTTGGTATTTTTCTTTTGATTAAAGAAGAAAGTAAAGTCCAGTTGGGGTTTGGTTGATTACACTAAGGCAAAAAGAAATGCACTTAACAAGAAATAGCAGGCACAAGGAAAAAATAAGATGATTGTTAACACAAGAAAAACTATGTGAATGAAAGACTAAGAATTAAAGAAAACAAGGGATGCGGTGATTAAATCAAGAGATGGAAATTGAGGCTCGTAGGGGTTTTCACCACCTTAGCCTAGGTGATAACAACTAAATCTTAAACGATGATTCAATGAAGGCTTGCAAATTTTAAAAACTCACAAGAGATAAACTCCACATGAGCCCATTGGTCTTGGTGCTCATGCTTCCTAGTTTATCATCCTAAAAGACAAAAATCTACGGTCATATCAAAACGTCTATGTAATCGATTTTATTGTTCTAAATCCGTATTTCCATGATCATATCCATCCGGATTAACATGTGATCCGAAGATCAACTATTCAATTAAAATCGATTACCATCTAGTCATTTAAGAAGAAGTCGTTAAAACCATGGCAAAGGGGTTATTCCCCTTGCCTCGATAGAAGTCTACTCACTCATGGAGAAAGGGGAGACGGAGGAAGAAAGTACAAAAGCCATAGTCTAGCCCAAAAATCAGGAGATTAATCCTTATGCTAGAGACAATGAAATGGCTTAGTTCTTTGTTCCTTGCTCCAGAAATAAAGCACGGAGAAAAGTAGATTAAGACTAAGGCGGAAAGAAGAGACAAGAACAAGAATGAAAGAACTATGATTGAACCAAAACCTACTTTATTGCATAATAAGAAGATGATTACAAGATTAATTGCTTCAGAATTCCAAAATACAAGAAATCCAAGATGCCCCTAAAAGGAGGA
The DNA here is from genome assembly GCA_963693085.1 of Alisma plantago-aquatica. Taxonomy (NCBI): domain Eukaryota; kingdom Viridiplantae; phylum Streptophyta; class Magnoliopsida; order Alismatales; family Alismataceae; genus Alisma; species Alisma plantago-aquatica. The sequence continues at coordinate 762,725,367 of OY856413.1, read as the reverse complement.
AGTGCCCCTCCTTTTATAGGAGAAGGAGGAGGGGGGAATACATTAGGTTTAGGGGTTTTTGGGCTGGCGGCTGGGAATTTTTTCCATCTGCGCGCCGCAAACCGATTGGTTCAAGAACCAACCGATCGGTTGGAAGGTTCTGGAACGTGCATCCAATCGATCAGCTGCCAACCCTAATTAGGGTGGTGGTGTAGTTGAAAAACGATCCGTGTTGCTCAACAATGGGCATCAACCGAGCGTCTGGTAGCTGGAGTCGGGCGATCTCAGCCGTCATCTGATGAGATCAACGATCGCCGCTTGAAGGCGAACCGAGCGTTTCATGAAGTCAGATGATCAGTTTGATGTGGTGCGACGATCGGTTGAATGTACCAATCAATCGGCTCAAGTCTTGAAACTGCAATAAAATGCAATGATTGTCAGATTTGTGATAAAAATGAGAAAATATCATTTTGTGCAATTTTCAAGAGATGAATGGAGTATTTCTGTGTGACAAGCTTAATAATTCACAGAAAAGATGTGCTGAAAAAGCATGCATCAAAATACCGCAGACTTAAAGTTTTGCTTGTCCTCAAGCAATTGAAAAATAAAAAAGATTCCAAGAATTTTTGGAATAACAAGTTCATCCTCCCTAGATTAGCAATTGTTCTATCCTTTTCATGGCCAAGTGACCCATATCCTAGTACCATGAATTGCAAGCACTATGTTTCTCAAGAAAACATTTTTCATAACTTAATTTTTTTTAAAACTTATACTTTGTAAAGTCAGTCTTGATCTAACTTGCGCTTCGACACTCATCATTTTTTTTATTGGGTTGATTACTGCACGGGAATAGAGAATTTGAGGTGTGACGGAAAAATCCCTCATCTATTTGACTTGGGATATAATTGTTTTCATGGATTTGTGATTACATTGACCACAAATTTTTTTGTGTTCTCTTTTTGGCATCTTTTGATGGTACACCCGTTTGTGGGGTATGGAAGAAGGGCATGCCACCCCAGACTTAGGGTTTGGCATGCGATTTATTTTTCCCATGCAACAAAAAACTTCTTTTTTGTGAGATGTCATTGCATAAGATAGAAAAGACATGTAGCTACATTATATAAGAGTAAAAACAAATAAGTTAATCTAATGCTAAAATTAAGAAAATCTGCATTTGATTCTATTTGATACTCTAAGGCTTGCCACCGTTTCTAAAAAGTGCTATCATGATCATAGGGAACTTGATATTGGAAAGGTTTTTTTGAAATAAATTTGATAATGCAATTGATTTTTGAAGATAAAGTACAACATTCAGCCGACTAGATAAAGGCCTTATGTTTGAAAGTAAACAAAGCAAAACAAATAAAATGTAGAAAAAAATGATGAAAAGGGAAGATAAAGGTTGGATCACGTACCCCCCACCCCCACCCCAGACTTAGAAATTTTCTCGACCTGAGAAAACTCTAAGAGCGAGATGGAGGGAAGAGTCACTGCGGTGGAGGGTGCTGTTGGTGGGAGGAGTAGTAGTTTGCCCAATAAGAAGAATCAGGGCCTAGATAACTCTGGTGTGCTCCATACTCATCATAAGCATGTCAACTAGGGGCATAGTGACCGCAATCCACATGCCAAGACTCCTGCGAACGTTGCATCAGGTACATGTGATTGAGCTGGTGGCCCTGTCTCTGCTGCTCCTACTGAATCTCATCCAGCTGAGTCTGGATCTCGTAGAAGCCGTAAGGACCAGAGTCTTCATCTGGTTGCCGCCTGGTGCAACATCTGGAAGGTGGTGGTGGTGGTCCAGTGTCATCGTCGTGTGCCTCTAAAGAGAGGCACCTCCTGTGAGGCTGTGGCTCGGGGAAGGTGTGATAACCTAGATTTTTGAGTTTTAATAACTAATACAATAATTAGAGACAAGCATTTTATGTATGATGTCCAAATACCAAATTGAGGAAGTGGTTATACAATTATGAATTCCTTCTCAAAATTTGGTGATTGGAAATATGATGGAGGACTATGATGCTTAATTGATTTCAATTATGAAGGAATACTCTTACTAATTGATTAAGTCCTCATAAGACCAATCATACATTTGGTGATCCAGTGAGTAGTGAACTATTTTGCTTTTGAGGAATTGTGTATATATGAACCAATTTTAGAGTTTTGGTGTCAACTTGGACTAAATGGCCTATCCTTTTCACATAATATAATACCCTAAGTGTCACATGAAGGTGACTTTAGGTTTTAATGTGATTAGTCAATAACCATGCCTAACCTTCGAATTTCCTCCCCAAACTTATGTCACATCTACATCATGACATTATAAAGCTACACCTAAAATTTCATTGCATTTGGACCACCCAATTAGGAGATATTAGAAATTGAAATAATGTATTGTATTGCCTTTAGATCTTGATGGGCCTTGGCCCGGATCCGGATCCGGATCCGTGGAAGAGACGACTGAGTCGTCCTCCTCGCCCGTTTCTCACGGAACTCAGCCTACTCAGTAGCGCCACCCTTCAAAACCTCGACTCAGCTCAACGATGCTCACGTAGAAATCGGATCAAGGAGTGAATTAGTTACTTAGAGACGGCCGCAGAGACCCCTAGACAGAACCTCCAGACCTGCCGATCAAACCAATTCCCCTTCATTCTCGCTTCTTCGCCTGCCATCGCCTCCTACCCCCTTCTCCTCCCGCAACGACCTCTCCATCACCTGCTCACGGTCCGCACGACCCCAAGAAAACCAACTGTGGTTCCATTGCCCACGCTCTCCATCCGCGATCTCTGCTCGCAGTTTTCCCTCCACTCATCCAGTAGCAATAGCAGATCGCGGCCTCCCACCTGCCACTACTACCCACGACCATTGTTTCCACAGACCGCGGACACCTCCTCCTCAACCATCTGCACCTGCTCCTCCCCTCGATGGATCACAATCTCCTCCACCCAGCCCCGTGGTCGCCCCTGCACCGCGGCTCAACACCTGCCGTGATCTTGATCGCAGGTGTGATTACAATCGCGACCCCATAAAACACCGCGACCTGCTCACCACCATCACGACCGCCTTCATCTTGTCAGTGGGAGACGGAGCTCTGTCCCCGACGGCGGCTGGGCAGGCGCGGCACACTCATCGCACATCGGACCAGAGTCCCAAGCGGCGGCAGCTGCGTTGCGAAATCAGAGAGCCTCACTGGGGACTCAAGTGCGTGGAGGGTGAGAAGGAGGAGCATAGGCAGCTGGTCGCCATCTGAGATCTCCCCACATCAGCGTCTTGGGCGGACGAAGACTTGCTCACCGGAGAGAGAGATGGCGGTGGCTGATCGTGCCCAAGAGTATGGGATCTCGCGGACGCCAGATCGCAAGGAGGAGATCGCGATGGAGAAGGAATGTGAGGAAGATAACCCTGAACCGGGCCTAACCCAGTGAACCAGCCGGCCCAGCGCAAACCAAGAGATGAACCGGACCGACAAGCAAAGGATGTGCGCCAGCCATAAGGCCACGTGGCAGCGCACAATTGGCCACAATAAGGTAATTTCCCAGAATTTGTCCTGATCTTGCATAATTCATAATAAATAGCACAGTTATCAGAAAAATGCAAACAAGGTATCGAAATTCTCAGAAAAATATGTAGAACAACATGAAAGCTTAATATCAGACTTTTTATGCTTTAATATGAGCAATATCATATAAGACATGTAATACTTGTTTAATGGAAAATAAATATCAGATGATGATATTAAATTATGGAAAAATGTCAGTACGTCCATAACCATGTTTATAATGCATCTTATGTCAGTTATGGTCATTTTATGACATGAAGTCATGTAATTTTCTTAATATGACTAATTAGGGCTAATAACCCTATATAAATTGTAATTATTGCACACATGCTCAATAAATGGTGGAATTTACAGAGTAGGTTTATATCAGTAATCTAAAGCTAAGATGTAAATCAGATATCAGTGAGATGTATATAATTCATGTTATATGAAGATGAATACTAATACCTGGTTTTAAAACCCTAATCTAGATTAATGATGTAACCTAGGGTTAGTATGTGCATAAAAATAGAATATGGAACCTGATATTCAGACAATGAATCATAATCTGGAAGATGACATCAGTAAGATAAATATAAGACAATAATGCAAGTAAATGTTGGAATATCCTAATGAGATAATATAAACCCTAATGAACACGACTAGGGTTAAGATGATCAGAATCTGATTCTAGTATATGATTTTGTTATTAATCAGGTGTTGACCAGTTTATCTAGATGATCATGGATATGATTAGAAATCTCTGAACTCAGGTACGTGGGTTTTTATTTAATTATATGACTATGGTTTCCTTGCTTGCAATCATGATATGTATGTATGCTCTCTTCTATTTGCAAATATTGGATGTAGTATTGCTATGTAGTACCCGTTGTTTTGTCACTTGAAAACATAAATTATGAGTAGATGTTTTGTAGTTATTTAAGGTGTTCATTATCCCCCTTACGAGGGAATGGATTAATGTTGGCTAGTACACCTCCCTAGAGCACACGGTGTACAGGGAGTTTCCCTAGAGTACTTGGTACACGGGGATGGGCCCAATATTTATGTTTTGGTACTAGTCCACCTTAATAATGCAATTCATCTAGGAAAATGACTTAAATTGGCATATTTCGCTTAATAAAGAAGTGTTTTCTATGATTTTCTTTCCTTCTGCATATCTTTTTCAAAAATTATGCAAGCCATAAATATATGTATCTTTCTTCCCACGTACACAACACCTTGTGTGTTGATTCGTTGTTTCACGTATGTTTTAGGTTCAGAGATAGCATGGGATGAAAAGTACAGGATATGAGCAAGTTGTTCAGGTTGTACCTATTGTGAAGATCCTAGTTAGCATACATGTTCTTAGACTTGTAAATCATCTTTCAATATGTAATTGTAAACCATTGTGTAATAATTCGTGTTGTATAAATTTACATGTTGAATGTTGAGAGTGTTATGGTTGTATGTTCATGTATGCGTATTATGCTTCCGCATCGCTTTCTGATATGATTGTTTGATGTCTTCCGATTATGGGCTCTCATTCCCAATAGGGTTTGGAGAAGCCAAAATCTGGGGACGTCACAGTTGGTATCAGAGCATGAACAGTAGCTACACCTAACAATTGCTCACCATGAAACAATAAATCAAAATCTCACCTTTCACTTTAAACCCTAGAAACTTAGTAAGTTGTTCTATAGGAATAAGGTTGACCTAGCCTCTAGGTTAGAACCTAGATGTTCGAGAACTAGGTTTAGACAAGTGTGTGAAACCCTTTCCATATAGAGCTCATATGTATTGGGTAGCTACACTAGTCTACACCATGTTCTCACCATTTCACTAAGTTACATGACACCAGGCTATCTACTGTGTGTTGGACACTCGAGTTTGCTGGTTTGGTTTTGTTTCCCAATCGGCTCGCACCTCGACAGTTTTCTCTGACGCCTTCTTTCTCGGAGAAAAACTATATAATACTTTATTAGATATATGTAAATATGAAAATGTGTCCATCACACAGGAGAGTAGTGGGTGTTCATGCAACCTAAGTGAAAGGGAGTGACATCAGTCTAGAAGAGAGAGTAGTCTAGATTAGATGTCTAGAGCCGTATCAATATATGTGATACACAGTGTAGATGATAGAATGGTAGTTGATATAAGCATGGATGATCTTATTTAAGTTCTACCTCTAATGATATAAGTTGCTTTATAAGGATTTAAGTTGTATATGACCTGAATCCAATTTTGAAGAATCTAAGCTAAGTCGTGATAATGATAGTACATCCCCTTTTCCTACTTAAGATAAGTTAAGTTAAGATAGAGATGAGTGTGCATGAGCCTCAAGCTCTTTTACAAAGGAGGACCTTTAGTGTTAGGACAAGATATGTGGTGAACTCCAGAGAGAGTGAGACCCACAAGGAGAGGGTCAATGGACCTACCCTACAATATATGAAAATATGTGAAATGATGTGTCCTAAGCTGGGTTACTCCTAAGTAAATGAGTTGAGTCATGTTGCATGATTCAAATCCATATGTGAGAATTGGATAAAATAAAAGGATGGGTAGATGACCCATATGATAAAGTCAATCCTTTGGCTGAGTTAGGTCCTAGCTAGAGTGACATATTTTGTGAATCTCGTCATTAGTTGCAAGTGAGGTAATATATGAAATGTAGTTATGAGAGTATGATGCTTTGTGCAAAAGATACTCAAAATACATGTTCTCCCTTCTTCTTCTCTTTCTTAATATAAAATGATAGAAACCTCACTTGAGCTATATAAATGATTTATATATGAGGAGTCACTCGCATAAGCTTGACCTATTCTATATCCCCCCCCCATATCATACATGTGGTACCAAAGATTGAAATTATGATAAGTTTGACTTTAGAATATTCTTTTTCCCTTCATATGAAACATGAAATATATGATGTTGATATCATGGGTGAACATAGTATATTCTCTTTTCCCCTTCACATAATACATGCAAGACATAAAAAGTTGAACTCATGAACTTGATATAAAGATATTTTTGGATCATAGGATATATGATCAAAAATATAGTTGTAACTTTGATCCTTCTCAATGTATGCTTCTAAATTGAGTATGAATATCACACCATAGTGTGAAACCCTAATGGTAAAACATGTTACATAAGCCCTTATTAAGTAGAAAAAATTCTAATACCATGGATGAAGATAAATCTCCTCTAATGATGAAATCATTGTGAGATGTTAATGATGTTAGATTTGAACGATCTGAATATCATGGCATATAAATGCATTCCTCCAAAGCACTAAAAGTATGAACAAAACTTGTACCCTTAGAGGTGATGTAACCCTAAGATATCATAATTACATGTTATGGCTAAGACATTAAGTGATGCGTCCACATATATAAGGTGGGGTGGACACACCCAAGAATATCTAGACCCTAAGCTGACAACTTAGAGTGCATATAGCTATGATGGTCTTAGAACCTAAACAATGATGATGTATGTGAAGTTTGACCCAAAATAACCTCTTAAGGTTGAGATTAGTTGAATTTCGAGGACGAAATTCCAAATAAGGTGGGGTGAATGTGATAACCTAGATTTTTGAGTTTTAATAACTAATACAATAATTAGAGACAAGCATTTTATGTATGATGTCCAAATACCAAATTGAGGAAGTGGTTATACAATTATGAATTCCTTCTCAAAATTTGGTGATTGGAAATATGATGGAGGACTATGATGCTTAATTGATTTCAATTATGAAGGAATACTCTTACTAATTGATTAAGTCCTCATAAGACCAATCATACATTTGGTGATCCAGTGAGTAGTGAACTATTTTGCTTTTGAGGAATTGTGTATATATGAACCAATTTTAGAGTTTTGGTGTCAACTTGGACTAAATGGCCTATCCTTTTCACATAATATAATACCCTAAGTGTCACATGAAGGTGACTTTAGGTTTTAATGTGATTAGTCAATAACCATGCCTAACCTTCGAATTTCCTCCCCAAACTTATGTCACATCTACATCATGACATTATAAAGCTACACCTAAAATTTCATTGCATTTGGACCACCCAATTAGGAGATATTAGAAATTGAAATAATGTATTGTATTGCCTTTAGATCTTGATGGGCCTTGGCCCGGATCCGGATCCGGATCCGTGGAAGAGACGACTGAGTCGTCCTCCTCGCCCGTTTCTCACGGAACTCAGCCTACTCAGTAGCGCCACCCTTCAAAACCTCGACTCAGCTCAACGATGCTCACGTAGAAATTGGATCAAGGAGTGAATTAGTTACTTAGAGACGGCCGCAGAGACCCCTAGACAGAACCTCCAGACCTGCCGATCAAACCAATTCCCCTTCATTCTCGCTTCTTCGCCTGCCATCGCCTCCTACCCCCTTCTCCTCCCGCAACGACCTCTCCATCACCTGCTCACGGTCCGCACGACCCCAAGAAAACCAACTGTGGTTCCATTACCCACGCTCTCCATCCGCGATCTCTGCTCGCAGTTTTCCCTCCACTCATCCAGTAGCAATAGCAGATCGCGGCCTCCCACCTGCCACTACTACCCACGACCATTGTTTCCACAGACCGCGGACACCTCCTCCTCAACCATCTGCACCTGCTCCTCCCCTCGATGGATCACAATCTCCTCCACCCAGCCCCGTGGTCGCCCCTGCACCGCGGCTCAACACCTGCCGTGATCTTGATCGCAGGTGTGATTACAATCGCGACCCCATAAAACACCGCGACCTGCTCACCACCATCACGACCGCCTTCATCTTGTCAGTGGGAGACGGAGCTCTATCCCCGACGGCGGCTGGGCAGGCGCGGCACACTCATCGCACATCGGACCAGAGTCCCAAGCGGCGGCAGCTGCGTTGCGAAATCAGAGAGCCTCACTGGGGACTCAAGTGCGTGGAGGGTGAGAAGGAGGAGCATAGGCAGCTGGTCGCCATCTGAGATCTCCCCACATCAGCGTCTTGGGCGGACGAAGACTTGCTCACCGGAGAGAGAGATGGCGGTGGCTGATCGTGCCCAAGAGTATGGGATCTCGCGGACGCCAGATCGCAAGGAGGAGATCGCGATGGAGAAGGAATGTGAGGAAGATAACCCTGAACCGGGCCTAACCCAGTGAACCAGCCGGCCCAGCGCAAACCAAGAGATGAACCGGACCGACAAGCAAAGGATGTGCGCCAGCCATAAGGCCACGTGGCAGCGCACAATTGGCCACAATAAGGTAATTTCCCAGAATTTGTCCTGATCTTGCATAATTCATAATAAATAGCACAGTTATCAGAAAAATGCAAACAAGGTATCGAAATTCTCAGAAAAATATGTAGAACAACATGAAAGCTTAATATCAGACTTTTTATGCTTTAATATGAGCAATATCATATAAGACATGTAATACTTGTTTAATGGAAAATAAATATCAGATGATGATATTAAATTATGGAAAAATGTCAGTACGTCCATAACCATGTTTATAATGCATCTTATGTCAGTTATGGTCATTTTATGACATGAAGTCATGTAATTTTCTTAATATGACTAATTAGGGCTAATAACCCTATATAAATTGTAATTATTGCACACATGCTCAATAAATGGTGGAATTTACAGAGTAGGTTTATATCAGTAATCTAAAGCTAAGATGTAAATCAGATATCAGTGAGATGTATATAATTCATGTTATATGAAGATGAATACTAATACCTGGTTTTAAAACCCTAATCTAGATTAATGATGTAACCTAGGGTTAGTATGTGCATAAAAATAGAATATGGAACCTGATATTCAGACAATGAATCATAATCTGGAAGATGACATCAGTAAGATAAATATAAGACAATAATGCAAGTAAATGTTGGAATATCCTAATGAGATAATATAAACCCTAATGAACACGACTAGGGTTAAGATGATCAGAATCTGATTCTAGTATATGATTTTGTTATTAATCAGGTGTTGACCAGTTTATCTAGATGATCATGGATATGATTAGAAATCTCTGAACTCAGGTACGTGGGTTTTTATTTAATTATATGACTATGGTTTCCTTGCTTGCAATCATGATATGTATGTATGCTCTCTTCTATTTGCAAATATTGGATGTAGTATTGCTATGTAGTACCCGTTGTTTTGTCACTTGAAAACATAAATTATGAGTAGATGTTTTGTAGTTATTTAAGGTGTTCATTATCCCCCTTACGAGGGAATGGATTAATGTTGGCTAGTACACCTCCCTAGAGCACACGGTGTACAGGGAGTTTCCCTAGAGTACTTGGTACACGGGGATGGGCCCAATATTTATGTTTTGGTACTAGTCCACCTTAATAATGCAATTCATCTAGGAAAATGACTTAAATTGGCATATTTCGCTTAATAAAGAAGTGTTTTCTATGATTTTCTTTCCTTCTGCATATCTTTTTCAAAAATTATGCAAGCCATAAATATATGTATCTTTCTTCCCACGTACACAACACCTTGTGTGTTGATTCGTTGTTTCACGTATGTTTTAGGTTCAGAGATAGCATGGGATGAAAAGTACAGGATATGAGCAAGTTGTTCAGGTTGTACCTATTGTGAAGATCCTAGTTAGCATACATGTTCTTAGACTTGTAAATCATCTTTCAATATGTAATTGTAAACCATTGTGTAATAATTCGTGTTGTATAAATTTACATGTTGAATGTTGAGAGTGTTATGGTTGTATGTTCATGTATGCGTATTATGCTTCCGCATCGCTTTCTGATATGATTGTTTGATGTCTTCCGATTATGGGCTCTCATTCCCAATAGGGTTTGGAGAAGCCAAAATCTGGGGACGTCACAGAAGGTGTCTGGATCAGGATGCTCCAGGTAGAATCTCTGGATATGGCTTGGTAAATCAGTCAACTCGTAGACGTAATTTGCTGCTGCAAACCATGAATGTAACGGGAGCTGGAGGACCACCTGAGTGTCTTTGAATAAAAGGTAATAAACGCCCTCAGTGCCCAAATGGATAAACCTACTATTCTTCAAATAGTGAGTGTTGATGAGGTGGTTTTTGGGCTCTAGCGGAGGAAAGGTGATGTGGGTGTAGCCCAAAAAGATGGCGAGTTGGGTAACATAGTGGCCAATGCCGAAAGAAGAGGAAGTGGACCGGCTAGCTTGGGTACCAAAATGCTCAATGATAGCATTGCCCCAGTTAAAATGTTCTTCGTGTAAAAGACACCAAAGAGCATAAAGTTCTACCTGAGTAATTGCACCCTGAGTACCTTCTCGACTGAAAATGGTGCAAGCCAAAATATGGTGAAGGTAACAGAACACCGGGTTGTGAATGTAGGAGGCCTTGGGGCCACTAGGAAGACGGGGAAGAAGCCTTGTGATCTCTGCCCAAAACTTATCTCTGTCGTAATTGTTGGGGTAGGAGTCGTGAGACCGTGCCATACATTGGTCTAGCGAATAGTCATCCCTGCCGTCGAGGATGAAAGAAGTGATTTTCTTGGCAGATGATTCCAGATTTTACCCAAAAATCCGGTACTTACAACTCGAGTTTCCGAAAGAACAGTGTGACCTGTGAAAAGTGCTCAAAAAATCAAGGGTAAGATCACAGTAAACAGAGGTGACATGGTAGGGAAAGACAAGGATGTGGTTTCTACGGAGGATATCATCGACGGTGTCGCGGATGCCCAAAGCATCAAGGGTTGTGTCGCACGCCCAACGAGGCAAGGAAACACCAATTGCGAACATATCCTCATAACGCTGGCGGTGGTCAGCGCTAGTAAACTGGTCATAGCTACCCGAAATAGGTGCTATCCAGGGTGAAAGGGGGGCGGCTGTGTCTGGATCATTGTCCACCTCTTGAGTTCCCTCCATCTCGCGGAGGAGCTCATCCACCTCGTTGATGTCCCAAAGCATCTCCTCGACTAACTCAGGAGAAGACTCACCCGTAGGAGAGGGTGTGCGGAATTGGATTCTGGGATGAGAACTGGAACGGCAAGGAGGATCCCTAGAAGAGGATGCAGGGGCCTTGCCTTTGCCCTTGTGGAAACGACTGAACATCACTACTGCAGAGATAAAATGATCGTCTGGGGAAGACAACCGATCGTCTGCTGAAGCCAACCGATCGTCTGCTGAAGCCAACCGATCGGCTGGTATCTGAAATGGGCATTTGTGGCGTCTGAAACGGGTGGCTGGAGAACCAATGGTCGGCTATCTTGTTGAGGAGCGGCGACGCGGACAACGTCGGTCGTCTGGAGAAACCAACCGATCACGACCGTCGGGCAGCGGAAATGGGCATTTCGGCCCATAAGACGGGCGGCTGGAGGCTAGATCTGGGCACTCAACCGATCTGGCAGACGTTGAGCTGGAATGGTGGCGACGCAAGCTTTCGTCGGTCGTTTGGAGACCAAGACGGGCGGCTACAGATTCATGTGGGCGGTGGTCGAGCCAGGCGGGCGGCTGAATCCAGAAAGCGGCAGCTGTGGGGGCTCTGATCGAGACAGGCGGCGTGCTCGTCAGGTGGGCGGCATGCTCGTCAGGTGGGCGACTGAAGCAACTCTTGCAGAAAGGCTGAAAGGCCGGCTGAGGGAGAACCGGTCAGCCAAAGAGGGGACCTTGGTCGTCCGGGTGAGGAGCAAAGAAGGCGGCTGAAGAACGGGTGGAGCCACACAGGGAGGCGGCTAGGGTTTGCGAAGAGATGGTAGAAAGACCTCACGTCTAAAGTGTTATATAGAGCAATGGATCCATGAGTTGATCGGTTGGATTGCCAAACGATCGGCTGGTCTGCCTCGGTGTCAACACAAAACTGAAAGGACCGAGGCCGCATTCAAGGTTTTTGGAACTGTCGGTGGACGAGTCGAACGTATGGAATTGTGAACTGATTGACTGGAGAAGCAAAACGAGCGTCTGGAAGTGCGAACCGATCGAATCGACAGAAGGAACAGGGAAAAACTTAACAGAAAAACAAAAACAATGAAACAAGTGAGAAGGGAAGATAGTGTTTGGTTACCTCCAAACTAGTGCCTTATTCTACGTCGTGGCTTGACCAAGATCAGATTAATTGGAATCCAGGGGAGGTGAAGGGTTAGTGAGGTTCAGATCCTGCAAGGGTGGAAATTTGGTTTAGTCTGAGGCGATGACATCTTCAGTGGTGATATATCTTTTAAGACGGTGCCCATTGACCTTAAACTTGCCCATAACTTTATCCCAGAGAAGAAAAGCGCCATGTGGATAAGCACACTTGACAATGTAGGGGCCATACCATCTCAACTTGAGTTTTCCAGGGAAAAGTCATAATCTTAAATTAAAAACTAAAACTTGATCCCCTTCTCTAATGTCTTTGCACTTGATGTGACCATCATGCCACATTTTGGTTCGGTCTTTGTAGATTCTTGCATTTTCGCAGGCACTCATCCAAAGTTCGTCAAGCTCATTCATTTGGAGAAAACGTTTCTCTCCAGCCACGGAAAGGTCAAAATTCAAACTTTTGATGGCCCAGCTTGCTTTGTGTTGTAGTTCAATTGGTAAGTGACATGACTTACCGTAGATTAGTCTGAAAGGGGTGGTGCCAATGGGTGTTTTATAGGCAGTATGATATGCCCACAGGGCGTCATTGATTTTTAACACCTAATCTTTCCTAGTTCGTCCAACAATTTTTTCTAAAATGGATTTGATTTGTCTATTAGAGACTTCTACCTACCCACTGGTCTGAGGATGGTATGGAGTGGCGACTTTGTGATAAACCCTGTATTTTTTCAAAAGAGCCTCAAAACTTTTCTCCAAAAATGTGATCCCCCGTCAGAAATGACGGTGTGAGGGACTCCAAATCTTGGAAAAATGACATCTTTAAAAAGTTTCTTAATGGGTTTAGAGTCACATGTTTTAGTAGGTATGGCTTCAACCCACTTTGACACGTTATCGACTGTGACTAAAATGTAAGTAAACCCATAAGAAGAAGGAAATGGGCCCATATAGTCGATCCCCCAAACATCAAAAATCTCTAATTCCTGCCAAGAGGTGAGAGGCATTTGGTCACGTTTGGAAATATTACCCATCCTTTGACATTAGTCACATGAAAGCACATAATCATACGAGTCTTTGAAGATGGTGGGCCAAAAGAATCCACATTATAGGACTTTCCTAGCCGTTTTTTGGGAACTCATGTGACCATCATAGGGGCCAGAGTGACATTGTTCCAAAATGGCAATGCTTTCTTCGTGGGACACACAACGATGATATAAACCATCGACACAAAGTCAAAACAAATAAGGTTCATCCCAATAATAATTTTTGACATCATGTAAAAATTTAGCTTTAGAATGTCCCGTATACTCAGGATGCAATACACCTGCAGCTAAATAGTTTACAAAATCAGTAAACCAAGGAAATTGGGAGTCAACCTTGAGCAATTGGTCATTGGGTAAGGATTCATTTATGGGATGTTCATCAATGGGGCTATAGCTAAGTCTACTGAGGTGGTCAGCCATGACATATTCAGAGCCCTTTTTGTCTAGGATTTCTAGATCAAATTCTTGCAATAACAAAATCCATCTTATGAGTCTAGGCTTGGCATCCTTTTTGGTCATGAGGTAGTGAATAGCTGCATGATCAGTGTACACTATAACCTTTGAACCAACAAGATATGAGCAAAATTTATCGATTGCATAGACAATGGCTAGCATTTCTTTTTTGGTGACTGTGTAATTTCGCTGAGCTTCATCTAAGGTCTTGGATGCATAATAAATGACATGGTGTTTTTTGTCAATTCTTTGTCCTAAAATGGAACCTACAGTAAAATCACTACCATCGCACATGATTTCAAAGGGTAAGGCCCAGTCAGGAGCACGGATGATAGGAGTGGTGGTGAGAGCCTTTTTCAAACATAGAAAGCTCTCCATGCATGTCGTATCAAAATGGAAAGGTACCTCCTTTTGAAGAAGATTTGTGAGAGGTTTTGTGATTTTGGAAAAATCACAGATGAATCGCCGATAGAAACCGGCATGTCCAAGGAAGGCCCAAATGTCTTTGACTGAGGTGGGAGGGGGGAGCTTGGTGATGACCTCAATCTTGGCTTGGTCAACTTCAATGCCCTGGTTGCTCACCTTATGGCCTAGAACAATACCCTCCTTGACCATGAAGTGGCACTTTTCCCAATTAAGGACTAAATGTGACTCGATGCATCTATCAAGAACAAGGGAGAGGTTCCCAAGGCAAGAAGTGAAACTATCTCCATAGATAGAGAAATTGTCCATGAACACTTCCATGACAGTCTCAGTTAAACTTGAAAAAATGGCAGACATACATCTTTGAAAAGTGGCTGGTGCATTGCATAGGCCAAAGGGCATTCGTCTAAAAGCGTATGTACCAAAAGGGAATATGAAGGTAGTCTTCTCTTGGTCTTCAGGATGAATGGGAATCTGATAAAAACCTGAGTAGCCATCTAAATACCAAAAGTATTGTTGATGAGTTAAACGTTCAAGAACTTGATCGAGGAAAGGAAGAGGGAAGTGGTGTTTCCTAGTTTCTTTGTTGAGTTTCCTGTAGTCAATGCACATCCTCCACCCTGTGACGGTACGGGTGGGGATGAGCTCATTCTTCTCATTCCTAATGACTGTAATCCCACCCTTTTTGGGGACGACCTGGACAGGGCTGGACCAAGGAGAGTCAGAGATGGGGTAGATGATTCCTGCAGTCAAAAGTTTGATTACTTCAAGACGGACAACTTCCTTCATGTTTGGGTTGAGTTTCTATTGTGGGTCACAGGAAGGTTTACTATTTTCAATCATTGGGATTTTGTGGATGCAATTGGATTGATCTATCCCAACCAAATCCGTCATTTTGTACCCTAAAGCTGCTTTCCTTTTCCTAAGTTCTCCCATAAGCATGTTTTCCTGTTCAAGGGTAAGGTCAGAATTGATAATGACAGGGCATAATTGTTGTTCATCCAAAAAGACGTATTTCAGGCCTATGGGGAGAGCCTTCATTTCTGGGGCCTTTCGTGGTTCAGGTTGTTCTTCTATGGTGGAGATCATTTTAATGTCTTCAATCTCAGCACATGGGATTTCCTCAAAGTTGTCCAAATGAATCTTAAGTTGATTTGATGGTTCATTATCAAAATCACATTCAGCGGGGATGGTGAGAGCAGTGCATATGGGGTCATAAACTAATTCCCATTCTTTCCTTAGTTAGTTTAATTCATCAATGCAATCAAGGAGGTAGACTTCTTCCTCAAGACTAGGTCCTTTCATACTTTCAAACACCCTAAACTCTAGTGTTTTCTTACCTAGTCTTAACACAATGGTACCAGCCTCAACATCAATTAAGGCACGAGCAGTTGCTAAGAAGGGACGTCCAAAAATGAGGGGGTAGCGTAAATCTTCCTTGATATCCATGATCACAAAATCACAAGGGACGTATGCATCATTTCCAACTTTAACCAGAATGTCTTCTATGATTCCCATGGGTTTAGTTGTGGATGAGTCTGCCAGTTGGATGGTCATGGCTGTGGGTAACATGTCATTGAATCCTAGTCTTTTGTAAAGACTATATGGCATGATGGATATACTGGCGCCTAAATATGCTAGGCCTTTCCTACAACCATTGTCACCTAAGTAGCATCCTATTCCAAAAGAACATGGATCCTTCTGTTTTTTAGGAATCTTACTTAGGATAATGTCAGAGGTAGTCCTAGCAAGTTTAACAGTCTCATATTCTTTAATAACATACTTCCTAGTCAAGAGAGATTTCATGTACTTGGACCAGGCAGGCATGTCTGCCAAAGCATCAAGGAGGGGAATGTCGACATGTATTTTTTTCATAGCATCCCTATATTTCATGAAGCGGGCATCAAGTCTTGTTTTGTTGAGGCGGGCTTGATAGGGAGGTCGAGGTTTGTAAACTGGTTCTTCATCTTCTACTTGAGGGGTTTCGAGGACATATGGTTTGGGTGTGGCTTCAGGTTTGACAACTACCATGTCCTCATCCTCGAATTCTAGAGGTGGGTCTGAAGATTTTTCTAGAGGGGGAGGGGTGTGCACTTTTCCCGAATGAGTAAAGACTACCTTGAGTTCTTCAGGATATTTGGGGTTGTTTTCAGGCTGTCCTGCAAAAGTCCCAGCAAGAGGTTTTTGTTGGGGAAACAAATGGGCTAACTGTGCGTCAGTTGCCTTTTGATGGGCTTGAATGGCCATGAGGGTTTGTTCTATGCTTGCCAAGCTAGGATGACTAGGGGGAGGAGGGATGGCATTTTGAGGTGGTTGGGGAGGTTGAGGTTGGTTTAGATTTTGGGGTGGAAGGTTTAGGTTTTGGAATTGTTGGTAGTGTTGTCGATTTTGGTGATTTCCAAAATTTCTTTGATTTTTGTATGGGAATCCAGGTGGTGGTCGATTGTTACTTTGAGGGTAGGGAGGCCTTTTTTGACGTTGGGTAGAGTTCTCGGCGCCTGAGGGGTTCCCATACTGAAAACCAGGGTGATTTCTAGGTTGGTTGGGATTGTAGTAACCTTGGTCTGGTATTGTATGAATCGAATTGAGGTCTTCTGGTTGTTGACCTACTTCAGGTTGTGTGGGCATGTTGTAGAGGTATTGACAATGGAGGGTGGTATGGTCGTATCCTTGGAAAATACCACAAAGGGAATCCATGGCTTTTAGTTGTTGGGGTGACTCCCTAAGGGTGACCAAGGATGACTCTAACCGATTTTTCTTTAAGGCAATTAATTTTAGGCTTTCCGCTATGCTTTGGATATCATTATTAACTTCTGCCTTGGCTACCTTAAGGATTCCTCCAATCCCACTTCTAGCCCTTGTTTCGGAAGCCCGTTTAACTACCTCCCATGTGCTAGTTAAACTTTGATGCATGAAATTTCCTCCCGATGAGGAATCGAGAAAAAATTTGGTATCATCATCAACACCACGATAGAAAATCTCTATGAGTTGGGCTTGAGAGATATCATGGTGGGGGCACTTCCTAAGTAAGTCTTTGAATCTTTTCTAGGCTTCGCCTAAGGACTCTCCTAGGGACATAGAAAATTGAGTTATTTGGCCCCTAAGTTCATAGGTGATAGACGGGGGGTAGAATTTTTCAAGGAACTTTCTTTGTAGAACTTCCCAAGTTGTGACATGTTCTTCACTCTCCATGGTGTTGTACCAGCTACTAGCTTGGTCGGAGAGGGAATAATTAA
Source organism: Alisma plantago-aquatica (assembly GCA_963693085.1). NCBI lineage: Eukaryota > Viridiplantae > Streptophyta > Magnoliopsida > Alismatales > Alismataceae > Alisma > Alisma plantago-aquatica. The sequence goes on along the minus strand of OY856413.1, from coordinate 762,707,689 downwards.
ACAACCTAAGGCGGATGGCATCTTCAGAGACACCTGGGAGTTTGTTCAAAGAGCAAAGGTCAATGAACCTTTGAAGATGATCTTGGCAACTTTCCCCATTGTTGCCGGAGAAGGGGTTGGTTTGCATCATAGTGATCCATTGTGTTCGGATTTTGAATTGTGGAGCAATGATATCAGGGGGTATAACCAGATGTTGTGCATAGGCCGTTTTGGGAATAGAAAAGTCCTTTACTTGTTTTTGCCTTTCGGATTCCCTCCTATCGGCTTCTATGGTTTCTTGTTCGGCCCTAAAGGCTGCTCGCAAAGTAGCTTCTCTTTCCGCTTGTTCGGTTTGGATGAGCAATCTTTGAGCTACGAGAGCTTGGTCGATTCTACGGGCGACCTCATCTTCATTCATTCTCACTAGATTTTGACGGTTTCGACGATGAAAAGTTCTTTCAATTGTCGGATCAAACGGTTGAAAATCGTCGTTCGGGCGTCGCGTGCACAATTAAAGTAGTTATTCGTGTGCAGAAAAGACGTACTGCCAGAATAGAAACTCGGCAGAAAGAGGAGTACACTTCCGGAATGTTACTCGGAAGGTATAAAAAAAAGAAAAAAAGTTTTTCAAAATTGTTTTGGGGTTTGAGAAAACAATTCGTTGTCCCCGGCAATGGCGCCAAATTGATACTCGTCGTTTTGCAATATCAATCACTAAGATGGTTAATCCTAGAGTTTAAACCATTTTTACTTCCGGTTTTAAGGGTAGTATAGAAGGATCGATCCCACAGGACAACTTTTAAGAGATTGTTCTTTAGAACCCAAAGTTTGAAGAACTCTATTATTTGATTTTGGTATTTTTCTTTTGATTAAAGTAGAAAGTAAAGTCCAGTTGGGGGTTTGGTTGATTACACTAAGGCAAGAAGAAATGCACTTAACAAGAAATAGCATGCACAAGGAAAAAATAAGATGATTGTTAACACAAGAAAAACTATGTGAATGAAAGACTAAGAATTAAAGAAAACAAGGGATGCGGTGATTAAATCAAGAGATGGAAATCGAGGCTCGTAGGGGTTTTCAACACCTTAGCCTAGGTGATAACAACTAAATCTTAAAAGACGATTCGATGAAGGTTTGTGAATTTTAAAAACTCACAAGAGATAAACTCCACATGAGCCCATTGGTCTTGGTGCTCATGCTTCCTAGTTTATCATCCTAAAAGACGAAAATCCACGGTCATATCAAAAAATCTATGTAATCGATTTTATTGTTCTAAATCCAGATTTCCATGGTCATATCCATCTGTATTAACATGCGATCCGAAGATCAACTATTCAATTAAAATCGATTACCATCTAGTCGTTTAAGAAGAAGTCGTTAAAACCATGGCTAAGGCGTTATTCCCCTTGCCTCAATAGAAGTCTACTCACTCATGGAGAAAGGGGAGACGGAGGAAGAAAGTACAAAAGCCATAGTCAAGCCCAAAAATCAGGAGATTAATCCTTATGATAGAGACAATGAAATGCTTAGTTCTTTGTTCCTTGCTCCAGAAATAAAGCACAGAGAAAAGTAGATTAAGACTAAGGTGGAAAGAAGAGACAAAAATAGGAATGAAAGAACTATGATTGAACCAAAACCTACTTTATTGCATAATAAGAAGATGATTACAAGATTAATTGCTTCAGAATTCCAAAATACAAGAAATCTAAGATGCCCCTAAGAGGAGGAAGTGCCCCTCCTTTTATAGGAGAAGGTGGGGGGAAATACATTAGGTTTAGGGGTTTTTGGGCCGGCGGCTGGGAATTTTTGCTGTCTGCGTGCTTCCAACCGACCGATTCAAGAACCAACCGATCGGTTGGAAGGTTCTGGAATGCACAACCAATCGATCGGCTGCCAACCCTAATTAGGGTGGTGGCATAGTTGAAAAACGCTCCGTTTTTCTCAGCAATGGGCATCAGCCGAGCGTCTGGTAGCTAGAGTCGGGCGATCTCAGCTGTCGTCTGATGAGATCAACGATTGACGCTTGAAGGCAAACTGAGCGTTTCATGAATTCAGACGATCGGTTTGATGCGGTGAGACGATCGGTTGAATGTACCAATAGATCGGCTCAAGTCCTGAAACTGCAATAAAATGCAATGATTTTCAGATTTGTGATAAAAATGAGAAAATATCATTTTGTGCAATTTTCAAGAGATGAATGGAATATTTCTGTGTGACAAGCTTAATAATTCATAGAAAAGATGTGCTGAAAAAGCGCGCATCATCAGCTGCCGTGGATGACCCTTGGCACGTCTCTCCCTCCCAGATCCGGACCCTAACTGTGCCAGAAACTGCTTCTCCGTCTCCGCCACTCTCTGGCACACCTGGGGCACCCCCATATCTTGGTCGGAACAACTGGGTTGGTCGTGGAACACCTGCAACTTGCAGCTACAAGTGCAGTCGTATTACTGCCATGGGGCGTCGTGTAGGTCACGGCGATGCTAGCTGGAACTTGTTCTGACTTCTTCGCATCTTGAGCCTCCATCAAAACCCCTACCTGGACTCCTTGCTGCCCCATGATCAATTGCTCCTCTCTTCTAGGGTTTTGAACATAGGGAATCATGAAGAAGATGAGGAAGAAAGTGGGAGACATGGGATCTCTCTGGAATTTGACCTTGGGCTCTATCCCTTTTATAGGGGAGGGTATTCCCGCCCCAAACTGCTTGCCCATGAAGCAACCAAGTCATTTTCCAACATGGAAACTCATTTTCCTATTATAAAAGCAACCTCCTCTCTGTTCATCATCTCTTAGATATTCCTTTTTCTTTAAATATTAGGATTTCGAAAATTACTTCTTTCATTCTCTTAAAACTTGCCCTTTATTCTAATGGCACGAAATTCTATTTTCATTTAATAGGAAAATACTTTCTTTTTATCAAATTCACAAAATTCATTAAGAATGTATCACATTATCCTTTTATTTTGAAATTTTGGTATTATCTCTTTCCTCTTTATTCATTGGGACTCCTTGGATCCCAAGACACTCTATTATTTCGAAATCCTTTTTATTGGACACTCATTATCCTTCTAGATGCATCTAAATGCATCATTCCTCATTATTTCCCATTATCTTGTTTATTTCTTATTAAAATAATTCTCTTTTTGAGAATCTTTCTTTATTTCTCTTTTATTTTCCTCATTGGTATTCCCTTTAACATTAAAAATCCTTGTGATACGAAATTCCACAAAGGATAACTCAATTATACCTCTTTTCACTTGTTTTCCACATTTTATCATTATTTTCAATTTCTTTCTTAATAAAAAAATACTTTATTAATCTTTTCTTTTCTTATTGCTTTGTTTATGCAACTTTGGACTCCATGGAAACCAAGGAACCCAAGAGGCACGAAATCCCTCTTTTGATTTGCCTTCTAGAGGTTTCCACATTCTTCTTTTCTCAAATATTCAATTATTCATTCACTAATTGAATTTTCTTATTATTTGGGCCCAATAGCCAATAAAGCCCACAACACAATCATAAAGGCTATTGTAAATGAATTCCATTTATATCATTTGTTGTTCAAATATCTTTAATATGAGAAATTATATTTCTCACCAAATGAACTCAAAATATTGGGGTTGTAACAACATCCTAAAAATGAATCTAATTGGGGTTAATGATGAGAATCTAATGCATATTTGTAATCTTGTTGTTAATCAGGTTGGCTTATAAGCTAGATGGTAATGGACATGTTAAGTTAAGAATCTCTGAATCAGGTATGGGCCTTATCTAGTTATATGACTAACTTTCTTGTTTGAAATGATATGTATTGTATGCTTGTTTGTTTACTTTCTCAAATATTGCCATGTAGTATTGCTATGTCTTACTCGATGTTTGCCTCATCGGTTTTATAACTTGAACACATATATATAGAACTCCATTATAATATTTTTGATAAAGGGTTAACTTTTGGTTATGTCCTTAAGGTCCCTCTTTTATAAATAGGTTAGGTAATCTTGAGCACCCTTACGGACCCTTCTGACGGGAAGATGGTCAAAGGCCTTAAGCATGCTTGATATTGTTGGTATAATGGAGTGAAATGACATAAAATATGGTTTCACATTTTTTAAATAGTTAACATATTTATTCTTGTTCGTTTAGTCTTGAAATCTTTTCAAATTATGCAAAGTTTATACATATATGTATCTTTCTGCCCCATACTCAACACCTCGTGTGTTGACCCATTTCTCGTATGTTGTTTATAGGTTTTGAGATGGCTAGAAAGATGAAGGGCTTGGTGAGCTATGCTAGGTGTACTTGTTGTAAGATCCAGATTTAGTTCACATGAATGACTTGTACCTTGACTATGGAAATATGTAATTGAATTAATGAATATAATGCATTTTGTATAATTTATACTTGTTGAATGTTGAGACTATGTTGGTGCCTTTCTCTTGTTACTTATTCATGAGTGCTAAGCTTTATGCTTCCGCATGTCACCTTTGGTATTCATTTGGTTCATGGGATTGGGATTCCGATTCTGTGACAGATGGTATCAGAGCATGAACAATAACTACACCAAACATTGCTCACATGAAACACAAACTAAACTCACTTTACATCTCAACCCTAGAAACTTAATAAGATGTCCTTTGAGGACTAGGTTAACTTAGCCTCTAGGTTTGAACCTAGATGTTCTAGAACTAGGTGTAGACTTGTATAAATTACCTCCCTTGACATGATTTGTGACATGTGCTTAGGATGTCTACACAAGTTTGCACCATGTTCTTGTTGGTTCTCTAGGCGTCATGATACTAGACTGCCTCATGAGTGTGGTAACTCATTTTGATTTTGTTTTTATTCGAATGGAGTATGGTGGTTTTCATCGCCTGTTTAAACATTGAAGAAAACATATTTCAAGTATTATTATATGTACATATGAAAAATGTTACCACACACAGATAGACATTGAGTTTCCATGCAACCTAGGAGAAAGAGATGTAACATCAAGTCTAGATGAGAGAGATTAGATGATAGTGATAGTCTCTAGAGTTGTCTAGAGCCATGATATAGGTTAGGCAAGTGAGTAACCTAGAAACCTAAGATGATGATAATGATATTGATGATGATGTTGATGTTAATAAGACCCAAATTGGTCCTTGAGAAATTCAAACAGGTTGAAAATATGGGGCCTCAGTCTCTTTACAAAGGAGGACCTCTATCATGGGACATATGAACCGGGTGACATTTTGGAATAAGTCAACCCTCCATGGGAGAAGGTTAGAGTACCTAAACTCCAAAATATTTGAAATGTTGAAAAATATGAATGATGAAATACTTAATGACGAGTCCCTAACTAGAATTTTTTTTTTGTTAAGTCGGGAGGCTCTCTATTCATCTCACCCTCCCCTCGTGAGCAAAATGTTACGATCAATTACATCTCCTGCGTACTTCCGCAGGTTAGCTCACCTCTCTAGCAAAACAAAAAACACACAACTCAAGAAGAGATCAAAGAAAAACATCAAGCAGCGCTAGGAACAAAAAGCCAAGGTAGCTAGGGAGGGCGATTATAGTGCAACACCACATACGACATTCCCTTCTTCTCGAGATCTAACATACCACGGATCCTCGTAGGAAATCTACTGTAATCAGAAATCACTATAGGCTTTGTCGAAAAGCTCAACCATTGACCAATCGCCCTGGGAATGGAGTTGATGCATCTGTGTACAAGAGAGCTGCCAATCGCCTCAACCTCCATAATATGTTTAAGGTCTTTTACAGTCTTACTCAAATTCCAGGGTGCAGGTTTAACTTCCCATAAAATATGATATGCTCTAGCGTCATCAATCTCAATCTCAGAGATTTTCAAGAATTGGCTTTCAGCAAATTTTAACCCCACTACGCAAGCTTGGATCATAGCTGTGACATGGTCGTCATCCGTAAGCCATGCTCTTGTAGACTGACAGGCAGTGGAGTAGTGATTACGTACAACACTTGCCATCCACCACCTCATCCTCCCTTCAGTATCACGACTTCTACCGATAGCGATATTCATCTTCATAGTGTTGATATCGGGGTTCAACCATCTCAGGATGTTCACCTCCTTGAGCATATAATTGGGGTCATTAATACCAATAAGGTTCAGCCTCTGATGGTCCTCAGGTTTCACCAGGGCGCGAAAGGACTTCTTCTTCATCATGCTATTTACAAGCTCGATCATTGAATCCAAATCATTCTGTAATGGTGTCTTCCTTCCATCATATCAGGCTCTGCACCTACATCGCCAAATAAAGAAAGGGATGATCAAGCCCAGGCAGGCGGTAATCCAGAGCATGACGTTCTTCAAATTACCTCGAGAGATATAGCTACGCAGATCATGCTTGTTATGAGGCCTGGTCGAGTCCCTAACTAGAATACTTCTAAGTATATGAGTTGAGTGACCTAGTGGGTAGTTTCCTTGAAAATGTTGAACCCTAGATGTCCTGTGAAAATATCTAACCCTAGAGAAAGAGGCAATTGAATATTTGATGCTTTCTATATAGGTGAGGGAGATGTCCCAAGACCCTAAGATGATGTACATGATGTGTGATATCCATGATGAGCCTCATACTCGGGTTATAGTTGTATATACAGGAATCTAGTGGTTACCATTGATTCAAAAGATGGGTAGACATTTTTAGTAAGGGTAGAAGGTTGTGGATAGCATGCCTTGTTGGACATATACCTGTCTTAGCTTGAGTTTCTTGAGCTTGCAGAGCTCTGTCTAGGTACAAGTGAGAAGTTTCAAAACCCCGATGATGATGATAATGTTATTCCTCGAATGACACTTGGTACATGAAATATCTCACTTACATTTGAAAACTTGAATATGCATGATAAGGCCCACTCATACGCTAGACCTAGTATAAAATCATAATGTACATGAAAGATGTAGCTTTGAATCATGAACTTGATATGATAATGTCTAGAGATCTCAGCTTGAATGATCTGGGGTAACATGCCTAATATAATACCCAAATGAAAATAAATCAACTCAATATGATGTGATAACTTGAATAAACATGATGATAAACTGTCTAATTTTAGATTCAAAATGAAAAAATAGAATATAAATGATTAGAGTTGGTAGAAATTTTGGGGAAAGCAAAATCATGCATGAAATTTAGAGTAAAGATGAGATACACAATCGATGATAGTCTCTTTTGACACCATGACCATGAACATATTCATTTGAGAATTGATAACATAGATCTTGATGATACCCCTTGGTCTCATATGAAGATATGAACAAAAACCCTAATGTATGGATACTAGGTGACGGAAAACTATAATGCCATAATGATGTCATTATGTGATAAAACATGAAGTAACACCTATATGATCGATATTAGGGCACCCTTGATAATGACAGCCAAGTGTACATCTCATTTTAGGGGAATGCCTTGACAACTATGATTGGATGCCTAAGCTCAATGGTTTTTTTTACTTTGACTTCTGACCATGATCTTAGATGAATTTCGAGGATGAAATTCCTGGTAAGGAGGGAAGGATGTTACAACCTTGATTTTCTCTCTCTTATATTGTACTATTTCTCTCTCATCAAGTGACTTATACTCAATTGAATATCAATTGCATAGTGTGAGTGTGGTTATACTTCCTTTTAGTCCCACCAGTGATCAGTTGAGATGTTTGAAATTAATTTGCCTTTTTGAGCTAAGTTCCACACTTCCATGTCCCCATCTTAATATATATGTTGTACCTCATTTCAATAAATTATTTCCAATATAAATCATGTTGTAGAGTTTTCAATAACGAGTCCAGTGGCGCAAAATTCACCCTATTTGAACATTTGTAGCACAAGTTGTGCCTTTTCAAAAATGACTAGTTTCTCACTTGAATTAGTTGTTTTAGCTTGAATTTGACCCTTAGTGGGACCCAAATATACAATCAGGGCCTAGTGAACGATATGCCCAGATCCATAGCCCCCGCCTCGAGCCTCTTGCAGCTGTGGAAGGTGCTGATGAGGGAAGGCCAGTGTTGGGGCCATCGACCTACCAAGCCGGTGGCCAAATCCACCACAGAAAGGACTTGTCCTTGAAGAAGAAAACGGGCCACGATAGCGCGGCCAAGACCATGCCTACCCCGAGCTTACCTTGCCCCCAAGCTTCTGGAGGTGTCGTGGTTTCTGAGGGAGACATGTGCATCGTCCCTTGTTTCCACTCTATTCCTACGCAAGGAAAAGGGGTCACGCGATCAGGGATGACGAACAACAACCATCCCAGGCCTGGGTCAAGAGAGGCATCTGGACCGAATGTCCATGGGATGAGGAGTGGCCGGCCCAACTACGACTCACACCCTTGGGAGGGTGCAGATGATTCCCAGGCGAGCCGCCCGATCTTGCATCAATGGCCATGATCCTCTACATAATCATGGTAACACTATCCATCAGAATCCATATAGTTTCGATGTGGAATTTACAAAAATCATAACTTCCTCATTTTATTGCAAAATATAGCAAAATTATATATCAAACTGATCCTCTCGAAAACACCTACAACATGAGCTTATTTCCATACCTTGAATCTTCTTCTAGTTTCCTTATATAGATAAATATGTAACCTTTGACTACTTTGAATATGCTTAACACATGATTAGGATTAGTGATTGGATCTTGATGCTCAATCTACCCCCGATCCTTAAATCAGTATATTTTATCCACCCTTGAACTAAATGAAGGTCATACTCCACCTAATGCTCATACATGACTCCTTTTGTACATATTCGACCATATTGGACTATAATGATGTACATTTCCCTTTTGATGCTAATCTTGCTACTTAATGATGTAATAATGTCTAATCAACTTCAAATCATTAATATATGTCTCTCTTTGACTCTAATATCAGTCCATAATATGCCCCTTGATATGGTTGATTCTTTTGACACAATTGCATGTATGTTTGAGTATTGATACCCCATGTTGGATTATGGCACCTAGACACTAGTGGACATCACCATACTTTGAATGTGTCTATTATTCCTAATCTAAACCATCTATTATGCTTGGATTTTATTCATTTATGATATTTGACCTTGATTACTCTATTATGAGTCTCGTGACCTACTTTGAGCATAAGTGTCCTTAATCTTGTCATGTCCACATGAAACCTCGAAAGCATATGGAACTTGAACCACACTCTTATGATGGACTGTAAATCAATATGTGATCATCTAATGTACTAATAACCAACCTTGAACCCAACGTGGCCAAAACCCTAAAAATGAATCTAATTGGGGTTAATGATGAGAATCTGATGCATATATGTAATCTTGTTGTTAATCAGGTTGGCTTATAATCTAGATGGTAATGGACGTGTTAAGTTAAGAATCTCTGAATCAGGTATGGGCCTTATCTAGTTATATGACTAGCTTTCTTGTTTGAAATGATATGTATTGTATGCTTGTTTGTTTACTTTCTCAAATATTGCCATGTAGTATTGCTATGTCTTACTCGATGTTTGCCTCGGCGGTTTTATAACTTGAACATATATATATATATATATATATATATATATATATATATATATATATATATATAACTCCATTATAATATTGTTGATAAAGGGTTAACTCTTGGTTATGTCCTTGAGGTCCCTCTTGTATAAAAGGGTTAGCTAATCTTAAGCACCCTTACGGACCATCCGACGGGAAGATGGTCAAAGGCCTTAAACATGCTTGATATTGTTGGTATAATGGAGTGAAATGACATAAAATATGGTTTCACATTTGTTAAATAGTTAACATATTTATTCTTGTTCGTTTAGTCTTGAAATCTTTTCAAATTATGCAAAGTTTATACATATATGTATCTTTCTGCCCCATACTCAACACCTCGTGTGTTGACCCATTTCTCATATGTTGTTTCTAGGTTCAGAGATGGCTCGAAAGATGAAGGTCTTGGTGAGCTATGCTAGGTGTACTTGTTATAAGATCCAGATTTAGTGCACATGAATGACTTGTACCTTGACTATGGAAATATGTAATTGAATTCATGAATATAATGCATTTTGTATAATTTATACGTGTTGAATGTTGAGACTATGTTGGTGCCTTTCTCTTGCTACTTGTTCATGTGTGCTAAGCTTTACGCTTCCGCATGTCGCCTTTGGTATTTATTTGGTTCATGGGACTGGGATTCTGGTTCCGTGACACAAATATTGTTCTCCTATGTATATATGTTGTAGCTAAGGTGATATAACAATTTGTATCAAATTCTTGGCATAGTAAGGATAAAAGAAAGATGTTGGACTCTTATGCAAATGTTTCTGAGCGGGTGCTGACATTGAAATTGATTTTAATTTACCCATATTTTTGGGTATGTAGTTAATTGGTGATTGATTGTGTTTTATGTTTTGAGTAATCTCATTTAGGGTAACGGGTTCTCACAAGTTGGTATCATAGCTTTAAGTTCATCGAGTCTATAGGGACATTAGGACTTAGGACTAGCATGATGTCAAAATTACGAATATGACATAAAAAAATATAATCTCAGTATTTGGGTACCCTGGCTAGGTATTCAATTATTGAAGAAAAGGTATGTATGGAACTCTTAGATTGTTGTCTTTCTGATCACTTTGATCAAGTAGTCATTTTGACACAATCTAAAGAGCATAATGAATAAGAAATTGTAGTCTGAATATCTCAATCCTACCTTAAAGAAGATGAGAATTGTATTATATTCTATCAAAACGTGAATGTTTGGTAACTATAAGAGAAAGATACAACACCATGAATTCTAAATCTGAATGCAAATTAGAAAAAGAGGAGTTCTTAAAGATATGATTCACGAAGATAATAAAGTAAAAGAAAGATACGTCTACACTTATAAAGTGAATCAAGGTATGAAATCCACATAAGATGGAGAGAACTGCTATAACAAGTACACCATGAATTCTAAATCTGAATACAAATTACAAAAAGAGGAGTTCTTAAAGATATGATTCAAGAAGATAAAAAAGTAAAAGATAGATAAGTCTATGCTTATAAAGTGAATCAAGGTATGAAATCCACATTAGATGGAATGAACTCCTTCACAAGTACAAAATGAGAAGATAAATGGGAACAATGACAAAGGAGTAAGGTGGAATCTCAATTAATATCAAACCAACCTATGTGTGTAAGAAAGTATTAATGTAAAATTAGCATGGCATGTGAAAGAACTTAAGGGAGATGATCCATGTTTAATGAAGAAAATGAAAAATATGATGATTTACATGTTGATAAGTGTTTGAAAAACATAATAAAATAATAGAACATACCCAAGTGTGATAAATAGTCATCAAGGAAGGAGTAATGAGATATGTTAATCATGATGATTCCTATGCTAATGGCAAGGAACCCAAAATGAAAAGACTAAAATGATACATAAGAAATTGTAACTTGCATAACGGAAATAGAATTGGTTACCTTTTTACTATTGACCCTTGAAAAATGTTGCTATGATGTGGGAAGTGTGTTTCCCTTTGTGTCTTTCCTTTCCAGGGAACAACTTTCAAGTGGTTCATTGCCACTTGGTATGTGTGGATTCATTGTAAACATGAGGGTGGATAGCTTATTGTAGCATAAGGTTGTTTAGACTATGGTTCTAAGATCATAAATTTTGTGATGATTTTGCTTTTGAGCCTTCCAATAATTTGGAAGAGTCCTCTTATATGTCTTGATATTTGTTATATTGGTAAAAGTGGATGAGATAATGATGTGAATTCCTTATAGCACATGAGGTGGATGCCAACGTAATGAATCCTAGTATCCAAGATGTATCAATAGTATTAAAAATATGTGAAGATTGGAGATGTTTATTAAATGAACATTCCAAGTATTCCTCTCCCAAAGAGAGAGAGAGAGAGAGAGAGAGAGAGAGAGAGAGTTGATGATGATCCTATAAATGTTGTTTGGAAGGAAAAACAAAAGTGACTCTATAATGTTATGTATGGTATAGTGATAGCTGGGCAAGACCACTATCAAGGATAGATGGTTTGTTGATATAATAGATATAATTTTAGGATGATAGCTAGAATTTAAAGTTGAAAGTTACTATTACATTTGTACAAGTGGCACAACAAGTTTCTATGTTCAATATTTGCAAATGTCTTCTTATGTAGGGTTTTTGTGCTAACCCAAGATGAGATATGTATGAATGATGTGACATCACCATGATATGCAAATAAACATGTGAAGGTAATTGGATGAGGTGCAAAGGAAGTACCCATCTTTGTTTACCTTAGATTTCAAGGACAAAATCCCTATTAGGGGTTTATAGTTGTAAGGCCCCTAAACTTGCTTAATGAGTTGAATAAGCTTAATTATAATAATTGAATTATAACAACCTTAATATAACCTTTTGATATGCTTTGAAATCATAAGATAAGATTAATTTTCAAATTTGGTCCAATTTGGACACTGTTTGAGCAAGTTATGTAATTTTATGCACATTTTGGACTTTTCTACAATTCACCAATTGAGAGGTTTACTTTGCAATTTATTGCTTGCATTATGTTCCTTGAATATTCTCTCATCATTATTGGGCTTGTTGAGTGATGGGACACCTATTTAATCCTTGGTTTGAAGGTGTTTTCTCCAAGGGTATTTTAGGGTTTACCACTTCATGGATGAGCTACCTTTAGTAGCCATCAACTAATGATATATTTGTTTTGCTTGGAAATTCAAAAAATGAGGGATAAGCATGTCTCTATGGACGGTGGGGGAGCTTCTTGTGTGTGTTCTTGTATATTCTCAATAGTTTAAGGCCATGGACACTTGGAAATATACTAGAACTTCAACTTTTTTTCTTTTTCTTTATCTTAAAGTACCATATACTTATCCCTAAGCACCAAAATGAGCCATTTTCTCTCCACCACTTCACTCCTTCTATGAACATAGTTCTCCCTCTTTGCTTCTATGAATTTTCTTTCCAAGGAAAATAAAGAGGGGATCTTCTTGGAAAAAGAATCTAGGGTTGCAATTGACTTCCTTTTAGGGTTTAAAAGTCTTTCTTCTAGTGATCTTGACCTAAAAGAGTAAGAATCCCCTTCTTTCCTCTATTTATTTATTTTTTATCCTTCTTCCTACCTTTCTCTAGGTTGAAACCTTTCTGTTCCATGGTAGAAATTTCTCTAAATCTCTAAAACCCTACCTCTCTTACTCCTTATGCTTAGGGTTTTCTCATTTGATGAAGAAAGGTTCTAGATGGACAAGTTCACAACTTATACTTGAACTTTCTACCCTACATGCTCGAGTTTTCTTAAGTTTCGGATTTCATCTTCCTATTAAAGGCAAGTTTTATAACTTGCTCCACGTTTATTGCTTACCCTAAGCTTGCTAGCTCATGTTCTTGCTTGAAAATAATGATCCATGCACTAAAAAGCTATGCTTGACTTGGATTTTGATTTTTATAATGTTCCCTATTCTGATTTCAGTTCTATATGAATCTGTGATAATGTGTACATTATTACTAAGGTATAATATTACTTGGATCAGGTTGGTTTGACAACCTATGGAGCTAAGCACCTATCAACCAATGGTCAATTTTAGGGTTTAAAGCTGATTTCTTCTATAAACCCATGACCCGATGATGGTACCATTACAACAACCCTATGGTGTTGTATTCATGACAACTATTGGTCGGGATCAAAGGTTTCAAATGATGGTGACAACCTATGGTCACCCCCTTAGGTCAGGTTTTGGATCAATTAGAAGTTTAATGGTCAACCATTAAGTACCCTACTGATGTTATCAATCAATGATGACATTAGCTTAATATTTGATGCTAATTAATGAATATAGTTATGATCTAACAACCTATGGTGCCTTAATGGTCACTAATGATGGTGGATCAGGTATCCACAATCTATGGTGAGTTAATCATATAGTTGTAGCATCAATTAAGCCTTAGGCCAATGGTTTATTGGTCACTTGATGCAATGGTCAGACCTATATTGTAATTGATGGTTTTAACATATGAACTTGACCCAATGGTCAAGATCTAATGTTTATTCCTCCAATAAGGTGGAACGATAGATAATTTAATATGTTGGTCCTAATAATTTCATTTATATGGTTTCCTTTATATGATTAACTTAAGGAGCTTACTTGCTAACAATGGATGGCTTGTTTTAAATGAGTAGTCGATTGTGGGTTGTACCCTATTCTCAATGGAACTTTTCGTGTTGTTAATCAAGGGATGCCTAAGGTTAGATGGTGACTCTTTCTAGAGTACAAATCAAGGACTTCATTGGTGGTTTATCCAATGTGTTTACTTATGTAAAAAACCAATTGTCTTACCATTTAAACATCCAATGGTTCTGGGTGACATTGTGGTATGGTGATATGGGTTGAATGATGATGGAACAAATGGATGGTAACCCTTAATAAGGTAGTCTTACCTATTCACTCATATGAATAGAAGGGATGATAACCATATTGTGTTGATATGTAACCCTAATGAGGTATAACTTGTTATACCTAGCTTTAATATAACTAAATGATGGTAATTGGGTATGAATAGTCCTTGAATGACTAATACAATCATGGAGTACTCTATTACTGTTGTTGAAATCCTAGTCTGCTATAACTTGATGGTTACACCTTGATTTATGTGTGAGTTCTTACTTGAGAATACTATGGAATGTGATGGTGATGCTTCACCTTATGCATCCATGATCTAATGGGGATGTCATGAGTTAGGGTTTGGGTATGAGTGATGATTAGTAACATTTATATAAGTTATCTTATTGAACCTAATTCTAATGCAAATACATAAAGATGAGTATTCATGTATAACCTTCTTATATGATGGCATGATTGTCAAAAAAAATCCTTAATATGATCATAACCTTAATGTGTTAATTGATGGTTATAATAGCCACATGGTTGATACTTTCTTATGATAAACATGTGCATTATGAATATGATGAGGGTTAATCATATCTATATTCCTTGTTTGTTGATGTAATAAAGGAATATTCTAAATGCTAATATAACACTTGTTTGATGGCTTATGAATATCTCCTAGCTCACTAATGTAATATTGTGATGATCTGGTGTATTATATGTAAGTGATGTTGTTGAGTCTTTCTATAAGGCATGGAATGATAATGATGATCTTATAGGGAATAGTATGATGGTCTTAATGACCTTTGGGCATGGTTGAGCCCTAAATGAGGTGTAATCCTCTTGTGTTGCTAAGGGTTGATACCCTGTGATATTATGAAAAGAATTTATATCATGTGATAGCATGATGGTCTTAATGACCTTTGGGCATGGGTGAGCCCTGAATGAGGTGTAATCCTCTTGTGTTGATAAGGGTTGATACCCTATGATATTGTAAAAAGGATTTATATCTTGTGATAGTATGATGACTAGTGTAGCCTCAAGAATGGTAAGTGAATAGTACCATGTGATGATGAGATGAGAAATTATGTCTCACACATTTTATATCTTTTGAAGTTGTGATACTTATATGCTTGCTAGAAGTGAATTATGGTTTGTATGTCCACTTGTTTGATGCAGCCTTAATTCACCCACTTGGAGATAACTAATGAAGTGAAACTCTAATCATGTAGTGCCCTGTTCCATAGAACCATCTTCAATGTTAGAACTTGTTGGATGGTGAAAGAGTATTCCTAAGGGAAACTCAGAGTGCATACTGCTGAGTATGTGGGGTTCTTGTCATCCTGACACCAAGTGTTTCAGGAGGATGGCATCAGTCGTTCCTAGCCCACTTTTGCAGAACGGTTTGGTTGGGTTTCAATGATTATAACATGATGTGATTAGAGGACAACTGCAGTTGTACCTCAGTGATTGGTTTTGAATACCCTAGATGCAAGCGTTGTGACTTGTATCAAGGTGGACTAGTTACAAGACTATATGTTGCGATTTTGTAGTTGTTCTCTATGTCACTGTGGTGCAAACTCGTACTGATCGTGTATGGAGAATATCTTGGAGTCCGACTCTTCCTAGATCCTATATGGAACTGATTGCGACCAAGCGGTGGTCAGTTGGACTTTGAGTTGTATGACTCAAACTCCCCATGGCATAATAAAATATGTAATACAGTCTTGTTGCATATTTGTTAAGGTTTATACATGACGTTTCACATTGGATGATAACCCTTGTTTGTAATCTTTACATAAAGATGATGCTTAGTGCAGTTAAGAGATAGTAGATATACTTAGGTTGTGGATATGCTTAAGATTGTAGATGCATATATACAGTAGCCGTGCTTATGTTGATAACTATACTACTACTTCTGATTATAATCATGATGCTAGAGATATCATGTTGTTAGTTACGTTTAGCATGCTACCCATGCCTTTGTAACTAGAGATGCATATACTGCTAATCATGCTTATCCAGATAGTTGTGCTCATGTTGTTAGCTCTTCTTATGATGTTGATATGTTCAACCTATTAGACATGCTAATGTTGTTAGCTATGCTTATGTTGCTAGACTTATTCATAATGATATAGATTCTATGTTACTAGACTTGCTCATGATGCTAGATATGCATATGCTACTGAATTGCTTGTAATGTAAACAAGATGAAGGATGATAGTCTAGCTAATGATGATAGTTATTATCTACTCCTTTATGTATTTTGTTAATCATCAGTGTTGTTTATCTTATTTGTTATATCTGATTAAACTACTTAACTGTTTAATTACTTTAAATTGTTGTAATCAATAAATGTTGTTGGAGGTTATATCTCTTGTTGGGACGTGGGTCTCACCCTTGTGGTTCACCACATTTTTTTACGTAATCGAAAGAGACGAAAACAAACATGTGGCAGAAAAGAGGAGATATAGTAATGAATCTATGATAAAGTTGATTATATGTTTAGTGTGTCCAAGAGTCGTCCCCGTACTCTCAGGTCCGGGCAGGAAAAGTTTGTATATGGTGTTTCAAATGAATCAGAATTTTGTTAGCATGTTAATGTTTATTGTGTGGCATATACAAACATTGTTCTCCTGTGTATATATGTTATAGCTAAGGTGATAGAACAATTGGTATCAAATTCTTGGCACAATATGGATAAAAGAACGATGTTGGGCTCTAATGCAAATGTTTCTGAGTAGGTGCTAACATTGAAGTCAGTTTTAATTTACCCATATTTTTGGGTATGTGGTTAATTGGTGATTGATTGTGTTTTATGTTTTGAGTAATCTCATTTAGAGTAACAGGTTCTCACAAGTAATGTATTTGTACTTCCCTATATGCCATTGCCAGTACCTAGAGGAAGGATGTGGTAATTTTTCAAAGGCAATATGCCATGACCAATAAAAGCTACTCGATCTATAAGGAAAACCTAGAGGAATTAGGGTTAGAAGACCAGAATGCACAAAAAGAAATAAGAGCATAAATATACTTTGTGATATAACTTTTGGTTCTACCAATTA
Source organism: Alisma plantago-aquatica (assembly GCA_963693085.1). Classification (NCBI taxonomy): domain Eukaryota; kingdom Viridiplantae; phylum Streptophyta; class Magnoliopsida; order Alismatales; family Alismataceae; genus Alisma; species Alisma plantago-aquatica. The sequence goes on along the minus strand of OY856413.1, from coordinate 762,690,277 downwards.
GAGTGGAAATGAATAGAAATCACTTTATTTACATACATTTCATGTTGTCAATTTCATAATGTAAAGTTATGTTTAAATTTTTGTAAATTAATAATTATAAATTAAATATTGTTTATATTCTTTGCATTGAGTATATTAGAGATTATCTTAATAGGAGTTTTCCTTAATTGGATATAGCATTCATAAACTTGAGATATTGGAGTTGGTTAATCTTAAGTATCTCTTGGCTTTAGGAATAGAAGAAGGTTCGACCGGCATGGTATGTTACTAGGATTTAATGACTTATTAAAAACCTAATAAGAGTGAACTCTTGATAAAGTATACCCATAATGTAATGAGAATGTACATACACTAAGATATTGGAAACTAAGAAAATGAGTGGAGTAACTAAGAATCGGTCAGAATTTATTAAATGTGTGAAGCGTTTAAAAATTAGATAGGCAATTCTAATTTGAGTCATAAAGGAAGAAGGAATAGAAATTTAAGACACAAACTAGTAAGGATAATGTTAAATTATTAAGAGCATCTGAATATATGATGAGTATCCTAGGTAGTGTAAAGAATACATTTGAATACTCAAGGTAGTAGCAAAACCTTATATGCTGGAGTTTGACCAGGACATTAGGTAACTAACCTTAAAACATAGAGTGTAGATATTAACAAAATAAGTTTGACATGCTTTTACCGTGCGTAGAACGCAAGTGTACACATCAATGTAGTATAGGCCACTGTGAGGCCCGAGTCAAACTCAGGGACACTGAATTATCGGTAGACTACTACTAACTGGTTGCGATCAGCTAAACTGATTAAAAGAGTTTGAGAGTTGTTGTAAAAATAAAAGAAAACAAAATAAAATAAAGCAATCGATTAAGTGCGCGATCTAGGGCGCAGAGCTTTGCGGCTACGGACTCGGGGGAGGGGGCCTCGGCGGCGGTCGGCCGCAACCCCTCTCCTCCTGGGTCTGCTCCTCGGCTCGATCCCTGCGATCTGCTTCCGGCCGGAGGCTCCCAGCGTCTTCTTCTTCTCCTCTTTCCCGGATCGTCTGTGCGGAGCGCCTTCCCTGGTCTGGGTGGGTGTTGCATACAGAGGGGTTTGGGACGGCTGTGCTGTAGCTGCAACCTCCTCCCGTGTCTTTGGATCTGAAGTAGTGCTGGTGGCTTGCTGATCGAAAGTTCTGCTAGCTTCGAGCCCCTTTCCCTCTTTCTGTGTTCTCGTTTTCTTTGCAGGTTTTGAGTTATTAGGTTAAGGCAATTTTTCTGCCGGTGTTACTACACTGGGGTGGCGTTTTGTCAGTCCTTTTTTAATAAAGGTTTGCTCGCTGCTTGTCAGCATTGGTCTGCTCGCTGCTTGTCAGCGTTTGTTTGCTTGTGCCTCCATGTTGTTGTGGCTTGTTTTGTTACTTTTCTATATGGCTTCCTTTGAGAAGATGATTCATCAGAGCACCACACAGATCCAGGCTTTCTATCACTACTACACGCTCAAGTCGAAGGAATTCTTCATGGAAAGCTACTTAAGACAACATCAAGGAAGAAGAATCAATGCAGAAGCGTTCTATTCTCGTTCTGATATGAGTTGCACTGATGTTAACTTGATCTTTGTTTGCTCTTACTATATTTTTGACTCAAATTGTAGATTCCGTATGGCGTACAAGTAATGAATCGATCCATTTGCCCTAAAAAAAAGCAATCAATTAAGTGTTTAATTTAATCAATTCAGATGGGAATCTTTAGGATTGCGGTTTCACCGCGGGTTTTCATTGCATGAATTTTTATATAGTTAAACAAGTTCATCTCTCAATCCTGGTAGTGGCCTGTAATCAGAATTTCCCACTGTCGTGGTACAATTCACTACCTATGTCTAGGTCGGTTCCACCGTCGTAGTAACCTATAACCTAAACTAGGTGCATTAAAATCGACCTCTGGGTTTCCACCATTAACCGTACATCGCCTTGTTCAAGGGATTTGTTAATTAATGTGAATTTCGTCTCTTTTCAACTATTAATTCTTCTTTCAAAGTGATTAAGGGCATTAGATTATCATTATGGTGATCAAGCATAACAATATAATTGAGAAAATGAAATCATACCACGGATTTAAGAGATAAACGATGAATTACTATGATAAAAATGTCATACAATGCTTCCCAGGGCTACTCCCGGTCCTAAAGACAAAGGGGATTAGCCCCGCATGTTCATCTCAGAACAAAATATGGTAGAGAAAAGGGGAAACATGGAGAAAAATGTGAATAAGTAAAGAAACCCCTGAACGGAGAAGATCCAAGCGTTCCTCGGTGTGAATGTGTGCTCTACAGCCTTTCGGTGGTGGAAAATGTCTTCTTCGGCTTTTGGAATGGCTGGGGCATGCTTCTGGGCTCCATTCTTCTCTCCACACCTTCTCGGGAGGTGTGCAGTGGTTAATGACGTGATAGATTGCCCCTGGCCACCGTCATTAGGTATAATCACCGAGTTAGGTTGCAAAAATATCATAACCATCAGATTCAGATCAATCTGAAACAAACTTGCATCTGACGGCGTCGATACCATCGATGCGAGTCGATGGGATCGACCCTGCGCGATATCGGCAAGTCTTCTTTTCTTCTCTTCGTTGCACCTGATGCTGAATCGATACCATCAACGCGGGTCGATAGTATCGACACCCTTAGGTGTCAGTTTTTGTCATTTTCCATCGCTGAATCTTCTGAGGTCGATAGTATCGACTTAATGGTCGATTCTATCGACCATCGGCTCGCCAGCAACCTGATGGAATGTCGCTACCATCGACTTCCATGTTGATGGTATCGACTCTGTGCTGCTCCTTGCGGCTGGCTGCCTGTAGCTGTGTCGATGGTATCGACATCCGTCGATAGTATCGACAGCTGCATATATGCATTTTTTCCTAAAATTACAACACAAAACCACATAAGCCGAAATAAAACATGTTATTGTAATCATTTATGCTCAAAACACTAAAATAAGGGAGAATTGATGCTTAGAAGGCTCATAGACCAAAGTAAATGAATTATGCAATATTAACCACCAAAATGACCAATAAATGCATAAAACACAAGTAAAACAAGTCTATAAATGCGACTCAAAATCATCGCATCAAACTCCCCTAAGCTTGAACATTGCTCGCCCTAGAGAAACTAAACTTCAGAATAAAATTGTGAGGGTCAACTAAAGAATAGATCATCACAACAAACATCACTATATGATTCCCACCAGACATTCACATATCGGCCCTTACTAACCACAGAATGATAATTACCCTAAAGGCGACAGTAATCATCCATAAAAGATATCTACCTCAAAAATAATGAACACCATCATATAAGGCAGTTAACATAATAACTTCGCCGGTCCAGACTCAGTGCATCTTGTGATCTCTTATTCTACGTTGCTCGCCCTAACTACCATCTACATGGAAGAAGTTCTCCTAATATTCACAAATGAGGAGAAAATCACGGTGGCCTACCAATTTGAGCAACAGGTGGATGGAATGGGTGGCTCATGGAAGAAATGGAAGCATTATATGATTTTATCATGCACAAAGAAAAAATGACCTACATGATGCATATGCAAGTGTAAATGCCCTAATGCCTACATTTGGGTGGAATGATGCATGCACTATCATTCTGTCTCAAGGTGAGATGGAATATCTAAGAAAACTACCTCATGTACTTATCCTTCTTAGTATGCAGTGAGAACATATTCCTTTCTCCTTGTCATTCCAATTTATTTCTAAATTCTTTTCTTTGTCTCTTTTTTTTCAAATTTTTCTTCTTGTTTTTTTAAGGCCCTTATATCCATAAATGACAATGAATTATTTGTCGGGCTCACTTCTTGTTGCACAACTATATACTTGAAGCATTCAGAAGGTATGGAACAAGTTTATCACCTTTAATGTTTTAGAAGAAACAAGATACATGATGTATTGTATATGCATAACAAAGTGAATGCATCTACAAAATGATACTAATGCAACTAACTGACATGCACCTAAGGATAATGTGCATGTATAGATAATCTATTTTTTTTCTTGTAAAATATGTGAAAATAGTTGCAATGCAAGTCCTATCAACATGAGATGCAATCAAAGAGATCAAAACTGTAATGTACTTCCAGTTCTTAAGGTGGAGTATGAAAACAATGAGGTGGATAGATCACAAGACTAATTGACTGAACCTTTGTAAATTATTATGTGTCCCTCCTTAATGACCTGTGTAGTAATTAAGAGGTTTCTCTCTCTTACTTCAAATTAGAGTCTCATTATCATTTGATCAGTTTAGGCTCAAACAACCAGTTCTGTCCACTTTTCATGAATCATGAGAATGTACAGTTGTGATTTTTTGTTTTAGAGTTGACAAACCCAATTATTTCCTTAAGTTATGTGCTCAAAGTTGAACAACACAAACTTGCAAAACACTAAAAAAAATTTAAATTTGCCCATGATTCCCATGTACAAGCAACGAGATGACACATGAATTAAGACATCCACAATTACACTAGATAGAGTGTGGATCCTTCAAACAAACTAAAAAAATGCAAGAACTAAAAGACAAAAGACAAAACAATTAAAACTGAAAACTAAAGGATAGAGTTGTTCCAACTCTCCCCTAAGCTTGAATCTGACTATGGCCTCATAGTCAAAAACAACCTTAAAAGGTGGAACAGAGATACCGATCATTCTTCTAGAGGAGGCGGGTACTACGGGGCTGAGGGGTCCCAAGACGGGTACTGCCCCTGAAAGTTCGGATCATACTAGGGCATTGGTGGAGGTTGTGGATACCCCCCAAAGTAATTCTGGCTCCAGTAATGATCGTAGAAGGGCTGCTGCTGCATCTTCATCCTATGCAACCTATCATGGATGTGTTGTTGGTTGTCGAGGAGGAGGCGCTCATTTTCAAAAATAGCCCTCTGGTTATCTAGCAGCCGATTCGTCATATCCTGAATACCGACATATGAAGTTGTGTGCTACAACTGGGTGTGTTGGATCTCTTGCAGCATCATATACATCCCCTGCATGGCGTAGACATCCTCACTTTGCTGCGAGGGCTATGGTGGTGGAGGCTGCGAAGAAGAAGATGCACCCGGATGCATGCGGGGATGCTTCCTAGGTGCCACTTGTTCCCGAAGAGGAGTGAAAGCCTCCTCTTCCTCTTCATTCTCACCGCCGTCATTGTCGTTGTCATCGTTGCTGTCATCTTCATCCGAGCTCTCGATGGCGATGATAGACCATCGAAAATGCTGAGCGCCCTAGATGTGGAAGACAGGGTCTGGAAGTGAACACTCTTGATAGGTGTGATTAACATGGCAATGTGCATATGCCAGACCATCACGAAGCAGGATGAGGTAGGAGCGACACAGATGCTGCAGGTTGACTTTGCTCCGGTTGGAGAGGGGAGTAAGCTGGGAGAAATTCAAATCAAGATAGGAGGCCAACAGTGTGATGAGCCCTCCAAAGTGGATTGGAGCCTTCCGCATACTCCTCTTTACAGCCAACACGCACGTCAAGAAAAACGCACCCCAATTACATTCTTCTCGCTTCAGCAACTTGTGTAAGAAAAACAAGCATGTCTCTTGAAACTTGCTGAGAGACCGATCACCACGAGCGAACAAGGTGGTGCAGAGCATGCGGTGAAGAATCTGCATGAATAGATGCTCGAAATCCACCACCGCCGCATTGTGGTAGCTCACTTATTTGCCAGACGGAGCAGTCACTAGCTCGGCGAAGATAGCATCATAATCTATCCTGTTGTCTGGCCTCCGGTACTGATCTCACCCATGATTCCAGTTGTGGATGGAATTGAACTGCCGCAGGGTGAGAGTGTAATCATTGTTGTACAGCTGGAAAGAAACGCGGCCTTTGATCCATTCCCGATCAGTGGCAATGATGTCATTTGGCACGACACATATATCCAGTGACGCCATGAACTCCACCACTAGCTCTTTGTATGTGGACCATTCACTGAAGAATGGATGGCCGTCGGCGTGGAATTCCAACTCATCGGGCCTCCTACCCATATGCCTTGCCTGTCCCTTGAGAACGTAGGCAAGATTGGCCTCGAACCCAAGATTGCGGATCATGTCCCGGTCGACGTAGCGGGTCGACTCTATCTTTCTCTTCATCAGTTCCTCGTAAACCTTCTTGACCTCCGTGGAAGGATGGAAAGTTCGTGGTCACGGAATAGACATCGTCGGTGGTGGAATGAATACTGGGATCTCCATTGGTGTCGCGCGTGAAGAAGATGCGCCGGCGGTATGCACCATTGTCGAAGAAGACGGGATAGAAAGCGGATCTTGGGGAAGGTCGGAGAAGACAATATCCGCTCAGTGAAGCCTCGTGGAAGAACATGCTCCTTGGATGCTCGTAGTCGGGCTCCGATCACTCAACAAGATGCTCGGTACAAGTGGAGGAGGAAAGCTCTAAAGGTGTGATGTCATATCACAACAATCCATCCCTTTTATAACCGTGGTCGGCGCTGCTGTATGCCCGTCGATACCATCGACGCGAGTCGATGGTATCGACTCTTGTAGCACAATCCATCTTCCGCTAGTATCGACAGTTGTTGATAGCCTGATTTGGGGGCCCAGATCGATGACGCGTCGATACCATAGACGAGGTTCGATGGTATCGACCCATCCCACAGATCGACTCACTTGGTGCAGCGATCGTTGTTGATTTCCCCTCGTGGATCAGTGACATGTCATGTCGATACCATCGAATCAAGTCGATAGTATCGACTCTTTTTAGGGAAAACACCCTCGCGAGGCCCGGCTGCCACCTTCTGCCTGTAGCCAGGTCGATACCATCGACATGCCCGTCGATGGTATCGACTTCACTGAGACAATTTTCGTCTGAATATCTCCATAGATCTCGCGAGTATCGACATGCATGTCGATACTATCGACCTCATTTTTGTGATCAACCTGATGGTGTGTCGATACTATCGACGAGACCGTCGATAGCATCGACACAGAGAGATCTTTGCAGCCGCCAACCTATGCCCATCTCGATACCATCGACACAAGGGTCGATTGTATCGATCCTGCCTCAGTCCTGCACATTCAACAAATGATCAAGGTATCTTTTTTACACTAAAAACAAAATCAAATCAAACTAAATGACTAATGTAAAAGAAACTAAACAAAACTACTGATGGTTGGGTTGCCTCCCAACAAGTGCCCTTATTTAACGTCTTAGGCTAGACGAATCAAGTTCCTCATGCATCCGGAAGCACTATGAGTTTGACCTCATTCACTTTCCTTGTGTAATATTCACCGAAATACAACTTCAATCGTTGTCCAATAACCAAGAATGTTGTCTCGCCATCACGCACCATGATTGCACCATGTGGCCTGACCTCCTCTACAGTGAACGGTCAACTCCATCAGGATTTAAATTTCCCGGGATGCATCTTCAACCTGGAGTTGAACAAGAGTACACAATCTCCTTTCTTGAAGACACGCATCTGAATATGGCTATCGTGAATCAACTTTGTTCAGTCCTTGTAGATCTGCGAGCTTTCATATGCATTCATCCTCAGCTCGTCAAGTTCATTCAACTCAAGCAACCTCTTCTTTCCCGCTTCATCATAGTTCAAATTCAACCTCCTCAGCACCCAATGCGCTTTATGCTACAATTCCACCGGCAAATGATAGGCCCGACCGTAAGCCAACCTAAAAGGCATAGTGCCTATAGGTGTCTTAAACGTCGTCCTGTATGCCCACAAAGCGTCCGGTAGCAAGATGCTCCAGTTCTTTCTCGTGGAAGCCACAGTGCACTCCAAGATCTTCTTTATCTCTCTATTGGAGACTTCCACTTGCCCCTGTGTTTGTGGGTGGTACGGGGTACCAATGTTGTGCTTTACCCCGTACTTTCTCAACAGTGCCGCGAACTTCTAATTCCGGAAATGTGTACCTCCATCACTAATGATCATTCTTGGTACACCAAACCTGTAGAAAATGTGTTCCTTGACAAACCTGCACACTACGGCGGCATCATTAGTCCTAGTGGGTATTGCCTCTACCCACTTCAATACATAGTCAACAGCTAATAGAATGTACAAGTTAGAATTGGAGGACACAAAGGGTCCCATAAAATCAATACCCCACAGATCGAACACCACGACCTCTTGAAATACATTGAGGGGCATCTCCTGTCTTTTTGAAATGTTACATGCCCTTTGGCAGGAATCACATTGCCGCACATAGTCATAGGCGTCCCTGAACAAAGTAGGCCAGTAAAGACCACTCTCCAGTACCTTGGCCGCAGTTCTAGAACTTGCATGGTGGCCACCCATCAGTAGAGTATGGCAATGATGTAAGACACTTTCGTATTCCACTTCTGGTACACACCTGCGCAACACACCATCCCTGCACTGCTTCAACAGAATAGGGTCATCCCAAAAATAATATCATAAAGAATGGAAAAAATTATTTTTCTCTTGGTATGTCCAATCATCCGGGATAATTTTGTAGGTGAGATAATTAACAATGTAAGAAAACCAAGGATCTTTCGATTTCACAGATAGAAGTTGTTCATTAGGAAACATCTCGGTAATGGGTATATGCAAATCCTTCTCATCTACCCTTTCCAACCTAGACAAATGGTCCACAACCACATTTTCTATTCCCGCCTTCTCTTTGATTTCAATATCAAATTCTTGTAAAAGTAAGATCCACCTAATCAGTCTAGGTTTGGCATCCTTTTTCTCCATCAAGTACTTAATGGCGGTGTGGTCTGTCCATACCACGAATTTAGATCCTACAAGATATTGCCGGAATTTTTCAAAAGCAAAAATAACGGCGAGAAGTTCTTTTTCAGTTGTCGTGTAGTTTAACTGTGCGTCATTTAAAGTTTTGGACGCATAGAAAATCACAGCGGGTTTATTGTTCACACGTTGTCCCAAAACAGCCCCAACTGTGAAATCTGACGCATCACACATCAATTCAAAAGGCTTGGTCCAGTCCGGTGTTTGCACAGCTGATGCTGAAATCAATTTTCCTTTAAACACGTTAAACGCATGTAAACACTTTTCATTAAAATCAAACACAACATCCTTTTCCAACAACTCAGATAATGGTTTGGTGATTTTTGAGAAATCTATTATAAAGCGACGATAAAAACTGACGTGACCTAGAAAACTCCGTACCCCTTTAACCGAATTCGGTGGGGGCAATTTGGAAATCACTTCGATCTTCACCGGGTCTACCTCCAACCCTTTGCTAGACACTTTATGTCCAAGCACGATCCCTTCACTGACCATCATGTGGCATTTCTCCCAATTGAGGACCAAATGCGTGTCCTCACAGCGTTGCAAAACCTTGTCCAAATTGTATAAACATTCATCAAAGGATGCACCATAGATGGAGAAATTGTCCATAAAAACCTCCAAACAACGTTCAACCATATCGGAGAAAATGGCAAGCATGCAATGCTGAAAGGTTGCCAGTGCATTACATAGACCAAATGGCATACGGCGGTATGCAAATGTTCCGTAAGGACAAGTGAAGGTGGATTTCTCTTGGTCCTTAGGATCAATGGAAATCTGATTGTACCCCAAATAACCATCGAGAAAACAAAAATGAAATCAACCTGCTAATCGCTCTAAAATCTGATCAATGAATGGAAGAGGGAAATGATCCTTAAGCGTAGCAGCATTCAATCTACGGTAGTCTATACATACACACCACCCGGTTACCAAGAGGGTAGTGACAGGTTCATTTAACAAATTATGTGTAACAGTAATTCCTCCCTTTTTAGGGACTACCTGTGTAGGACTCACCCACGTCAAGTCGGATATAGCATAGATGATACTTGTAGAAAGAAGCTTGATCACCTCCTTCTTTATGACCTCCATCATGCTAGGATTTAGTCGACACTGTGGCTGAATCACCGGTTTGGCTCCCTCCTCAAGCCGGATCTTGTGCTGGCACAATGTAGGGGAGATCCCCTTGATGTCTACGACCGACCACCCGAATGCACCTCGGTGGTTCTTCAACACAATCAACAATTGAGCTTCCTCCTCGACACTCAGATATGCTGAAATAATTACTGGCAGTTTCTCATCCTCAGCTAGAAATGCATATTTCAGGTGGGGTGGCAATGGCTTCAATTCTAAATCTGGCGGGCTGATCAAAGATGACTGAAGCGGTGGTGGAAGTTCTCCAAGGTCTTCATAGTACCTAGCATAAAAACATGGAAGCACCTGAAGCATCTTGGCACACTCTTGTAGTGACTTGCTTCTCATCCAATCATGTGTTATATTAACCATGCAGGCTTCAAGCGGTAATTGTGGATATGCATTGAAAACACAACTTGCTATGGCATCATCTTCAGTAGAGAGATGGATGTCCTCCTCTTCATCAATGGGAAAACCCACAGCCTTGCTAAGAGACACAACCTTGGTCTGCTCCATGATTTCTACAACCAGTGTTCCTTTTTCTACTCTAGTCATCACATGAGCCATATCTAAAAATGTCTTCCCTAGACAAAGAGAGATATTTTGGTCAATGTGCTTCATCATGAGGTAGTGCTCCTTTACTTTAGATTGCGTAGTGATTTAGGGCATGACCATCTCAAACCGATCATCAGCGATACCCAAGGTCAACCGACCTCTTCCCATCTCAAGTATCATGTCAGCAATGGCTTGGAATGGTCATCCAAGGAGTAACTCATTACCCTATTCATCTTGCATCTCCATTAAAACAAAGTCTGTTGGAAATACAAACTGATCCACTTTCACCAACACATCTTCACAAATACCATAGGGTTTCACCACTGAATTATCTGCCAACTGTATTGTCATATTACTCGGCCTTGATTCTTTTAATCCCAATTTCTTGAACGTAGAGAGAGGCATCGGGTTTATGCTTGCCCCGGAATCACACAGTGCTTCACCAAATTTTACCTTACCAATGTAACATGAAATATTGAAGCAGACCGGATCCCACCTCTTAGGTGGCAACATGCCCATGATGAAGGCACTTACCTGTTCCTTGTGAACCACAACCTCAGTATCAGGGATTTTCATTTTCTTTGTGATGATGTCTTTCAAAAACTTCCCGTAGGAGGGTATCTGTTCGATTGCTTCTAATAATGGAATGTTGACATAGAGCTTTCTAAAACTGTCGAGAAACTTCTTGAACTGGGCGTCCACTTTCTTTTCTTTAACACTATTTGGATATGGGACCGGGACAACCTGTGCCCTTTGATGTGGTGGCACATATGGTGTCCTCTTCTTTGTCTCCTCCTCAGCAGTAACAGGTTCAGCTGTGACTTCCTCTACTATCTCCTCAACCAGCTCTGTGACTGGAATTGGCACTTCCTCTGTGGTCTCACCTTCAGTTTCTGATTGGTGTTTGCTTGGTTCATCGGCCCTGGGGTTTAAAATATTCTTGCCACTCCGTAGCAAGATTGCCTTTGCCTGCTGATTTCCCCCTGGAATATTTGTATTACTCGGGAAGCCTTGTTGCGCAGGCTTCTTCAGATTTGCTATCTCAGCTGCCAATTGTGCCATAGATGTCTCTATCGTCCTCATTTGAGCCCTTGGCTCTACAATGTCTACCCAAACTGATTCATGAATTCCCCCTGTTGCTTGATCTGCTGGCCAAAAGTGTTCATCAGTTCTTGGTTCTGCTTTATCACTTGGTTGAGCAACTCCGTGCTCTTATCTTCCGCCGTCGGCTGGGGTTTTGCATCGGGGTCCTGCAAGAAGTTATTCAGATCTTTCCAAGAAAATTTCTTGTCCTTCCTCCATGAGTAATCGTTGTTTCTGTACCCCTGCTGCTGGCGCATGAATTTGACTTGAGCTTCATCCTCAGATTCGGTATCTTCTTTTGCAAGTAGTTTCTTGGCTAGAAGGTCCATCTTCTCATTCAGCTCTTTGATGGCTTTTGACTCTCCCACAGCTCGAACGTGCTCTACGGCGTCTCTATCGCCCCAGGATTGCTTCTTGGCCATGTTTTTCAGAATTTCCCAACACCTCGTGTCTGTGTTGTTAAAAAAGAACCCTGAACTTGTGGAATCCAGGTTACTTCTATCATGCTCAGAGAGAGAAAAATACAAGATTTTTACCTGCGTCTCCTTATCAAGCCCATGATGCGGGCACCTCCTAAGCATGATCTGGAACCGCTCGCAGATCTCAGAGTAAGTCTCCCCTACCTTCTGGCTGAAATTATGGATTTTTCTGATCATAACATTTGTCTTCTCGTGCGGGAAAAACCTTTCAAAGAACACTTCCACCATGTGGTTCCATGATTCCACATATTCATCGTCAAGATTGTGTAACCATTCTCGTGCATTTCCTGCTAGAGAGCTCAGAAACAACTTCAGGTATAGTGTCTCCTACGGAAACCTATCTATTTTTATCATATCACAGTTCTCCACAAACTGGCTAATGTGAGTCACCGGGTCTTCATTCTTTAGCCCATGGAATGCATTAGACTTGACCAGATTGATTAATGCAAGATCAATCTTATAAGTCAGAATGTTGATCGTCTGCTTCTTTATTGGCCCCTTTGAAGCAGATGACGAAGAAGCTTTTATCTTCTCCCATATCGTCTGCTCTTCAGCCATGGCTTCTTGTTCTGAGCCGGAATCTATATCTTCCAGTTGGTCTTGATTGTAATCTTCCTTGTCGTCAGGTCCCGATAGTGGAACCTCTGGTGTAGGCTGCGTGTAGTCAGTGTTACATGTCCTCACCATGCACAATACCTAAAAAAATAATAATTTCAGTTCAGTACCGTGCTAGACGATTACACAATTTGAAAAATAAACTTTGAATTTTTGAAACAATTACAAAATACTAAAAATAAAAGGTGTCATAGAATGGCCGCTTGCAGCACTCGTAGTGCCGACAATTGTCGTGTCCCCAGCAACGGCGCCAAAAACTAGACACGCTTTTACCGTGTGTAGAACGTAAGTGTACGCGTCAATGTAGTATAGGACCTTGTGAGGCCCGAGTCAAACTCAGAGACACTGAATTATCGGTAGACTACTACTAACTGGTTGCGATCAGCTAAACCGATTAAAAGAGTTTGAGAGTTGTTGTAAAAATAAAAGAAAATAAAATAAAATAAAGCAATCGATTAAGTGTTTAATTTAATCAATTCAGATGGGAATCTTTAGGATTGCACTTTCACCGCGGGTTTTCATTGCATGATTTTTTATACAGTTAAACAAGTTTATCTCTCAATCCGGGTAGTGGCTTGTAATCAGAATCGCCCACTGTCATGGTACAATTCACTACCTATGTCTAGGTCGGTTCCACCGTCGTAGTAACCTATACCCTAAACTAGGTGCATTAAAATCGACCTCTGGGTTTCCACCACTAACCGTACATCACCTTGTTCAAGGGATTTGTTAATTGATGTGAATTTCATCTCTTTTCAACAATTAATTCTTCTTTCAAAGCAATTAAGGGAATTAGATTATCATTATGGTGATCAAGCATAACAATATAATTGAGAAAATGAAATCATACCGCGGATTTAAGAGATAAACGATGAATTACTATGATAAAAATGTCATACAATGCTTCCCCGGGCTACTCCCGGTCCTAAAGACAAAGGGGATTAGCCCCTCATGTTCATCTCAGAGCAAAACATGGTAGAGAAAAGGGGAAACATGGAGAAAAATGTGAATAAGTAAAGAAATCCCTGAACGGAGAAGATCCAAGCGTTCCTCGGCATGGAATGCGTGCTCTATAGCCTTTCGGTGGTAGAAAACATCTTCTTCGGCTTTTCGGATTGGCTGGGGCGTGCTTCTGGGCTCCATTCTTCTCTCCACACCTTCTTGGGACGTGTGCAGTGGATAATGACATGATAGATTGCCCCTGGCCGCCGTCATTAGGTATAATCACCGAGTTAGGTTGCAAAAATATCATAACCGTAGGATTTAGATCAGTTTAAAACAAACTTGCATCGGACGACGTCGATACCATCGATGTGAGTCGATGGTATCGACCCTGCGCGATATCGACATGTCTTCTTTTCTTCTCTTCGTTGCGCCTGATGTTGACTCGATACCATCGACGTGGGTCGATGGTATCGACACCCTTAGGTGTCATTTTTTGTCATTTTCCATCGCTGAATCTTCTGGGGTTGATAGTATCAACTTAATGGTCGATAGTATCGACCATCTGCTCACCAGCAATCTGATGGAATGTCACTACCATCGATTTCCATGTTGATGGTATCGACTATGTGCTGCTCCTTGCGGTTGGCTTCCTGTAGCTGCGTCGATGGTATCGACATCCGTCGATAGTATCGACAGTTGCATATATGCATTTTTCTTGAAATTGCAACACAAAACCACATAAGCCAAAATAAAACATGTTATTGTAATCATTTATGCTCAAAACACTAAAATAAGGGAGAATTGATGCTTAGAAGGCTCATAGACCAAAGTAAATGAATTATGCAATATTAACCACCAAAATGACCAATAAATGCATAAAACACAAGTAAAACAAGTCTATAAATGCGACTCAAAATCATCGCATCAAAGTTCATGGAAGAAATATTATGCAGAATAGAAGTGAATCCTTATGCCAAGAAGTATAATATTGTTTGGTGACTTCATAAGTGGAAAAGGAAACCAATCTATCAAGCTTTAAAGGGAATGATAACTAGATTAAGTTGGAAGTTGTGAGAATAAAAATATAAAAATGAAATGAGGACTAGAATGACATAAAAAGAATTGTATTAAGGTGGAATTTAAAAGTTCTACAAAACAACCTATCATGGAAACCCCTAACCATGAAAGGTTGGCAAGATGAGGAAAATACACAAAAATGACAAAGAAGCAATGGTCTAATATTTTTTCTAGTTAATTAATACATTCTATTTAAATTTTGAGCAAAGGAAAGTCAATAGAAAAAGGAGTTGAAGAATCCTCAAGGATACATTAAGAAGAAGTATTTACAAAAGTATTAAAGTGAAGAATATTGCTATAACGTAAGAAAGATGAGATCAGAATAAGAAACCAAGATGTTATCTTGATTAAAGATAGAATTTATGTCATAAGATAGGAATATTAGGATAGGTTCCCTAATAATTATTGTCTTGGCTCTTATTTGAAATTTTTTCCATCGTAGAGTAATTAATTTGTTCCCCTTTGATGTGTTTCAATGGATTTTTTGTGATTATATGTGATTACAAAAGATAAAGACATTGATAGGTAATGAAGTAAGTTACATGACCATGAACTAATGAAAAAATAAGATTTTAGCAGGAAAAGAAATGTTTGACCCTTATAAGAGTTATGTAAATCGGATTGAAAAGGTGATAGAGGATGTAGGTTTAGAAACGAATGAGAATAGTCAAGAGATATTGAGAAACATAATTATAGAATAAATAACCATACTAGTAAATGAGAACTTAAATCAAAAGTTAATAATTTTATATGGAATTTAACATGTGGCATGAAGATGGTAAGAAGAACCTAAATGTTCGACACAAATAAAGTGATTTATGAATGGTAAGCTCAGAATAAATTCATTTTTTTAAGAAAATGTGAAGGGCAAGAAAAAATGAAATTGTAATAAAGAAAAATTATAATTGGATGAGAGGAAAGTACTAAGATAATGTTAAAAGGGATAGAAACTTAACTTCATATATAATTTCTTTTTTTGTGTATTTCTTGCATGAGAATAAATAAATAAAATATACATGGAAGGTGACCTGATGTGAAGATAAGAGAGGTGTTCAACAAGCTATTTAAATCAATAAGGAAGAACAAAATTAAATAAGGGTGATAAATATCAAGGATACACAATTGGCATGAATTCATAATTAGGGCTTCATATAATAAACTTTTAGAGGAGAATCCAATACAAAAGTCACATTTAAAAAAATTATGTAATAAAACAACTTGAAACAATGATAGGAATAACATATCTTGATCCTAACATATTGATCCTTGGAGTTTGTGTATTACTAAAATCTCTATAACCTCTAAATAATCTTGAGGAAAACTTTTATCTATCTTTAGATTAGTTTTACAGTTGCTGGATTCAACTCTTCAGAAACCCAAGAGAGGATTCTAAGATAAAGAGAGGTTGGTATAAGTATTGTTAACCCATCCATATTGTCCTTCACATCTAACATCTTTTGTTGGTTCTCTATCTCTTCTCTTCCCATGGCTAGATTTAGTAGTGACAATTACATGTTTAGACATCAATATGATAGTAAGAAAAACATTGCTAAGCATGTGACCTTACGACACGTTTGGTTTACAATATTATTGCTAGGATAACATTTGAATACCACTGGTAGTCATAATCCCATGTTTGTTCAGATAAAAATGGCACAAGGATACTAATCCTTTTGGGATATGAAACCCATATGACCAGGACTTTTCAGTTCCGCAACCCCCCTAGGTATTCGACGGTATAACTCTCTTTACACCCCTCGATAACTCTACCCCACTCCCAAAACATATCAGCAACGGCGTCTCCAACCTCCAGATGAACCGCCAGAGATGGCTCCAGACGACTGATAAAAAGGTTCGTATATCCTCGTATTATCTTCCTCGTCAAGAAGGACATGTTTCCTGTAATTATGATGACCAACAAGCTTCACGTCATCTTCTCGCCGCAAGGGGTAAGCTTCTTTCGGTCTTCTTTGTTACAACGTTGATCATGTATGTTCTGAAAAGCTACTACTAGAGTTTTTTTCAATTAGGTAATTGATTCCAGATCACGACTGGCTTTCTCTGCGGCCACAACGGCTTAATGATTTCAGACCACGATTGTCTTTCTTTACCACAATGACGGCTTAAAAAAGCCATCGGCTGTCACACCAAACACAATATTCCATGTTTTCTTCCTCCGCGAATAAAGACAAACAAGGTACATTATAAAATTATTGTATAGTTTTAGATTAAAGGAGTAGTGGGCAATGTTAAACTATAGTTATAATGTTGAGTATTATCAAATTTGTTCATTCTCATTGTACTATGTTTTCCATCAAGCACTTACATAAGTCAATTGTTGTTCTGGCTATACTTATTAATCAAAGTAGCAATCATATATTGTGGTTCATCTTAATTTTTTATAACATAATGAATTTAATAAATTTGATGATAACCTATTAGTTTATGTGATATCCAGTAATGTCAATGTCTATGAGAATATAATACATAAATAAAAGGGCTACTATAAATAATTAGTCTGAAGTCAATCACTAGTCCTATCCATGTTACATCCAAACATAGGATGTGATTATCTAATCTCCATTCCTTTACATATGCCGTCCTATCCCATTCTAATGAGAATCCCATTCAAATCCTTTCCGGAAAACCAAACATGTCGTTAGTATACTGGAGAAGTGATGGATTATAGAACACTAAATTCACTTATGAATAAATCCCCATGTTTTTGCCTAATTTTAACGTGCAATAATCACCACTCACAAAGGGACGGGTATTAGTGTGATACAACTTTAGGATCGAACCCAAAGACAATTTTTCATGAATAATTTATATTTGTAACCTAACAAAAAAGTGATTAACAAGGATAGATTATGTTTATGATTTTTATTTTGTTAATGAAATTAAATAAGTAAGAAAAAGATTATATAAGCAAGAAATGATGTGTATACTAGATAAAACTATCAAGGCAATGGGTTTCAATGCTGCCACCAATTAAATAATCTGATCATTACAAATTTTTCAATCTCAGCTATTTAGATTGATACCATGTGAATATGCATCCTTTCATAATATGAGTTGTACAAGAATTGATTTCCTCACAGGCTCAACGTCTCACTATCCATAGATCAATAATTAATAATCCTACAAAACCCATTTTGTGATTTCATTCAGGTTTTAGCACATCCAATCGATAATCGAATCCTAATTTTCATGATCTATACATCTATAATTGTATCAAAAAAAAATTGCTTCATCAAACATGCAGTAAACAATTGGAAAACAATCTAATATCAATAAAGAGACATGTTTGGTAACAACTAAAAAAAAGATGGTCTATGATGCTAATCCCAAGACCCTAGTATTTGATCTACTCCCTAACTATGTTCAAGATATATGAGAAAAGATATAATAATAGGTTCACAGATATAGTAGTGTCATGTAGGAGAAGATCAATGGTCTCATCACAACTCTCGAATGATAGTTGCAATCTCTATCTCAAATCTCCAGCGGTGCACGTCACCATATCAAGCTGTCTATTTGTGTCTCTAACCTTTTTTGGTGATCTATAGTGTTGTAGATAAGAAATATAGGTCGTTGATAGTTGTCCTACATGTCCTCAAGATCTTTCATAGCATTCTCTAGGGTTTTAAATCAACCTAATATAATTTAACAGTTGTGAGAATTTTGATGTATATTCCATCATTTTAGAGGTCCATCTAGTTGAGTGAAAGTAGATAGTAAATATATTTAAAACATAGAAAAATGAACTTTTCTTCTAGTCCAACTTGAATTGTTCAATTTTGATGTGGAATGTCAAATCTAGAGCAACTTTAATGCTGGGGTATCAAAAGTTCCAAGATTTCCCTATGAAGTTTTTCTCAAACTAATTCACTGGCTTGAAAATCTAGTCAACAGAAAGTCTATCAATGAGCAAGTATCATTATATATATATATATAACTGAATTGTGTATATGATTTATTTTGAATCGGTAAATTTTAAATTTGGATGCAAAAGTTAGAGACCTTTTGTTGACCATATATACATTATGATTCTTACTCCAATTGTTAGAGTTGGGGAGAGAGGATATGTAAGATTTGGTCCTTCTCTTAGTTTTTTAATGATGGGATAATTGCTTCTCTTTCACTTGCACCAACCTATAATTAAAACAAAAAATACATTAAAACGAAATAAATTATGTAAACTATTAAAAACATAAAACATATGAAATATGAAGTGAAATGTAATGGAAACATGCAAAGTTAATTAGAAAACTGTAAATAAAAACATGATGAATACACTTCTTCATTAGATCCATCTTCCATATCAAATTATAGGTTATATCAATCTTACCTTTGAATTATCCACCTTCTGTTCAATATTAAACATAGGTAGAAAGGAAGATTTTTTATTGATCATTTCTAAACTTATGGAAATATAAAAAATAGAAGGCAATTGAGTGACTTTTATGTGATTATAATGTATTAGAGTTCAATCCCTTAAATCCACCAAAGACAGACTATGCTTATCTAATGATGGAACTTCGTATGCATAAGCAAGAGTGACCTCATTTGAAAAGGAAGGTGACTCATGAAAGTCCCAACATGCTGAGCCTTAGGGTCACCTTTTCAGTTTATTTATCCTTAAATAATTTCATAAAGGAGAAAGCATGAAGAAATTGCAATTAGTACTAGTAAGAAAGAAGGCATGTTGAAATATTTAGGTGACATGCAAAACATGGATTTCCTAGAAGTACATTTTTCTAAGGACATAACAAGGGTGTACAAGTATTTTTGTTTTCTATTTTTTTGTGATGTGTTGATTGGAATTAGTTGTAATTCTATTTTTTATTGATCAATAGTCTAATTAAGGTCACATGTGATTCACTATTACTCTATAGTTTATGAGGACTCAAAGATTTAAAATACATCCATGGTAAAAGAAAAATTAACAAATGATTTCCTTACTTATGATGTGTTGTATTCAAGAGAGTGGTAAGAAATAACTATATGATATGATTTAATATATATTGTAACAACAGTTGAGGGTGGAATCTCAATAGAGAATACTCATTATGAAGAAGATTAATTTTATATAACTTGGTATGAGAGGAATTTTCTTATTGTTATTTAGATTTTTTTTGTATGATTATACTTTCCAAGTAAAATTGAGAAGGTTGCATATGAGTAATACCACAATCAGTAAGATGTAGGGAAATAATACAAAAAGAAATTTTGAATATATATATATATATAGAGAGAGATAAAGATAGTGAGAGAGAGATTTCAAGGATAAAACTCCTTAAGGAGGAAATATTGTTACGACCCTATCATTGCTTTTATGAAAATATTAAGGTTCAGTGTAAACTTAGTTTTAATTTCATCTTCATAGTACCTTGCATTATTTTTTCTTGATTTTGACATAAAATGTTTCTTTGTTAAGTCAAAAATATGTCTTGTGCATATGTTGAGATTTGAGCCTTCATGGAGATAGTAATAGAAAACACATGTATGTAGTAAGATCGTTCCAAATGTTAATTAAGTCATTAATCAATAATTATTATAATTTTTTATCAAACTCTTGTAGATGTTTTAAAAAGTAATTATGAATCCAATATGAAAACTAATGGATGCAATCAAAGTTCTAATAAGAAATTGATTACAATTTTAGTAAGCATGCGTTCAAAAGTCATTGACCTTACTTAACCCATGGTGCATGAGTAGTCATTTGATGGGGAGTGGAAAACCATTGATGGTGCATGAGAAGCAATTAATGATTGAGCATTTGGATAAGAGAGCAGAGCGATGAGATTAAGAAACACTAGTGATCACAAACAACACCATAGATATAGTCATTAACTTATCAGAGTTGACAAAATTTGGTTCATTAGAATTGTATTTCAATTTGTCACACAACCAAAGACTTGAACTATAGTAAAGATGAATAAAAGGAAGATTTTAAGGGCGATTTTGGGGAAGAATGTGAAAACCCAGAAGCATAGATATAGTCATTAAATATTTGAGGTAAGTATAAATCATTGGTTTCTCCTTTCACATCTCCTTGTTCCTTAGCTAAAATAAGTAGAAGTTGGTAACTACAACATAGTTTTTGTTCTCCTCCCCTTCTTTTCTTTCCATCTCTACAAACAAAAAGGGTAGGCAATGGTTGCAAGAGGCATGATTCAAAGCTTTTATCTCAAATGCAAACACAATAGGTCAAATCAGACTCAACAATATTAGAAACACGATCAATGGATAGAATCTAAGTCAAGGTGAGTGGGATTTAACTTTTAGCCATTATTTTTGCATGGCTAAAAACTAAACATAAAGAACATATCTTGATATATTTACTTCTTATATTTTTTGAATCACTAAACCCAAATTCGAATATTCTACTTAATGAATGATACAAATGGCAAGTTATTAATAGATGGTGAATGATTTCAATTTAAGAAGCTTGTATATGGTTTTCATGAGTTTCAACATAACATATTTTGGTAGCACTGGTATATCCTTTTTTCCTAAACCTTCAACAATAAAATAAACACTAAAAAGCATGCTTAAGTAACCTAATTACTTCTAGTTATTGATGTTAGATGAGAAATACATAGTTCTTTTTGATATTATTTATTACATGCTCGGTTTCGCTAGACCAAGCTATATATAGTATTGAATATCAACAATTTGGTACAATTCAACTAGTAGTTCACTTATGTCTTTTTAATAGTATAAGAATATTCATATGTGTTTTAACATGATTTTTGGTAGTTTGATGTAATATAGAACACATAAATAAAAAATAATGATATAGTTATAAGATAAAGGTTAGAAAAGTTTAGTAGATGATTGTATAGTGAAACTAAAGAATTAATTAGACATCAGTTTGCTTGAAGACCATAGATTCTTGATGGATGTCTGCAACACAATGTAGGAAATGACTTACCCACTAGTGACTTCTAAGAGTTGAAGCTGGAGGGTTCCAATGTTGTAAGATGGGTTAAGCCCAACGTGGATGACCGCCTTAATACAACATCAATACCCAACAATACTTGGACATTTCGACGATACCAAGTGGTATGCAACAATAACTAGAGATCCTGGTGAAGTTTGAACACATTTATAGATAGGCATCCAACATAAACTGGAGATTCAGTGGTACCCAATTTAGTTACTACTTGGTGATTCATTCCTTATGATATCACTAATATAGACAGTTTAAGCGATTAAGCTAGAGTGCTTTGTCTCTCCATCTAAATACCCAGCATAAGAGTAGGAGTCAAGTTTTATCTGCTAGATGATATATATTATGAGTCCAGAGGTGACGAGGCCCATTGTAGACTGGGTAGCTAGTTACATCCCATAGAATCCTAGTTCAAATCTAAGTCTTGTATGGTGAGATTGTAGTTTGTTGTAATATTTTTACATGTTGTGGAACATTTCATATGAGTCCTATATATTAATTATATGAAAAGGATATGAAGAAATCAGAGTTAGAAATTTATTGTTCAATTATTCTCATCATTTTAGTATGCCAATAGATTTTATAATATTTCTCATTTGGCTTACTATTTAATAGCTTGCTAATTTGTTCATATGTTTCTATCCATTTTATAAATAATGAATGTATTATCTTGTCTATTTAGTAAATTTCCATTCACTGATCTAGTAATACTAGAAGAAAATTATGATAAACATGTTTTATGGAGATACCCATAATGCATAAGACTCCTACCAAAAAGTTGTTAGTAGTGTTTTATTTTATAAGTACTTATGGACGTTCTTTGCATACTTTTCAGGTACTTGGAACATGCTTTGGATAAATGAGAGACAAGGAAGGAATTCTAGGGTTCCTCCACCCATGCCAATCCAAAGAAGACCCCAAAGCTCCCTCAACCTACCCCTAATGGCTAAGAATTGACATCAAGTAAAGAAGTCCATTGATCATGGAGTTTCAAAGAGAATTTTCCACTGAAGACCCCAACACGGCCGTAGTGCCAAGGAACGGTCGTTTTAGACAATGCCAAAATCGCAGAGTCAACATCAAAATTGCAAGCTACAACAACTTGACCAAAATGGCCATGCTGCCCAACACGGGCGTGTTGTGAAGATCCCAAAACGACCGTTCCATCCAGCACGGTCGTGCTGCCAAAGAAGAGAATGAGCATGCTGGCCAGAACGAACTCCATGTTACCTCTCCAACCACATCCGTGCTACCCAGCATGACCATTATATCTAGCCCTGATGCATGGGTTTTTAGTCATTTTTACAGGCATATTTTCCTTGATTTTATGTGTTGATTTGTCATTTATTTGATTAATTATGCATGAAATGCTATCAGTGGCATGTTCTATCTAAATGCATGATTTTTACTATTTAATATGGTTTAATATTTATCTCGAACATATATCTACATTCTTTTGCATTTTCAAGTATAATTGAATTTCATAGAGTCAATACTACCGACACCAAAAGTCAGTGGTATCAACTTCGCATCAGTACCAGACCAGATTAGACTTGCAAAGACTCGATACTATCATCACTCAAAGTCGATAGTATCGAAACCTCATCATTAATGCATAAGGATGAATCACAAGAAGTCGGTACTACTGATATGTCATCAGTAAAGAAGTGCTCAGGTGACCTAAAGACTCAGTGTTATCGAGAGAAGTCAATAGTACTGACATTGTCATGAATCACGGCTACCCTAGGAACTCAGTACTACCAACTATGTAGTTGGTACTATCGATTCTGCCCGATTTGGAAAATCTGAAGATAGCAATCTAATCCAATGACTGGCATTATTTCGTACTGTAAGTGACTCCTATGACCTAAGGGGAGTTCAGCCAGACCAGGGGAAGCAGCCATTATTGCATTGCACAACACTGGAGAGAGAAGATAGGAGAAAGGAACCAAAGGCTTCACCTGAGATGATCTTAGCACCTCCAGAAGGTGAATCTGTAGCCGAAAGATGGTAGATTGCACACACGATGTATGGGATCATCAAGATCAGCTATTCTCTAGGGGTAACTTAGTTTTTCTAATGTTACCCACGTTTTTCTCTTTCTGTACCATGTATTCGTCAATGAAAACCATGCAGGGTTAAACCTCTTGATTCCTTAGGACTTGGAAGTAGCCTGGATATATTGTAACTGATTTCCATGCATTAATATCATCTTTGTCCCTATTTTTTTGATATAAATCTATGAAGTTGTCTTGTTGTGTTTATGCCTAATCAACATAGATAGATACTTATACTCTTAATCATTTTATGAGAGAGGTTAAGGGTTGGAAGGTATAGATTTACCCATTTATTGCAACCCTTGGGTAAGGTGGAGAATAAACAGGAGGAGAAACCCAAAGTTTAATCATAAAACACCTAACTAATTAACCAATTTCTATGGAAATAGGATTGGCATTAGAATAGGTAGTGAACTACGCTACGGGAGTGGGTAGTTCTAACTATAGGCTCTTTATACATGGATAGGGGTAATAGATATTGGTGTGTGGAATGCATAACAATGTTATCTGTGGTGAAACCATAATCTTGAGGAATTTCCTAAAATTTTAGTAATTTAAGTGTTAATCTTGTTTTGTTCTATTTTTGTTTCTCTTCAATCAAACCAACTCAATTTCACTGGCCTAGCTGATTAGACCATAGTTAGTAGTAGTCTTCTAGAGAATGTTTCCCCATATTTAACTTGGGCCTCAAAAGGGCCTATATTACTTCGATACGTTCACTTGCATATAACGCACGATAAACACACGTCAAGTTTTTGGCGTCGTTGCCTGAGAAACGGAAACATCCAACACTACAAGTGATGTGTTCGGCCACTCTAGGTCAACCCTTTTTTTTCTATTTCACTTAAAGATAAATCATAAAATCATTATTTTTTCTAGCTCCACTATTGTACTCTAACAATTAATTTGCTACTCTCAAGTACTGGTGTATGGCCCATACTCGAGCCCATGATTACGGAGAGCCATCTTCACCAGGTTTTGGGCAAGCAAAACTCCTTCACATAGAGAGAGAAGTTGAAAGGTCTATCGATAGATTCAACTAAACTCCACCACTGACACCTCTGCCTGAAAGACATGTAACACCAGAAGAACTTGAGATAGAAGAAATGGGGGATGGAGCAGAAGAACAGATGATATGGGAGAGGATCATAGCCACTTCCTCAATAGCTTAAAAAGGACCAATCAAAAGACAATCCATCAATGTGGGTAGCTATAAGATTGACTCAGGGTTGATCTCTTTAGTCAAATCCTAAGATTTTCATGACCACAATTCTAAAGACCCGATGGTGAACATCAATAACTTTGTTGATAACTGTGATATGGTCAAAATAGATAGAGTGTCGGTGACTGTCATATATATGAAGTTTTTCCCGTCATCTTTAGCAGACAATGCAAAGTCATTGTTTCATAATCTTGATAATAAATGTATCAAAATATGGTATCAGATGTTCGATGCCTTCTTTGAGCGTTACTTTCCCCCACAGAAGACCAATGACTTGGGAAAGAAGATCAATAATTTTAGAAATCAAGTCGATGAATCCTATTATGAAGAATGGGAGAGATTGCAAAATATGTTGCAAAAAGTACCTCATAACGGTATTGATCTGTTGGGACAGGCAAAGATCTTCTATTATAGACTGCATAAAGGAGAAAGAACTACACTTGACAGTGTAGGAGCATGGTTCTTCCTCAACAAAAAACCCACCAACTGTCATGAGATACTAAAGAATATGTCCAAAAATTAATCATGGGGTAGTGAGAGAGAGATTTTGGCAACTTTCAAAAGTTTCGATGAGTCTAATGTCATCGCTGTATTAAATGAGAAGTTGGACCTGATTGCTAAAAAGTTATGTGCTAACGATGGACCACCTTTAGAAGAAGAAGATGAAGAGTGCACGTATGTGCTCCAACAACTACAATATAGGAGAAATGACTAGACATCGAGGAAGGATCCTAAGTTTTGCATGGAAGGAGCCTAACAATTTCCAACAAGACCCATCTCAGGCGCAACAACCCAAGTCACAACAGTTCGGTGGCCAGGCACAATATCAATAAGAACAAAAGAAGATTGACCATATTGAAGAAATGCTTGGACAACTGGTTAGTGAGAATGAAGTGCTTATTGGTCAAACTCTAAGAGAACTCCAGAACTAAGGGGATAGGATCCACAATATAGAAACTCAGATTTCTCAAATAGTAGTGGATGTGGGTACTTTGATGCAGCCAAACCAACAAGGGTTCCCAGCTAATACTAACATGCCTTTTGGAAATTAACACGTCAAGGCAGTCCTACTCCACAATGGTAAGATGTTGTTGAATTAGGGACCAACAAACACAGATGCAGGTGAATCTATAGGAACAACAACTTGGACTATGACAACGAAAGCAGCTGAGTTGGACATGTTGGAATAGGAGAAAACAACTGAGGAGCACTCGGATGAGGTGGAGGATACTAGATCAAAAGCATATGTCCCACCTCACCAAAGGATACCAATAACTCTAGTTCCCTTTCCAAACAACTTGAAAGAAACCAAAGCAGACCGACAATTCCAGAAATTCTTAGAGGGCCTTAAAAAATTATTTGTCAATATTCCACTCATTGATGCAATTGAGCAGAAACCATCATATGGAAAGTTCTTGAAAGACATTATCAATAAGAAGAGAAGGATACCTAAGGTTTATGTGGTAGTTTTAAAAGAGCATGTGGGTGCTTTCATTCTGGGAACACTACCTCCTAAAAGACAAGATCCTAGTTATTTCAACATCACGTGCTTCATAGGAAAGACCAAGTTCGATGAAGCTCTGTGTGACTCATGGGCTAGTATTAACCTCATGCCCTTGTCAACTTTCAAGAATCTAGGTCTTAAGGAGACAAGAAAAAGCACTATGACTATTGAATTGGAAAACAACTCTGTGGTTAGGCCATATGGCATTTGTGAAGATGTCCTAGTGAAAGTGGATATATTTTTTTTTCCTACAGATTTCATGGGAATGGAAATGTAGGTGGATAAAGGAAAAAAAATCTTGCTAGGTAGGCCTTTCCATGCCACTATTGACATGATTGTAGAAATGGGTAGAGGACATCTGAGAATGGGCACTCATGATGATAGTTTCAAAATTAAAATGCCTAAAAATTCAAAAGAAAGAGGGGATACAACACAGTGTAACATGTTGCAGCACATGGAGGGTAAGGTTTCTCTGTGTCTAGGGAAGCCATTCCTTGACATGGATCATGTGATGACCAAGGTGGAAAAAGACACTCTAGAAGTTGACATAATTGAAAACACTAAGGTGATCTCATTAAGAGAAGCAACATGTTACCCAAATGATAGAGAAGAAGACTATGACCCGACTACCATAGAGGAGGTCATTGCTGATTCCCTGATGCAAACATACCCACAATTAACTTTGGAAGCATGTTTGATGAATATAGTAGATGAAAGCACAAGCAGCCTCTCTCTGAAGGAGTGTGTATTGATGCTAAAGGTAGTAACCTACTATTATACAAGATATTTTGAAGATTTGGGACCACCTCCCTCACTACTGGTTCCATCTCTTCTGAACCCTACTAAGTTGGAATTGAATTCATTTCCACCACATCTGAAGTATGTCTTCCTAGTTGTAGAAGAGAAGCTCCATGTAATCATATCATCGTCCTTGAGTGGTGAAGAAGAGGGGTAATTGCTTGCTGTGTTAAAGAACCATCGAGATACTTTTTGGTGGTCTATAGAGGACATCAAAGGAATCTCCCGAGTTTGTGCCAATACAAGATCCAGATAGAAGAAGGATCTAAAGAAATAGTTCAACCTCAGCTATGACTCAACCTCATCATGACTGAGGTAGCGAAGAAAGAAGTGGGCAAGCTCCAGTTGGCAGGTATCATTTATGCAATTTTAGATTTTATGTGGGTTAGCCCAACTCAAGTAGTTCCTAAGAAAGGGGGATCACTATCACAACTAATGCAGCTAATGAGTTGATTTCAACTAGGTTGGTGACGGGGTGGCATGTGTTCATAGATTATCGTTGTTTGAATGTCGTCACTTTGAAAGATCATTTTTTGTTACCTTTCATTGATCAGATTTTGGAATGACTCATCGGTCATTCACACTTTTGCTTCCTTAATGGGTATTCCGATTATAATCAGATTTCAATCAAGCCAAAGGATCAGGAGAAATCTACTTTCACATGTCCTTGTGGCACATTTGCATATAGACAGATGCCATTAGGCCTTTGTAACGCCCCTGCCACCTTCCAATGACGTATGTTTGCCATCTTCTTTGATATGGTAAAGTGGTGCTTGGAGGTGTTTATGGATGATTTTTCTGTGTATGGGGAGTCATTTAGTGATTGCATTTACAATTTGGATAAGGTTTTACAAAGGTTTGAGGACACTCACTTAGTCTTGAATTGGGAGAAGTGTCATATGATGGTGAGTGAGGGCATAGTGCTTGGACACAAGGTGTCCAACAAGGGTATGGAAGTAGACCTAGTTAAGATAGAAGTCATCTCCAAGCTACCTCCACTGACATCAGTGAAAGGAGTAACAAGCTTTTTGGGACATGTTGGGTTTTACCGTCATTTTATCAAAGATTTTTAAAAAATTCTAAACCGTTGTCAGAACTTTTGGAAAAAGATGCTGAATTTTCTTTTGATGATTGATGTTTGAATTCTTTTGAAATACTAAAGGAGAAGCTAAGCTTGGTGCCTATTGTGTAGGCTCCTGGTTAGAACCTACCATTTGAGCTGATGTGTGATGCATCAAACTATGTTGTGGGAGCTGTGTTGGGTCAACACAAAGATAAAGCTCCTACAGTCATATAATATGCATCCAAAACTTTGAATGATGTGCAACTTAATTATACAACCATATAAAAATAACTCTTAGCTATTGTTTTTGTGTTTTGAGAAGTTCTGCCAGTACTTAGTGGGGGTGAGGGTGATTATTTGGACCGACCATGCTGCCATCAAATACATGTTACAAAAGAATGATGCAAAACCTAAATTGATTAGGTGACTTTTATTGTTATAGGAATTTGACATAGAAATTAAATACAAGGGAAGGGTGGAAAATGTGGTAGTGGATCACCTATCTAGGCTGGAAAGAGTGAATGAAAAAGATGTAGATATTCCTATTGTTGAGGATTTTCTAGATGAAAAACTTTTTGCTATCAAGACTAAGGATCCATGGTTTGCATATATTGTTAATTATTTAGCCTGCAAAGAGATGCTTGCAGATTGAGGGTATCAAGAAAAGAAGAGATTTTTCCACTTATTAAGGTTTTACATCTGGGAAGATCAGATTCTTCTTAAACAATGTAGGGATGGACTTTTGAGGAAGTGTGTACCTGAGTGTGAGGTAGAGAGCATTTTGTCACATTGCCATTCTTTACCTACAGGAAGGCATCACGCTAGCTCTAGGACTGCGGCCAAAGTTTTAGAGAGTGGATTTTATTGGCCAACATTGTTTAAAGATGCATATGATTTTGTTCGTCATTGTGATACATGTCAACGTGTAGGTAACATTTCTAAGCGACATGAGATGCCATTGAATGTCTTTCAAGAGGTTGAAGTTTTTGATCTTTCGAGCATTGATTTCATGGGTCCGTTTGTATCGTCTAATTCGAATCTCTACATTTTACTTGTGGTTGACTATGTATCTAAGTGGGTGGAAGCAATTCCAACCTGCACCAATGATGCTCAAGTTGTGTGTAGATTTGTGAAGGATAACATTTTTTGCAGATTTGGTGTCCCCCAACTGATCATTAGTGATGGTGGATCACATTTCACCAATAGGCAATTCAGAGCCTTACTCAACAAATATGGAGTGAAACATCGTGTGGGTACTCCTTATCACCCACAAATACAAGGCCAAGTTGAGGTGTCCAATAAAGAAGTGAAGAAGATCTTGGAAAGGACATTTTTTACTAATAGGACACATTGGAGTTTCATGCTTAATGACACTCTTTGGGCATATAGGAAGGCTTGTAAATCACCTATAGGGATGAAACCTTTTATGTTGGTTTATGGATGTGCTTGCCATTTACTAGTAGAGCTTGAGCATAAGGCAAAATGGGCATTAAGAAAGTTAAACTTTGGATTGGATGAAGCATGTAGGAAAAGGCTATCAGAGCTAAATGAACTAGATGAGCTTAGGATGGATGCTTATGAAAGTTTTAGGATTTATAAGGAGAGGACAAAGAATATTCATGATAGGAACATCTTGAATAGGGTGTTTCTTCCAGGACAAAAGGTTCTCCTTTTTAATTCCCGACTTAAGTTACATCTGTTACGACCTCACCTTTCAATAACCCCCAATTAAGGGAGACTTAGAGGATAAATCCGCACTCATAATTCCGGATCAAAGGTTCAACATATAACTATAAATAATTATTAAATTCTAACAGACTATATTGAAAAATGGTAATAAAATTTTTCCTTTGCATACCTTGAAAAGTGGGAAACTATCTTCTAACCACAACTTAACCACTCTATTTAATTCCTCCTTGTTCTTTAGTTCTTGAATTCACAATATGTCGCTTTACTGTTTGTGCTTTTGAGGATTTACCTAAAACGCCGACAAACAAAAACAATGATCAGCCGAAGCTGGTATGTGGGGAGGAGCAGATAATTGTTCAACTAAGTTAACAACATAATCATTCAATCAATGATTTAACAAGCAAGATTACGTTTTAAACCATATAACTCAATCCATACATATTCACAAACTCTGGGTTGTCCCTGCAGTGGACATGGATATCACCTCTCTTTTAGGTATAGAGTTGCATGGCACTGTCCGAGGATAGCCCAATATCTAACTTATTATGACTTGATGGTCCTACCTCCATGGTAGCCATGTACTAAGTCAACCATTGACCTGATGGACCTACCCAATGGGTAGCCATGTACTAGGTCATCCATAGACCTGATGGACCTACCCAATAGGTAGCCATGTACTAGGCCGTTCTCTAACCTGATGACCTACCATAGGTAGCCATGTACTAGGTTAGCCATTTTGCCACAGAGAGAACCAGGATCTGAGTTTATAGGTATACACATTAAGTGATAGTCATAGCCACATTATATTTGCAATATGAACATCCAAGCAGTTTAGTTGCATTCAAACGATAAAACGTTCGGAAAACATCGGGAAACCTAAACGGTTAACCATAAGTAACCACATACCTTTTAATTGCACTTTTCAAGATAGAAAGAGAAACCCTATTAACAATCAACACCTGAAATAAAAGAACAATTTCCTTTTATTCATATTTATCCGCTTTCATTATTCAAACTAGGATTCTAATTCCATAATTAGAGTTTCTTCTAGAAATTAGGGTTTTACTTCCTCTTTCATCATTACCATCCTTAATTTATCAATCTTCATAAAACTCCTAATTTCTCATTTAATTTCCTTTATTAGACAACTGATTTCCTTATTTCATAAAAATATGGTTTTTATCTCTTTTTATCCCAAATTAGGGTTTCCATGTAAATTATTCTTCTTTTAAACATCATAATTCCAAGTTAAGTATTCTTTTGCAATCATATAGCAATTAAACTACCATTAACATTATCAGAGTCAAACTTAACGATTTGACTTGTTGAATTACCAAAATACCCTCTCATCATGCAATTAGGGTTTCTCATCAAATTTTACTAAACTTTATTAGTCAAATAAAGTACTTTTGCTAAACGAAGTAGAATTAGGTTCTGGAATTATTTTTATCGTGTTCCTTGCATTTTTCTATACAACTTTCACATACAAAGTTTTCTTGTTAGATAATCCTAGTAATTACTATGAATTTTGCAAGAAAAAGTCCTTTTTCTGATTATTCGTTAGAGATAGAAGCTTACCGAAAATCGACAGCCGTTCGATCGGTGCGCCGGTGGTCCGGGTCTTGATCCGACATTCCCCGTCGATCGGCTCCACTATCAGGGCGACGCGCGCGGATGTGGATTGTCGTCCGTTGGATGGCGCGTGGTCCACGATGGATCTTGATCGGTCGCCTCTTGTCGCTCCGCTCCACTAAGCGAGTTGCTGCAGCGCGCCTCTCCTGGAGACGTTGGATCCCGCTCAGGCCCACCGTGCTCCCCAATCCGACGACTCCCGCTCGTCGTCCTCACGATTTCCTTAATTAGAACATGCGGCGGCGCCGCGACTGTAGCTCGCCGGAGAAACCCCAATCGAACTCGAGGAAGGATGCGGGCGCTTGGGAGGAGGCCGTTCGAGATCGCAAGGGTGTGAGGACTCTGGTGCAGGTCTTTAAATAGGACATAGGGGACTCCTCTAGGGTTTCCAAACCCACCGCCAATCCTTGTTCCAGCCCAATTGGGCGTTTCTAGAAAACACCACGAAACCCCTCAAAACCTAGGTCTAGATCCTTCGCCCGGAACTCCCGATCCCAATGGGACACAAAACGCGAGTGCGTATGCACTGCATTGGTCAGGAATGTGAGGGGAAAATCCCCTATCCGCGCCACAGTCCGAGTCCCTCTGGGACTTTAGACGATGACCGCGATCCGTTGGATTAAAATCCAACGGTCAGCGTCGTCCGTGCTTCAACCAAAAAGGAAAACAATTTCCTAAATATCCAAGGAAAATACCATTTTGATGATAACTTGAAAATTCAATAACTCCCAATCCTTAACTCCATTTTTCCTCAAATTTTGAGGAAAACTCGTTTATATTTTTATCTTCCCGTGTACAAAAATTGGGGTTATTATCCAAAGGAAACAAGCCCTTTACTTCAGTTTCAAGTTAACTCTAATTTAAATGTATTTTCCACATATTCCTTATTTCTTTTGCCATTATCTAATTATCCCGAGTTCCTTAAACCCCAAGGAACCCTTTTACTTCGAAATCTCATTTTTGGGAAAATATCTTTTAGCCTTTAAATCATTTCTTTTTATTTCCCACATATATTAAATGAAATTCCTTTTTTCATTTCTTTTTGTTTTTCTTTTAATCTCTTCATTGGTCTTCACGGCCTCAAAGGCCCAATAAGAGAACATACAATTTATCAAACACACAATCCACTCAATCCAATCAAACAATTCATCATATCAACCAACCATTTCATTTTATTTAAAAAGAATCTTTATAATTTCATTTCATAATTTGGAGAAATCGAGGTTATAACATCCTCCCCTCCTTATAGGAATTTTGCCCTCAAAATTCAACAATCAAACAAACAAATCAGGATATGCTTTCTCCATGTCCGTCTTCAGCTCCCATGTGGCCTCATCCTCTCCATGGTGTTTCCAAAGAACCTTTACCATCTCTATATTCTTATTTCTGAGTTCTTTTACCTTAGTATCTATAATACGCAAAGGTAACTCAGGATAAGACAACCGTCCTTGAAGCTCAATAGGTTCAATGCTCAACACATGGCTCGGGTCTTGCACATATCACTTCAGATTGGACACGTGAAACACATCATGCATCATACTATATTGAGGGGGTAACGCCAAACGATAAGCCACCTCGCCAATCCGTTCTAGAACCTCAAACGGACCCACATATCGGGGACTCAATTTTCCTCTATTTTTAGCTAAAGCTCGGAGCGGTCGGATTTTCAGAAAAACATGCTCGCCCACAGTGAAATGCACATCAGTCCTCTTTGCATCAGCATACGACTTTTGTCGATCCTGGGCTCTCTTTTGCCTTTGCCTGATCAAAGCGACTTTATCAGCATACACTTGGAGTTCATCTGACCTCAACAAGGTCCTCTCACCAACATCATCCCAGTGAAGTGGTGACCGACATGGTCTCCCGTATAGAGCTTCATATGGAGGCATCCCGATGCTGGCTTGGTAACTATTGTTGTATGCAAACTCTGCTAGAGGTAAGTACTGCTCCCATGATCCACCCCAATCGAGCACACAAGCTCTCAAAAGATCCTCTAAAGTCTGGATTGTTCTTTGTGACTGTCCATCCGTCTGGGGGTGATAAGCGGTACTGAATTTTAACCTCGTACCAAGTTCCTCTTGAACCTGCTTCCATAGTTTGGAAGTAAACTTTGGATCTCTATCAGATATGATGGAACTAGGCACACCATGCAAACGCACTATCTCCCGAATGTACAACTCAGCTAAGTCTGTCACTTTGGCAGTGGTTTTCAGTGCAAGGAAGTGTGCTGACTTGGTAAGGCGATCCACCACCACCCATATTGCATCATGACCTCTCTTGGTCCGGGGTAAACCCACCACAAAATCCATGGTGATTTGATCCCATTTCCATTCCGGAATCTCTATAGACTGTAAAAGTCCCCCAGGTCGTTGATGTTCCGCCTTCACCATTTGGCACGTAAGACAACTGGCCACATAAGCTGCAATGTCTCTCTTCATCCCTGACCACCAGAAAAACCTCTGCATATCCTTAAACATCTTAGTAGTCCCTGGGTGCACTGTGTACTTAGAACCATGAGCTTCTTTTAGGATACATTCCTTCAGTGATGAATCTTTAGGAATCCATATGCGATTCTCAAATCTGATTCCTCCATCTACTCCCAAGGAAAGGCGGGTCTGAGGCTTCTTCATTAAGCCTCTCATCTTGTCAAGTCCACTACTGACCATCTGTGCTGCCACAATTTCACTCAACAAATCAGACTGTATCTGAATATTGGCCAACCGAACTCGATCATCCAACGGTTGAGGTGACCATTCCACCAATTCTCCTAAGCTCTTCCACTGACTAGACAAAACAACTGCACACCTGAGCTGCTTTTGACTTAAGGCATCAGCTACGACGTTAGCCTTCCCTGGATGATAGGCAATGGTGAAGTCATAATCCTTCATGTATTCCATCCACCTTCGTTGTCGTAAGTTCAAGTCTTTCTGTGTCAGAAGGTACTTCAAGCTCTTATGGTCAGTGAAGATTTCAAAAGTAGCACCATACAGGTAATGCCGCCAAATCCTCAAGGCATGAATGATAGCAGCCAACTCTAAGTCATGTGTCGGGTAATTCACCTCATTAGGCTTGAGTTGTCGAGAAGCATAAGCAACCACATGTCGATTCTGTTCCAACACACAGCCAAGTCCCATCTTTGATGCATCGGTGAAGATCATGAAACCCTCATTGCCTGATGGTAATGTCAAAACTGGTGCAGTGGTCAACTTCTCTTTCAGCTCCTGGAAACGAGCCTCACAAACATCGGACCACACAAACTTCACATCTTTCCGAGTCAACATAGTCAGAGGCAAGGTGGTCTTTGAGAAATCTGCGATGAAACGCCGATAATATCCTTCTAACCCCAAGAAGCTTTGGATCTCAGAGGGGTTCTTCGGTGAAGGCCAGTCTCGAACTGCTGACACCTTGGCTGGATCCACGACGATTGTTCCTCCCGAGATGATATGCCCAAGGAACATGACTTGGTCTATCCAAAACTCGCATTTTGAGAATTTCCCATAGAACTTCTGCTTTCTCAGGATATCAAGGACTTTACTTAGGTGGTCTCGGTGTTGCTCTAAGTCATTGGAAAATACCAAGATGTCATCTATGAACACTATGACAAACGAGTCAAGGAATGGCTGGAACGCACTATTCATAAGGTTCATGAACACACTGGGTGCATTGGACAATCCAAAAGGCATAACCACAAACTCATAATGACCATATTGTGTTCTAAAAGCTATTTTTGGGATGTCCTCACTCTTGACTCTCAACTGGTGATAACCAGATCTTAAGTCAATTTTGGAAAAGACTCGAGCAGACTTCAACTGGTCAAACAGGTCATCTATTCGGGGTAAAGGGTATTTGTTCTTAATGGTAGCTTGGTTAATCATTCGGTAGTCTATGCACATACGGAGCGAGCCATCCTTTTTCTTTACAAACAGGACTGGAGCTCCCCATGGTGATGTGCTAGGCCGGATAAAACCCTTGTCTAGCGATTCCTGCAATTGTTTCTTCAACTCGAGCAATTCTACAGGGGCCATTCTATAAGGTGCACGTGAAATAGGGTTTGTCCCTGGAGCTAGTTCTATGGAAAAGTCCACCTCTCTCTCTGGAGGGATCCTGGGTAGATCATCCGGAAAAACATCAGCATAGTTCCTGACTACCTCTATTTCCTCTAAGGGTTGCACCTTGGGTTCGGGCTCAGTAACAACTGCTAGGAAAGCTTGACAACCTTTATTCATCATTTTTTCTGCCTTCATGGATGACACATACAAACTGGTGGTGGCATCTTTCCTACCTCTAATGACAAAGGGTGGGTGACCAGGTTCCCTAATGATCACTTTCTTTTCCCTACAGTCGATTTGGGCCCTATAAGTATAAAGCCAATCCATTCCGATGATCATATCAAAATCATTCATGTCAAGAAGGATAAAGTCTGTAGGAAACTCATGATCTCGATATTTCACAGGTATTATCGGAGTTTTCAAAAGAGAGGTAAAGATTCGACCACTTGGGGTTGTAACATCCAAGACATATCCTAAATCCTTGATATCCAAACAAAGCATAGTTGCAAGATTCCTCGAAATGAAAGTATTAGTAGATCCAGAATCAAATAATGCTTTTACATTATGTCCCATGACTTCAAGCATGCCTACATTATTGTTCACCATACATTAGACTATCACATACTTAACTTCCAAAGCATAAAGAAAACTCTATGGGTTATTACCCTCAATCAACCGATTTGCATTTGCTTGAGCTTCTTCATTGTCAATGGCGAACACACGAGCTTGCCTTCTTTCTCCAGCAGGTGGGGCTACAGCTACTGGTGGAGCTGCTACTGGTGGGGCTGCTACTGGACCTGGTCCCTTTGGTGCTGGTAGGGGACAAGCAGACAGGATATGTCCCTCTTGCTGACAACGAAAGCAAACCTTCTTCTTATGGCGACACTCACCAGGATGCCATTTTCCACAAGAGCGGCATCGCGGTCGGTTGTGTTCTGGATGGGGTCTTCCTCTTCCTTCATGTCTTCCCTTGGCTTGATGAAGACCTGGGCCCTTCTTATGATGATTCTTCTGTCCTCGGGTTCCTTCAGTGAAACCCAAAAACCCTTTGGGTGGAAGCTGTGTAGGCATCACAGTTCTCTCCATATCTAAAGCAGTGTTGTAAGCTTCTGCGAAGGTTTTAGGTTTGCTCGCCATCACATGAGGCTTCAGGGCAAGGTGAAGACGCTCTATGAAGTGATCCACCCTCCTTTCCTCATCCATCTTGTACCCAAAACGTTCCAGGACCCGAAACTTACGCCCAAAATCTGCCACAGAGGAATTTCCTTGAGTCATGTTAGTGAATTCCCTTTCCTTCTCTTTCTTAGCTGCAACCGGGACAAATATAGAAGTGAAGATGGTTTTGAAATCAGCCCATGCCATTGGTTCCTCAGTCAGATCTCGGCATGTGATGTGGGTCTCCCACCATATCTTAGCTGCTCCTTCCAGGAGATGAGCCGCAAAGAGGACCTTCTTGCTTGGCTGCACTTCAAGCATGCGAAAACCATTCTCTATTGCCAGTATCCAGGCTTCTGCTTTATCCACCACTTCTGTCTTATCCTCTCCCCAGAACTTCTCTATGTTCATCTTGACAAAGTCTAAGATGGTGGCTCCCACACGTGGACGAACAGGGTGTGGTTCACCATTCTCCACTCTAGCTATGTCTCGGAGGGCCAAAGCACTAATAGCTTCTGTCAACTTCCTCTGTTGCTCTAACCACAAGGTATTCAGGGTATGGATCATCATGGTGGGTTCTGATTCATCGACTGGGTCCTCATCCATCTGAGCTTCTTCCTCATACACATACTGCCCTTCACATCCTTGATCTTCTTCTTGGTTCAGATTACTAAATGGTATCGGGTCAGGGTTAGGAATTTCTTGAGTGACTTCTTCAGGACTCTTCCTCTTCTTAGAGGATCCACCCTCATGGTTCCTATTCCTCTTTTTAGAAGACTCCTTTGCTTTACGGGGAGGCCAAACACTCCTAGTCGGTTTTTCGGAGCCCTCAGGAATAGCAACAGTCTTGGTCCTTGCCATCTACATAAGCATAACAAGCAAACCTTTAGTTTATCATTTAAACTAGTTATACTTATGTTCAGTGATATCTCATTACATACCTTTTATTAATTTGGTGGAGGATTCTTAAACCCTTAACTTATTTTCCCATACCACATGAGTGTGGAGGAGAGAGAGAGAATACTACTCTTAAAACCCTAAAAGGGTATGTGATGAGAAAGGATGAATAAGATGAGAGAGTCCTAAAGGTATCTTACTTCGATTCATACCCTAAGACTTTGGCCAGGCGGTCACACAGGTCCGGGAGTCCTCGTATTCCGACTAGCGGTGCGGAGGAAAATCTTGCCAGCCCCCGGTCATGATCCCTTTCTAGACAACTCCGTCTTTTGGATACTCCTCTAATAACTCCCTTGGGTTCTATGGAGTTCGTAAAATTTAATAATTACTAATGGTTACATGAAGAACCTAGGCTCTTATACCAAATGTTACGACCTCACCTTTCAGTAACCCCCAATTAAGGGAGACTTAGAGGATAAAGCCACACTCATAATTCCGGATCAAAGGCTCAACATATAACTATAAATAATTATTAAATTCTAACAGACTATATTGAAAAATGGTAATAAAATTTTTCCTTTGCATACCTTGAAAAGTGGGAAACTATCTTCTAACCACAACTTAACCACTCTATTTAATTCCTCCTTGTTCTTTAGTTCTTGAATTCACAATTTGTCGCTTTACTATTTGTGCTTTTGAGGATTTACCTAAAACACCGACAAACAAAAACAACGATCAGTCGAAGCTGGTATGTGGGGAGGAGCAGATAATTGTTCAACTAAGTTAACAATATAATCATTCAATCAATGATTTAACAAGCAAGATTACGTTTTAAACCATATAACTCAATCCATACATATTCACAAACTCTGGGCTGTCCCTGCAGTGGACATGGATATCACCTGTCTTTTAGGTATAGAGTTGCATGGCACTGTCTGAGGATAGCCCAATATCTAACTCATTATGACTTGATGGTCCTACCTCCATGGTAGCCATGTACTAAGTCAACCATTGACCTGATGGACCTACCCAATGGGTAGCCATGTACTAGGTCATCCATAGACCTGATGGACCTACCCAATAGGTAGCCATGTACTAGGCCGTTCTCTAACCTGATGACCTACCATAGGTAGCCATGTACTAGGTTAGCTATTTTGCCACAGAGAGAACCAGGATCTGAGTTTATAGGTATACACATTAAGTGATAGTCATAGCCACATTATATTTGCAATATGAACATCCAAGCAGTTTAGTTGCATTCAAGCGATAAAACGTTCGGAAAACATCGGGAAACCTAAACGGTTAAACATAAGTAACCACATACCTTTTAATTGCACTTTTCAAGATAGAAAGAGAAACCCTATTAACAATCAACACCTGAAATAAAAGAACAATTTCCTTTTATTCATATTTATCCGCTTTCATTATTCAAACTAGGATTCTAATTCCATAATTAGAGTTTCTTCTAGAAATTAGGGTTTTACTTCCTCTTTCATCATTACCATCCTTAATTTATCAATCTTCATAAAACTCCTAATTTCTCATTTAATTTCCTTTATTAGACAACTGATTTCCTTATTTCATAAAAATATGGTTTTTATCTCTTTTTATCCCAAATTAGGGTTTCCATGTAAATTATTCTTCTTTTAAACATCATAATTCCAAGTTAAGTATTCTTTTGCAATCATATAGCAATTAAACTACCATTAACATTATCAGAGTCAAACTTAACGATTTGACTTGTTGAATTACCAAAATACCCTCTCATCTAGGGTTTCTCATCAAATTTTACTAAACTTTATTAGTCAAATAAAGTACTTTTGCTAAACAAAGTAGAATTAGGTTCTGGAATTATTTTTATCGTGTTCCTTGCATTTTTCTATACAACTTTCATATACAAAGTTTTAACGTTAGATAATCCTAGTAATTACTACGAATTTTGCAAGAAAAAGTCCTTTTTCTGATTATTCGTTAGAGATAGAAGCTTACCGAAAATCGACAGCCGTTCGATCGGTGCGCCGGTGGTCCGGGTCTTGATCCGACGTTCCCCGTCGATTGGCTCCACTATTAGGGCGATGCGCGCGGCTGTGGATTGTCGTCCGTTGGATGGTGCGTGGTCCACGATGGATCTTGATCGGTCGCCTTTTGTCGCTCCGCTCCACTAAGCGAGTTGCTACAGCGCGCCTCTCCTGGAGACGTTGGATCCTGCTCAGGCCCACCGTGCTCCCAAATCAGACGACTCCCGCTCGTCGTCCTCACGATTTCCTTAATTAGAACACGCGGCGGCGCCGCGACTGTAGCTCGCCGGAGAAACCCCAATCGAACTCGAGGAAGCATGTGGGCGCTTGGGAGGAGGCCGTTCGAGATCGCAAGGGTGTGAGGACTCTGGTGCGGGTCTTTAAAAAGGACATAGGGGACTCCTCTAGGGTTTCCAAACCCGCCGCCAATCCTTGTTCCAGCCCAATTTGGCATTTCTAGAAAACACCACGAAACCCCTCAAAACCTAGGTCTAGATCCTTCGCCCGGACCTCCCGATCCCAATGGGACACAAAACGCGAGTGAGTATGCACTGCATTGGTCAGGAATGTGAGGGGAAAATCCCCTGTCCGCGCCACAGTCTGAGTCCCTCTGGGACTTTAGACGATGACCACGATCCGTTGGATTAAAATCCAACGGTCAGCGTCGTCCGTGCTTCAACCAAAAAGGAAAACAATTTCCTAAATATCCAAGGAAAATACCATTTTGATGATAACTTGAAAATTCAATAACTCCCAATCCTTAACTCCGTTTTTCCTCAAATTTTGAGGAAAACTCGTTTATATTTTTATCTTCCCTTGTACAAAAATTGGGGTTATTATCCAAAGGAAACGAGCCCTTTACTTCAGTTTCAAGTTAACTCTAATTTAAATGTATTTTCCACATATTCCTTATTTCTTTTGCCATTATCTAATTATCCCGAGTTCCTTAAACCCCAAGGAACCCTTTTACTTCGAAATCTCATTTTTGGGAAAATATCTTTTAGCCTTTAAATCATTTCTTTTTATTTCCCACATATATTAAATGAAATCCCTTTTTCATTTCTTTTTGTTTTTCTTTTAATCTCTTCATTGGGATTCACGGCCTCAAAGGCCCAATAAGAGAACATACAAGTTATCAAACACACAATCCACTCAATCCAATCAAACAATTCATCATATCAACCAACAATTTCATTTTATTTAAAAAGAATCTTTATAATTTCATTACATAATTTGGAGAAATCGAGGTTATAACAACATCCAAGAAAATTGAGGTCCAAATGGAGTGGACCATTGTCATTGAGTAGGTTTTTCCCCATGGTGCTTTGAATATTTTGGATGGGACTAGGTCATTCCTTGTTAATGGCCAAAGATTGAAGCACTACTATGGTGGGGAAGTGGAGAAGAGAATAGAATAGGTACAACTTATGGAAATACATTAGATTCTTTCTCTTAGGAACGTCTAGTCTAGGACGTTAAATAATGGCGCTTGTCGAGAGGAAACCCAACCTTCATTTCCCTTTATTCAAGCTCATTTTAGCATTATAGTTGTCTTTTTATTCCTACTTCTTGAAAAAAGGTACTTTGAATCGTGTGTGGAGTGTGCAGATTTTTCCCAGGTTAGTACTACCGAGACACCAAGTCAGTAGTACAGAGATTACATCAGCAAGTCACATGTACAATAATGATAGACTTGATACTATCGACTCTCCCAGTCGGTACTACCGAGTCTCTAAAGATTTTTGAGTGCTTAACTGATAAGAACTTGATAGTATCAACATCTGATTTGGTACTAACGACTTTTTGGTGCTCCCAGAATCAGAACACTGAGATGAAAATTTGAAAGTACTGAGCCAAAATTGCCAACTCGGTACTATCGACATTCAAGTCGATAGTACTAACGCATGATATAAGCAATTTGTGGATGCTCGATTCAATAGCAGATGCAGTCTTCATCGCATGGTCGATAGCACTGATCCGTGACTCAAGTCGATACTACCGACTTGAACTCGGTACTACTGACTTAGAGAAATCCATGCTCAAGGCATCATTAAATGTCATCCATTGATACATCCTAGCCACATATTTGTTCTTGCATCTCAGTACTACCAACACAAAAGTCAGTAGTACCAACTTTACCTGACTTAGCTATATAAGGAGGAGTGGTGGATCCATTTTCTCCACACCAGTTCCTCCACTCTTCCTATAACTCAGAGCAGAGCTGCACCAGGTACCGACTATCTTCACCGAGCTGACGATCTTCATTGATCCTCTCCTTCCTCATCCTCCTTCTTGCATTAGCATCATGTCACCAAGGAGAGGTCCTTCTACGTCGACAGAGCAAGGTGAGTTGGTCCCTCGACCAACACGCATCCAACATCCATCCTTAGGGATTAAGAAAGTCTATGAAGACCCATAGACAAGGCCAATGGTGGAAAATGCAATATGGATATCATGCGTTAATCGAGGGAGTGGGCTTCAGTGACAACATGCGATGGGTGTGTCAGAAATAAATCATGGAGGGAGAAAATCCTTTCTTCAGTGACTGG
Source organism: Alisma plantago-aquatica (assembly GCA_963693085.1). NCBI lineage: Eukaryota > Viridiplantae > Streptophyta > Magnoliopsida > Alismatales > Alismataceae > Alisma > Alisma plantago-aquatica. The sequence goes on along the minus strand of OY856413.1, from coordinate 762,648,029 downwards.
AAGACTTACCCGAAACTCATTCTTGAGTTCTTGGTGTCGCTAGAGGTTCTTGTCACCCCCGAGCAACAATTAGGAGGCGAATGGTGGGAAGGCATAGTCAACTTCTAACTTTTCAACAACAACTACTCTATCACTCTTTGGGCCTTCAACAACATCTTCAATTGGGCTCCCGTCCCAGAACACTCGGCCCCTTCTGATTTTGTCTTTGACTTGGCTTGGGAACAACTGAGTGAGGTTCCAGAGGGTTTTCACATTAGTTGGCATGTCAACTCTTTTACTGACATCAAGCACCCCTTTGCTCGAATCCTTCACTGCCGCTACACCAACACCATCTTTTCTAGTTCTGGTCAAGCTCAAGGAAAGGTTCAATAGGAGGACCTCTACATCCTCTACAGGCTATTGGAGGGAGAGATCATCAAATTTAGAGCTTTCCTTATTCTCTACATGATCTTAGTTCGGTGCAACGTGACAAGGAATGTAACATCCCTGACCTGGGTTATAAGTTAACCCTAGGTGTTTTACTTAAATCATGTAATTAAGATACTTGTGATTAACTTCTGGCATGTAATTAAGTTCCTAAGGAACATACATTTTCATTTCTGTCCTTTTAAAACAATGATTGTAGTATTGTTTTGTTATGCAGGGACCTATGTGCAAATTACCCAATTAGAAGGGTTAACTTGCAATATTAGCATTTTATGATGTTCCTTTGATGATGAGACATTATATGAATGAATATGATGAGGTATGATGGATTTCCCAAGTTTGGGCACCAAGGTGCAGCTTGTGGAGCAATCCTTGTGCTTAAAACCCTAATTTTGGTGTAAAGTGCAATTTACCCAAAATGTGGGGTGCAACTTGTGACATACACTTTCGAGAATATCTTTTATGACTTTTGACATCATTTAAAGTTATAATAATGAAGGAGGAACTTCATTTGAATAATCATATAATAAGAAACACCTTTGTAATTAAACCACCAAAGTTGTAAGTAAAGGAGACCCTTATATGTATATGTACACCATAGTGACAAGTTGACCTTCCTTGCCTTTAGTCCTTGGTCTTAGAAGAAGTTTTACCTTAGATATGAAGAGGAGGGACGTGCTTAAAAGAAAGGAAGGACCTAGTTGTGAAAAGGAGGAGTAAGTTGTCCTTATGATGAAAATAACCTCAAAGTATATATGATCCTTTCCTTTGCAACCAAAGGCAACGTTTCCTTTCTTCCCTTCTTATTCCCTTTCTTAGACCGACTTAGGCAAAGCTCTGGAGCTCATGGAAACAACCAACCTATTCTAAGGTAAGAGAGCACCATCTTCTAGCTTGGATTCATGGAGGAAATCCTTGTATAAGGTTGGTTTCATGGTTAATTCACTTAGGTTTCTTGTTCTAGCCGATCATCTCCATCTTTTTCTTGGAGAATCACCTTTGGCCAACCTGTGGAGCTCAAGACGCCATTAAAGGATTGAAGCTTGGAAGCTTGGAGCTCTAGGAACAACGTTTGAGGCGGGTTTTATAACTCTAAACCTTGCTTTGTTATGCATACTTTTATTCTTGCAAATAATAGTTAGTCCTTCTTCTTCCCCCTCTTTCTTTGCACTCTTGCAAGCTTTTTCGTGAAGAACAGACCTTGGTTTCAAGGTTGAAGATGAAGGGCGTTAATACCTATGTTGGTACTTATCCAACTTTATTAAACGATCTTGGACCAATAGGTCTAATGGGTTCACACTCGTTTCAACTCAAATGGGTTCACACTCATTTCAACTTAAATGGGTTCACACTCGTTTCAACTCAAATGGGTTCACACCCATTTCAACTCAAATGGGTTCACACTCATTTCAACTCAAATGGGTTCACACTCATTTCAACTCAAATGGGTTCACACTCGTTTCAACTCAAATGGGTTCACACTCGTTTAAGCTCAAATGGGTTCACACTCGTTTCAGCTTAAATAGGTTCAATTAAAGGATACCTTGTTTTATTCAAACCCTAATGACATGATAGTGGTGATTTGGTTTATGTTAATCAATGAGGACTTAACCGAACCCTATCTAGAGTAATATAATCACCATCTATTAGTAAGGAGAGAGAGAAAGTACCATTTATGGTTAAAACTCAAATAAAATACCTTCAATGTATATAAATATGCAGGATTAGGGTATGATCCACTTATGAGAGATCATGAAAACCATAATTAAGATAATTGATGAGTCTTAACCTAATTTGAAAGCATCAATGATGATGTTTCTCATTCATGATGATGCTATGAGCTCATTTCACTATGAAGTGAATAGTAAACCCTAATTCTAGGGTAATCATGAGTAATGTAAATAGTAAACCCTAGTTCATAGTAATATGTTGAAATGAACAATAAACTCTAAACTCATGTTATTCCTTTAAAGAATGAATTGTATGATCAAAATATGAGATGAGGAATTATTATTCCCAATCCTAATGAAAGGGGTGAATAACCCTAAATGATGTAAACAAGGGAATCTTACCCTTTGTAAGGACATAAAAGTATAACCTTTGAATTGAAGGGTTAATTCTGTCTTATTGACTGCTGATGTGATTATGAATTGCTGATTATTATCAATTCAAATTAATCATGCAGGTTCTTATAAGAGAATAATCATATCCAGGTAAGGATCATGACATCATATTCATTGAAAGCATGTCAATAGCTTATAAACAGAAATAACCATGTTGCCTTGATGCAAGTGGCATCATATGAAACTGATATGCCTTAAGGGCCATGAATGACATCAAGGTCATGGTAATAGATGACTTGATGCTGACATGTCATTTGATAGCAAGTGTTATGATGATATAAGGGTGTGAGCACCCATGTTCCTGAATTATAGTGATAAAATGATTAAGAATTGATATCCATCTGATAACCGATATGAGTAATACCTGTTACATTTAGTATTCTTCTGTTATAGCCATGTTTAGTACTTGAATGTTTGGAAACATTTATGATGCCAAAAGAATACTGAAATGTACCTAATAATCAAGTATAATCATATCATGTAGAGCCCTGATCATAGATCCATCATTGTCAGAGTTTAAATGATGGTGAAACAGGTTTTCCTAAGGGAACTCCTGGATCACATACTTTAGAGTATGTGGGGGAATATGGATGTGTATACCCTTACATCCTAGTGTAGGAGTTGATGTGGATGTATCTTAATCCATCAGCCCTTCACTATATGCTTATACCGGGATGATGTAACACTATTCTTTCAAAGGAATCTTTATACTGCATCGATGAGAGATAAACATGAAAACTTTCGATAGCAAAGAGTGCAGAATGCCACTGTGACTCTAATAGCGAAGTACCAGAATGCCCTGGTGAGCTATAATAGGAGAGACATTAGATGTCCTGCATGTTTATCCTCATTCTGACTGAGGTAGTTGAAGGTCATGAGAATCCGGCTCTTTCGATGACCTAGTATGATATCGATGCGACTTACTAGTGATCGGTTGGAGTATGAGTGGTATACCTCATCTCCGCACGGCATAATGATGTTTATAAAACATAATCAACCGTGTAGCATAACTGCTTAGGTTGAACTACAAAGACCATTGGTTGTTATTAAATTACTTGCATTTAATATCCTGTTCAAGTATTAGTATACATGTTCTTCATATTCCTTAATAAAGGTGAATAATTGTTATCAAGCCTGCTGTGAGTAATCTAAGTTACCTGCTCATGATATTCCTTTGATTGCTTGTAACAAAGTGTCTGGCGGAGAGTTATAACTCTCGCTGGGACAATTATTTAAAATTGTCTCACCCCGTAGATTTCTACTTTTAGGTGGACGTCGAGGTCGAAGGAACTGATCTGCAGGTGGACAGCAGCAACAGCAGCAAAACCAGGAGCAACAGTGATTTCAGGTGGAAACACTGTGCTGTCTAGTCTTGTAGTTAGAATAGTCTTATGTCGTCTCTGTACACTCAGGTCCTAGGAGTTTGTTGTTCTGAGAATTTTGAAGTCTTGAGATTTTGTATCACAATGTATATAATCACTCGAGAAGTGATTTATCAGAGATGTAAATAGTTCATCTTACTTTTATGAAAGGAGTTTCAAGTTTTCGAGATCTCATTTTCGAAAGGTTTTAATTTATCGTGATTTTTCGTATTCCACTGTTAATCGAACCGCTTCCGCTACGTTTATCTTGTGTTTTAGAGATCAGAGCCCACAATTAGTGGTATCATAGTTCTAGGTTCGCTGAGTCTACAGAGACATAGGACTTAGAATGTCGAGTCTATCCTTAGTACTTCTTTCTTATCTAATAGAGTCTTCTGCTCCTCAGGAGAAGAAGATAATTAAGGATGTCTGGACCACAGGAGGAGTACGAGGCAGAAAATAGTGTTGCTGCACCTCGAGAAGGTGCAAGTAACCTAGAAATAGAGCAACCTGTACCTGAGCCACCTATGGAGCCACCTCAGTTTGACCCAGATGACATGGGAAACCCAGCTGTTCAAACTATGTTCGGGCAGTTTATGACTGCCATGACACATATCACCAACAGGATGCCCATGCCTGCACCTAGGGTACTTGTCTAGTCTGAGGGTCAAGGTATCGGTAAGACGTTCGAGCAACTTCGTCGTGTCGGAGCAACCGAATACTTTGGGACAGCTGATCCGGCAGATGCCGACCTCTGGTTAACTGAGTTAGAGAAAGCTTTCAGAATCCTCAACATCCCCGAAGGTGAGAAGGTTAGACATGCTGTCTATCTTCTCAAAGGTAGTGCTGGTCACTAGTGGGCCATGGAAGAGCAGAAGAGGCCTGGAATAGAGATCTCGTGGGAAGACTTTCGTCGGGAATTTGTCCACAGATATTTTCCAAAGACTTTCCTGGATGAGAAGATCTCTCAGTTTGAGAGACTAAGGCAGGGTATGATGAACATTAGCGAGTATGAGGCTAAGTTCATGGAGTTGTTGCGATTCTGTCCGCATATGGCTACCACAGATGAAGAAAGGATTAGGAGGTTTGAGAAGGGTTTGAATGCCGACATGACTACTCCCGTGTCTGCTCTAGAAAACCGGGAAAGATTCTCTACCTTCGTTGAGTCAGTCCGAAGGATAGAGAGATCCGTAGTCGAGAAAAGGCAAGCCCAAAAGAGATATCCACAGTTCCAGGGATCTTCATCTAGAGACTTTAAGAAGCCTAGATTCTCTGCACCTACACCTCCACCACCCAGATCTAGTTCTCAGACTCAGTGGTCTCCAAGTAGAGGTAGAGGACGAGCTTTACCGCCACAAGTGACTCACAGTTCAGCATCAATGTCAGTCATATGATCACCAAGACCACAACATTTGGAAAGAAGTTGTTACAACTGTGGGAAGGTGGGACATCTGATGAAGGACTGTAGGTCTAGGCCTGTCAGTGTGGCACAGCCTCAGAGGTAGAATCAACAGGGATCACAGAGAAGGCAGTTTCAAGGAGCAGCTAGAGGACATGGGCAAGCGTCTCAGGCTGGATCGTCAGCACCAACTCAACCTCAGGCGACATCAAGGTTCTATGCTATGAACCCACCAGAAGCAGTGGTCAATCCACGGGTTGTGGCAGGTCAGATGGAACTTTTATATTCTAATATGTCTAAATCCTGTGTTGTATCTGTTTTGATTGGCCCGGGTGCTACACACTCTTTTATCACTCAAAGAGTGATTCGTAACTGCAATATGACAGTTAGTCATAGGGCAGATAGCTTGTTGCTTGAAACTCCATTGAGAGGTTCTGCTGTTTTGCAAGAGGTATGCTCTCCCTGCAATCTCTTCTTTTCTGATCATCGCATTCAAGTGGATCTTATACCACTTGATATGCAAGGATTTCATATAATCCTTGGGATGGATACCTTGGAAAGGTATAGAGTTGTCTTGGGTTGTGAATCCAAGCAGGTTGTGTTTGCTGATGAGAGCAACACATGGATCTTTCAAGGAGAGAGAAAGATTCTACCCACCTATCTTGTGTCTGCTATGGTTGCTGATAAGCTGATGAGGCAAGGATGTTATGCATTCTTGGCCCATGTGATAAATACCACCATGAAGAGTCCTAACCTTGCTGAAGTTCCTATAGTCAGGGAGTTTGAAGATGTATTTCCTGAAGAACTTCCAGGTATGCCACTGCCTCGGGAAATTGATTTTGAAATCAATTTGATCCCAGATACCCAACCTATAGCACAAACACCGTATAGGATGGCACCTGCTGAGATGGCAGAACTCAAGAAACAACTTCAAGAGTTTCTTGAGAAAGGTTTTATCCGACCGAGTACTTCACCTTGGGGTGCTCCGGTCTTGTTTATTAAAAAGAAGGATGGATCAATGCGGTTCTGCATTGATTACAGACAACTAAATAAAGTAACGATAAAAAATAAGTACCCTCTGCCGAGAATTGATGATATTTTTGACCAGTTGCGTGGTGCAACTATCTTCTCGAAGATAGACTTGAGGTCTGGATATCATCAACTTCGTATTAAGGACAGTGGCATACCCAAGTCTGCCTTCAGGACAAGGTATGGTCACTATGAGTTCATAGTTATGTCGTTTGGACTAACTAATGCACCAGCTGCATTTATGGAACTCATGAATAGAATCTTCCGACCTTTCCTCAATCAGTGTGTTGTTGTCTTTATAGATGACATTCTGATCTATAGTAGAGATGCTCAGCAGCATGAACAACATCTTCGTCAAACTCTAACTTTACTAAGACAACATAAATTATACGCTAAGTTTAGCAAGTGTGAGTTCTGGATGCCGGAGGTATCTTTTCTTGGACATGTGGTATCTGCCTTGGGAATTCGTGTTGACCCTAAAAAGGTAGAGTCTGTTCTACAGTGGGAACAACTGAAGACACCGACGGAGATTCATAGTTTCTTAGGGTTGGCTGGCTATTATCGAAGGTTCATTAAGAACTTCAGTTCTATACCCCTACCCTTGACGAAGTTGACCCGGAAAGATGTTTCTTTTACTTGGAGTGACAAGTGTCAGCAGTACTTTCAGTTGTTGAAGGAGAGGTTAACAAGTGCACCTGTACTTGTGTTACCTGAGCAAGGCAAAGGATACATAGTTTTTTGCGATGCTTCCAAGAATGGACTCGGATGTGTGCTGATGTAGGATAAGCATGTGATTTCTTTTGCTTCTCGACAGCTTAAGAAACACGAGGAGAATTATCCGACACACAATTTAGAGTTAGCTGTTGTGGTTCATGCCTTAAAAATCTGGAGACACTGCCTATATGGAGAAACATTCCAAGTTTTCATTGATCATAAGAGTCTTAAGTATATCTTCTCTCAGCATGACCTTAACATGAGGCAACGTCGTTGGATGGAGTTAATCAAGGATTATGATTGTACGATAGATTACCATCCAGGGAAGGCCAATGTAGTTGCAGATGCCTTGAGTCGGAAATCAGCAACATCATCCTCTGATAGGGCACAATTAAACTCTTTAGTATGCCCTAGGAGAGATATGCTTATCTCTTTAAGGCAAAACAATGTGCAGTTGAGAGTGTCGTTGTTAGCCGGTTTGTTAGCTGAGATGCATATCAAACCCACCCTAAGACAGCAGATTAAGGAGGCACAACAAGTTGATGTTGCAGTTCAGCAGATCAGATCTAAGTATGGTGATGAGAAGCGAGAATGTTTTCATGAATCAGATGATCAAGTGGCATGCTATCATGGGAGGATGATAGTGCCAGATGTTGATAACCTGAGGAAGTTAGTCCTGGAGGAAGCTCATTCTTCTATGTATGCTATGCATCCAGGGAGCACCAAGATGTATCAAAACTTGAAAAATATGTATTGGTGGCCTGGGATGAAGAAGGATGTAGCTGAGTTTGTTCTGAGGTGTCTGGTGTGTCAGCAAGTTAAAGCTGAACACCAGAAGCCTGCAGGGACAATGCAACCTTTACCCATACCACAGTGGAAGTGGGATCATGTAACCATGGACTTTGTTGTTGGCCTACCTAGAACAAACAAAGTACATGATTCCATTTGGGTAATCGTTGATAGGTTGACTAAAAAAGCGCATTTCTTACCTGTCAAAACAACCTATTCGGCTGAAAGGTTATCCCAGTTATATGTTCAAGAAATAGTGCGTTTGCACAGAGTTCCTGTCTCCATAGTTTCTGACAGAGGTCCTCAGTTCACAAGTCATTTTTGGGAACAGATACATAGGGAACTAGGCACCCAGTTAAGGTTTAGTACAGCCTTTCATCCACAGACTGATGGACAGTCAGAAAGGACTATACAGACCTTGGAAGATCTGTTGAGAGCATGTGTTCTCCAGTTCACAGGAAGTTGGGATTTGCACCTAAGCTTGATAGAGTTTGCCTATAACAATAGCTATCAACATAGTATTAATATGGCACCTTATGAGGCTTTGTATGGTAGACGTTGTAGATCACCTTTGTGCTGGTATGAGACTGGTGAACATCAGTTGTTAGGTCCTGATCTGGTGCAGCAGACCACAGAAAAGATTAAGGTAATCCAACAGCAGCTTAAGACTGCACAGGATAGACAGAAGTCTTATGCTGACAGACGTCATAGACCTTTAGAGTTCCAGGTTGGAGACAGAGTGTACCTCAAGGTCTCACCTTGGAAAGGAGTCCTTCGTTTTGGAAGGAAAGGAAAGTTAGCTCCTAGATTTATGGGGCCTTATCCAATCATTGAACGAGTTGGAAAGGTAGCCTATAAACTAGAATTACCACCAGAATTGCAGAAGTTACACCCTGTGTTTCACATTTCTGTGTTGAGGAAATGTCACCCTGATACCGAGTCAGTTCTACAACCTATGGAAGTAGAATTAAATGAAGATATAACTTACGAGGAGGGACCAGTGTCAATCCTTGATAATAGAATTAAAAAGTTAAAGAAGAAAGATATAAGTCTCGTAAAAGTTCTCTGGAATCATCGTGGTGTTGAAGAAGCCACTTGGGAGCTGGAGGAAGAGATGAGGAGGAAATACCCTGCTCTTTTCTCCTAATATGCTAAATCGATTTCGGGGACGAAATCCTTTTGAGGGGTGGATAATTTGTAACATCCCTGACCTGGGTTATAAGTTAACCCTAGGTGTTTTACTTAAATCATGTAATTAAGATACTTGTGATTAACTTCTGGCATGTAATTAAGTTCCTAAGGAACATACATTTTCATTTCTGTCCTTTTAAAACAATGATTGTAGTATTGTTTTGTTATGCAGGGACCTATGTGCAAATTACCCAATTAGAAGGGTTAACTTGCAATATTAGCATGTTATGATGTTCCTTTGATGATGAGACATTATATGAATGAATATGATGAGGTATGATGGATTTCCCAAGTTTGGGCACCAAGGTGCAACTTGTGGAGCAATCATTGTGCTTAAAACCCTAATTTTGGTGTAAAGTGCAATTTACCCAAAATGTGGGGTGCAACTTGTGACATACACTTTCTAGAATATCTTTTATGACTTTTGACATCATTTAAAGTTATAATAATGAAGGAGGCACTTCATTTGAATAATCATATAATAAGAAACACCTTTGTAATTAAACCATCAAAGTTGTAAGTAAAGTAGACCCTTATATGTATATGTACACCATAGTGACAAGTTGTCCTTCCTTGCCTTTAGTCCTTGGTCTTAGAAGAAGTTTTACCTTAGATATGAAGAGAAGGGACGTGCCTAAAAGAAAGGAAGGACCTAGTTGTGAAAAGGAGGAGTAAGTTGTCCTTATGATGAAAATAACCTCAAAGTATATATGATCCTTTCCTTTGCAACCAAAGGCAACATTTCCTTTCTTCCCTTCTTATTCCCTTTCTTAGACTGACTTAGGCAAAACTCTGGAGCTCAGGGAAATGACCAACCTGTTCTAAGGTAAGAGAGCACCATCTTCTAGCTTGGATTCATGGAGGAAATCCTTGTATAAGGTTGGTTTCATGGTTAATTCACTTAGGTTTCTTGTTCTAGTCGATCATCTCCATCTTTTTCTTGTAGAATCACCTTTGGCCAACCTGTGGAGCGCAAGACGCCATTAAAGTCTTGAATCTTGGAAGCTTGGAGCTCTAGGAACAACGTTTGAGGCGGGTTTTCTAACTCTAAACCTTGCTTTGTTATGCATACTTTTATTCTTGCAAATAATAGTTAGTCGCCTTCTTCTTCCCCCTCTTTCTTTGCACTCTTGCAAGCTTTTTCGTGAAGAACAGACCTTGGTTTCAAGGTCGAAGATGAAGGGCATTAATACCTATGTTGGTCCTTATCCAACTTTATTAAACGATCTTGGACCAATAGGTCTAATGGGTTCACACTCGTTTCAACTCAAATGGGTTCACACTCGTTTCAACTCAAATGGGTTCACACTCGTTTCAACTCAAATGGGTTCACACCCATTTCAACTCAAATGGGTTCACACTCGTTTCAACTCAAATGGGTTCACACTCGTTTCAACTCAAATGGGTTCACACTCATTTCAACTCAAATGGGTTCACACTCGTTTCAGCTTAAATAGGTTCAATTAAAGGATACCTTGTTTTATTCAAACCCTAATGACATGATAGTGGTGATTTGGTTTATGTTAATCAATGAGGACTTAAGCTAACCCTATATAGAGTAATATAATCACCATCTATTGGTAAGGAGAGAAAGAAAGTACCATTTATGGTTAAAACTCAAATAAAATACCTTCAATGTATATAAATATGCAGGATTAGGGTATGATCCACTTATGAGAGATCATGAAAACCCTAATTAAGATAATTGATGAGTCTTAACCTAATTTGAAAGCATGAATGATGATGTTTCTCATTCATGATGATGCTATTAGCTCATTTCACTATGAAGTGAATAGTAAACCCTAATTCTAGGGTAATCATGAGTAATGTGAATAGTAAACCCTAGTTCATGGTAATATGTTGAAATGAACAATAAACTCTAAACTCATGTTATTCCTTTAAAGCATGAATTGTATGATCAAAATATAAGATGAGGAATTATTATTCCCAATCCTAATGAAAGGGGTGAATAACCCTAAATGATGTAAACAAGGGAATCTTACCCTTTGTAAGGACATAAAAGTATAACCTTTGAATTGAAGGGTTAATTCTGTCTTATTGACTGCTGATCTGATTATGAATTGTTGATTATTATCAATTGAATTAATCATGCAGGTTCTTATAAGAGAATAATCATATCCAGGTAAGGATCATGACATCATATTCATTGAAAGCATGTCAATAGATTATAAACATAAATAACCATGTTGCCTAGATGCAAGTGGCATCATATGAAACTGATATGCCTTAAGGGCCATGAATGACATCAAGGTCATGCAAATAGATGACTTGATGCTGACATGTCATTTGATAGTAAGTGTTATGATGATATAAGGGTGTGAGCACCCATGTTCCTGAATTATAGTGATAAAATGATTAAGAATTGATGTCCATCTGATAACCGATATGAGTAATACCTGTTACATTTAGTATTCTTCTGTTATAGCCATGTTTAGTACTTGAATGTTTGGAAACATGTATGATGCTAAAAGAATATTGAAATGTACCTAATAATCAAGTATAATCATATCATGTAGATCCCTGATCATAGATCCATCATTGTCAGAGTTTAAATGATGGTGAAATAGGTTTTCCTAAGGGAACTCCTGGATCACATACTTTAGAGTATGTGGGGGAATATGGATGTGTATATCCTTACATCCTAGTGTAGGAGTTGATGTGGATGTATCTTAATCCATCAGCCCTTCACTATATGCTTATACCGGGATGATGTAACACTATTCTCCCAAAGGAATCTTTATACCGCATCGATGAGAGATAAACATGAAATCTTTCGATAGCAAAGAGTGCAGAATGCCACTGTGACTCTAATAGTGAAGTACCAGAATGCCCTGGTGAGCTATAATAGCAGAGACATTAGATGTCCTGCATGTTTATCCTCATTCTGACTGAGGTAGTTGAAGGTCATGAGAATCCGGCTCATTCGATGACCTAGTATGATACCGATGCGACTTACTAGTGATCGGTTGGAGTATGAGTGGTATACCTCATCTACACAGGGCATAATGATTTTTATAAAACATAATCAACCGTGTAGCATAACTGCTTAGGTTGAACTATGAAGAACATTGGTTGTTATTACATTACTTTCATTTAATATCCTGTTCAAGTATTAGTATACATGTTCTTCATATTCCTTAATAAAGGTGAATAATTGTTATCAAGCCTGCTGTGAGTAATCTAAGTTACCTGCTCATGATATTCCTTTGATTGCTTTTAACAAAGTTTCTGGTGGAGAGTTATAACTCTCACTGGGATGATTATTTAAAATTGTCTCACCCTGTAGATTTCTACTTTTAGGTGGACGTCGAGGTCGAAGGAACCGATCTGCAGGTGGACAGCAGCAACAGCAACAAAACCAGGAGCAGCAGTGATTTCAGGTGGAAACACTGTGCTATCTAGTCTTGTAGTTAGAATAGTCTTATGTCGTCTCTGTACACTCAGGTCCTAGGAGTTTGTTGATCTGAGAATTTTGAAGTCTTGATATTTTGTATCACAATGTATATAATCACTCGAGAAGTGATTTATCAGAGATGTAAACAGTTCATCTTACTTTTATGAAAGGAGTTTCAAGTTTTCGAGATCTCATTTTCGAAAGGTTTTAATTTATCGTGATTTTTCATATTCCGCTGTTAATCGAACCGCTTCCGCTACGTTTATCTTGTGTTTTAGAGATCAGAGCCCACAAGGAAGGTGTCAATTGTATTTGGGAATCTCATTACCCCATTGTGTTGCATTTCCACCTTGACTTGTCTACCCTCACACCAATGGAAAATACAAAGAAGTTGTACCTCATGCACTTCCGCAAGGTGACCATCCTTAGCTTCTACCAGAACGTGTTGTATGTGACTTGCACACATCGAGAAAAGTTTTGGGAACAGAGCCTCCTTGACCCCATCTTCAATCTACGAAGAGTAGCATATCTTTAATGGCTACAGGACGAGGGGAAAGAAGAAGACACACCCATGGAAGAAACGCAGGATGACGATGAGTAGCAAGATGATAAGGACTCCAATGACGTTGAGGAGGTCACTATCCCCATCACTCAGAGAGAGGTCTCGCTCAAATGGGCCCGCACCTATGCTACCTCGACTTCTTCTGCCCTGCCCCAATCTCAGGAGGAGCAAGACTCATACAACATGGTAGGTATGTATTGGATGCTACAGGAGATCCAGACTGGACAGTAGCAGCATCAGGCAATGTTGGTAGGTGTGTAAGAAATACAAGGAAGGTTGTACCAAAACCAGCAAGCAATATACGAGAATGAACACCTTCTCTTAGCCAACCAAGAGAATGTTTACATGCATCTGCAGTGGATGGAGTAGTACCAACATCCCTTCTTTGATCACTACTGGAGCCAGGGGTACTTTGGAGGGTACCCGCAGCCACCGCAGATGCCATCGTCGGATCTATCTTTTCAGGGGATGATCCCCCCTCATGACCCCAACATGCCTCAGCCACCTCCTCCATTTTGAGAAATGGTACCACTATTCCACCTCCTGAGTGCGATTATTGACTATGTGGACAAAGTCATATTAAAGCTTAGGAAGGTGCTGGAACAACATTCTATCTTAGTTTTTATTGCATTTTTATCTTTGTTTTTTTATTTTTAGTTTGGGTTATGCATTATTAGGATCGACATATATCTAGTGTAATCATGGAGAAATAATGCATGGTTTCATATGTCTATTCATAGGTGTTTGTGCAAAGAAATGGTTGTCTCTTTATAGCTTAACTTGTGACATTTTTGTGCAACACCACTTGAGGAAGTGTTTAGTTAAGTCAGCTATAGGATATAGGATATAAATGAACATCTAAATCAAATGGGAAAGTGAATGAAGATGTTGTTAAGCCTAAGCTGATCAAACCTTTAATGAGATCTTAAATGGAAATATAAGAAATAAAACTTAGGATTATCCTATGAACAAGTCATTAAAGAGGGACATATTATAATCCTACGAAAGGCATTGTCTCTTAGTTATGTGATTCCATCCATCCTTTCCATCTAATTTTTGAATCACCACCTCAAGATGAATGAGTGCTCCAACTTATTTGTTTTTATTGCATTGCATGGCATGATATGTGACATGGTAGATTGTCCTTACTTGCATTTGAAGAAAAAAAAAAACAAAGTTGTATCTGTATGCACAAATAACCTTAGTTCATACCATCTTAGTTGCATAGAAATTGAATGTAGCTTACATACATTTCATCGCATTCATTCCTTTTTTTCATGTGGATTGTAGTCTCTATTTATGAATATTGAAGCAAGGGAATACCTCCACTTCAAAAAAAGGAAGAAAGAAAAAAGTATGAAGTGAAAGCCCGAGCATAACCCAATCATGCCAAAGACAAGAAAAAATTATGGGCAAGAAAAAAAAATTAATCTCAAAATTTTTTAAGGAGAAAGTATGTCCTTGAGTCTTCTTGATGGGATGAATTAATTCACATGATGCATTTGTTTGTTTTTTATAGTCTCATTTTCTGTTATGAGATAGCTTCATACATGTATCATGTGTCAGTCAAAAGAAAAAGAAAGACAAAAAGAAAATAGGCATTAGGATTCATGCATAACATTCTTTTCACTCATGTAGGTCATCTTCTTTGTGCATAAATAAGTTGGACATGTGATTCTTCAATTGACACCCATCTCATATCATTAATTGCTCTCACTGGTAGGTTAGTCAAATGATTTATCTCCTCATCCATTATTATAAGGAGATCTGCTTCCAAGTAGTTGGTAGTTAGGAGAGAGCAATTTAGATTAGGTAATCACATAGTGCACCAAGAGAATGCCAAAATCATTATGATATTAAATGCTTTCTTGATACTATTCATTGATCAAAAGGTGGACATCTTCTATAGAAATTTTTGTTTGCTGTAGAGCAGTTATTGGTTCAGTGGTCATTGGAGGCCGGTTCAGGGATTGTTCGGTGGACATGATTAAGAAGAGAGTTCATGTGTCATATCCTTTTTCTTACTTACATCAAACAGATCCCAGAGTAGTGTTGCTCAAGGAAGAGAAAAATTTAAGCTTATGGGAGTTTGATGCATGGGTTTTTAGTCATTTTCACATGCATATTTTCTTGGTTTTATGTGTTGATTTGTCATTTATTTGACTAATTATGCATGAAATGCTATCAATGGCATGTTCTATCTAAATGCATCAAACTATATGATTTTTTACTTTTCAATATGGTTTAATATTCATATCAAGCATTAATCTACATTCTTGTACATTTTTAGGTACAATTGAACTTCATAGAGTCGATACTGTCGACACCGAAAGTCGATGGTACCGACTTCACATCAGTACTGGACCAGAAAAGACTCACACAGACTTGATAATACCGACACTCAAAGTCAGTAGTACCAAAACCTTGTTAGTATAGAACAAGGATGAATTACAAAAAGTCAATACTAGCAAGTTCACAAACTTGGTACTACAGAGATGGCATCAGTAAAGAAGTGCTCGGGTGACATAAACACTCAGTTCTATCAAGATAAGTCGATAGTACCAACATTGTCATGAATCACGAATACCCTAGGAACTCAGTACTACCAACTTCCAAGTCGGTATTACTGAGTCTTCCCGATTTGGCAAATCTGAAGATAGGAATCTAATCCAATGGTTGACATTATTTCATACCGTAAGTGACTCCTATGACCTAAGGGGTGTTCAACTAGACTAGGGGAAGCAGTCATTTTTGCATTGCATGAAATTGGAGAGAGAGAAGAGAGGAGAAAGGAACCAAAGGCTTCACCCGGGACAATCCGAGCACCTCCAGAAGGCGAATCTACAACCGAAAGATAGCAGATTGCACACATGATGTAGGGGATCAGTGAGATCAACTATTCTCCAGGGGTTACTTAGTTTTTCTAATATTTTCCACATTTTTCTCTTTCTCTACCATGTATTCGTCAATGAAAACCATGCACGGCTAAACCCCTTGATTCCTTAGGACCTAAGACTAGCCTGAATATACATGGTAACTGATTTCCATGCATTAATATCATCTTTGTCCCTATTTTCTGGATATAAATCTATGAAGTTGTCTTGTTTTGTTTATATCTGATCAACATAGATAGATTATTAGACTCTTAATCATTTCGGGAGAGAGGTTACTAGTTGGAAAACAGAGATTTACCCATTTATTGCACCCCTTGGGAAAGGTGGAGAATAAACGGGAGGAGAAACCCAGAGTTTAATCATAAAGCACCTAACTAATCAACCATTTTCTATGAAAATGGGATTGGCATTAGAATAGGTAGTGAACTGCGCTCCGAAAGTGGGTAGTTCTGAGTACAGTCTCTTTATCCAGGGATAGGGGTAACATACATTGGTGTGTGGAATGAATTGCAATGTTATCTGTGGTGAAACCATAATCCTGAGGAATTCCCTAAAATCTGAGTAATTTAAGTGTTAAGCTTGTTTTGTTCTATTTTTGTTTCTATTCAATCAAACCAATTCAATTTCACCGGCCTATCTGATTAGACCATAGTTAGTAGTAGTCTTATGGAGAATGTTTTCATGTGTTTGACTCAGGACTCAAATGGGCCTATATTACTTCGATACATTCACTTGCATGTAACACACAATAAACATGTATCAAGCCCTCACCACAGCTGTACTGCCCAGCACGGCCGTGCTACCAGCTTTCATTTCACCAAAATGCTTCTGACATTTTCCATTTCTTAGAGTGACTGTTCCCCACCACCACAACCATTCCAACTCTCACCCACAACAACTGTGCTGCCTAGCACGGCCGTGCTACCACCTAAACCCTAGCATTTTCTGCATTGGTTTTCCCACTATACCCCTACTTACCCTAGTGCTTCCACCATCACCTATATATAAATGGGTGATAGCCACAACACTAGGTTAGCTTCCATTGCTCCCCTCCACCTACTCTAGAGCATTCATTGCCTCCTTCTTTGCATTCAAGCAACCCACCCACCATTTTCACCCCATTTCCACCATAGAAACTTAGTTTTCTAGGTTTTCTACCATAATCCTCTTCATTTTCATGCCCATCACCCACCTTAAAGGAGGGAGGTTGTTCTACAGTGGCTAGGAGGTGAAGAAAAAGAAGCTACTTTGAGTTCCATGGAGTCCTATCCCCTTCTTCTCATTTCTTTTATCTTTTCTTTGAGCATGTCTAGCTAAGCCCCTAGTGGTGGGCTGTTTGGGGTTAAAATGTGACTTTGATACCATGTTGGGGGGAAATAACTAGTATTGAACATAATTTCATTCTATTATGATTGCCTCTTGCTTCTATATCATTTCCCATTGTCTTGCATGTGGTTTGTGCTTTTAAACATAAATTTTCTTGTTTTGGGATACTTACTGACACTTAGCTTCTAGAAGAAAATGGAATGTATGTGACAATCTTAGGAATATTGGATCCTAGGTCCAATTAGTGGATCCATATATAGCCCCTTTGTTCCTAAATAGATCCCCCTTCTTTTACAAGTACGTGTGAGATCTAAGTAGCTAGTGTAAGTGTGAGTAGTGCGATAGCCTAGAGTTTCCTAAAGGCTAGATGGCAAGTAACATGAGGTGAAACACCCTCATCTCTGCTCACATTCCTATCCTTGGCTCTCAATGTCCCTAATACCACTTGCCCTAGAAACCTAGACTTGCCAGGTCCTATTAGAATTACACCTAACCCTTGTTCTCCAACTAGTAGTATAGGGTATATTCTAATAGCACTTGCCCTTTTGTTTGGTTTGGTAATCTAGATTGAAATGTGAGATTTGCATGCTATGTTGACCTTCCCCCAACTAATATCAAGTTGCATTCCCAAATGGACCACCTATCCATCTAATTGCTTAAAATCCACCTTTGCCTTCTTAGCTAGTTAATGCTAGTTTAGTTAATTGCCTTTGTTAATTCTTAGCTAATTGCTTAGTTCTAGATAGTTAGTTCTTTCTCAAGTAGTTAGGGATCCTTTGAGCTTACTTGTGCTAATTTAGCTAAATAGTGATAACTTAGACTCTTTCTTGTCTTAATTCTTAGCTTGCTCCTTGGTTAATAAATTGTCTTGCTAGTGTAGTGTAACTCCTTGCTCTAGCCTAATTTCTTGCCTTGCTTAGTTCCTTAGTCTTAACTTGCTTAGAGTAATCTAGGGTTTTTGATAACTTAGTTTCTTTCTTTCTCTTTCATGCTTGAAATCATAGGATAATCAAACTAAACCCAATTTTAAACCCTCAAACTCCAATCTCCATTTTAGGAGCATAGCTAACACAAACCTAGCTCAGTTCCCCCTCTATCCCTAAGGATCGACCCTTATCTTACCACTAGCCTATACTATAGCACGAACGTGTGCTCTTATTGGTACGTGTGATTAGTTGAGCCTATGCATTGGACTAGGTCCATATACAAATTTTGAGTGATTTGTGTGTTTTCCCTTAGGGTTGCATCTAGCCACCTTTAGTTGGTTAGTGTGTGGCCTTGAGAATATCACATCAGCTATCTAGTTGGTCCTATATATTCAAGTCATGTACATCATGTATTTCCTGACTTTATTTGATTTAACAAACATGGATCTATTGACATACCATTTTGGGATTGTGTGTTAGATTTGGATGGAAGTATGTACATTATTGGAGTTATGTGGATCAGTGAACATTTTCTTCACCATTATGTTGGGTATTTGTAGGATTACATGATTACTAGGATGCAATTGTGGGTTTGATTGAGGTTATAAATCCTCATGTGAACTGCATCAAGTTCTTATTTATTTTAATGTTGAAGGATTTTTCCCATTTACATTTATGAAAAATTTTCATGAAAACACGAGCTCTAGACTAGTATGTCTTGTAATTATAAAAATAAGCATGCCATTTTTTAAAATGATGCCACATTTTATCATGATATTTATATGCAATATTGATGTGAAAGTGTTTGTGTGAGTAACCAAAATATTCTAGTGCTTGATCTTATTGCATCATAGATTAAGTGATACCATGCTATACACTAGTAAATATCATAAAAATACCATCTTAGTGCATCCATTTTGTTAATGACCAACATGATAATACTATTCTTACATATTGTTATTTACTTGAAAATTATGTTCCGTCATAATGGTTTCTTTGGGCTTCCACCTAGATGTAGATTCCAACCAAACACTAAATATTATAAACAACAAATTCTACAAATTAATTCAATTATAGATGCATGGAGTTACCTAGACATTCATGTTTAAATAAAGATTTCTATCTTGAATAATTGATAGTACAAAAGAAATTAATTTAGTGGCATAGATCCTTTGTATCTATGGTTAATTGGACATAGTTTCATGAAAATATTAAACTATAAATTTGGGTTGTAAGATAGTAATATCAACTTGTTGTCATGAGCATACCGACGTAAAAGCATGAAATGCACAACTACCTTATCAAAAATAAAGAAAGATGAATTTGTAGTCTATTAAAAATGAAAAATTTCATCTAAGTGCCTCTTCACCTATTCATACATAGTATAGTGATAGGAATAGAATGAAGAAGGATTTTTTTGAATTTTATCAAAAATAAGGATAAAATTTCCTCCAACACCCTTGTCACCCTTTCGTATATCGTATGGGTAGTATAGATAGACATAGAAATAAAAGAAAACTAATTCATAGTTTAGAAAAATAAGGGTAACAATTTCATCCAACACCCTCAACGACCTTTCTTATATAGTATACATAGACAGACATAAAAATAAAAAGGAACTAGTTTGTTATCTAGAACAATAAGCATAAAAATTGTGTCCAGCAACCTCCACTTATTTCTTATATAACTAGTCATATAGCATGCATTCATGGGATTGAGAAAATTATATTCTTTGAAAATTGTACATGTGGTGCAAAATCATCTTATTTTCTAAAGAAAGAAAATATAAAACTAGAGGTAACATGCATTACATTATAAGTAAGGTAGGTCGTAAGGAAACAACATTTGTTGAAACTTACTTTGACTAATGGTTTATTAGAAACACTCTTATAGAAGAAGAATATTACTAAAGAGAAAAGTTAGAAATAAAAATAATCATAATTGTTGCAAAGTACCGACAATGTCACTCGCAGATCTTTTCAAGTGTCATGTAAGAGCGACCGAACCATCCTCCTCCTCAAGCCTTTGTTGCATCACACTCTCAAGCAACTACAAAAAGTCAACACAAGTGCAAAGATTTCTAGAGTCATCTCCCACTACAATGTTATATACACATTTATTAGATACACAATATCCAACTAATAATTTAGAAAATTAAAGTTCAAAACTACATCTAACCATTTACATGAACTTTCATATATATTAACACAAGGGCCAATCTATAATTTTAAAACCTAAACAGAGAACTACATTTAACTTATTTATGACTCACATATACCTTTATTAGAGTATACCAATAGAATTTTTTTAATTTCATAGAAAGGTAAAAAATTATATTCAAACTCATATCTGTGCTCTAGCATGACCACCTTATTAAAAAAACTAATGTGTAACAAAAAATTTAGGAATAGAAGTCAAGGACTATTTTTAATACAAACAATAGAAGAGAAAATTGCACAAAAAACTCTTCATGAGATTTATTATATAACTAGGCATTCATGTGTATTGCATGATTTGAGTATATAAGGTTACTTTCATGACTTTAAATCATCTTTTCAATAAAATTATCTCTATATAATAAGATACTATATTACATCAAAAAGATAATTATGTTGTGAGTAAGTTAGCATGGAAGAAGACATGTGTTGAACTAGTTTCAACTAATGTCTTACAAATCACAATGTGACGAAAAAAGAAGAGGATCATAAAAAAAGTGCATAAGATACATGTAATAATGTTAAGGAAGAAGAAGAAGATCATTGAAATAGTCCTGATTGTCAAGTCGATACGATCATATCCTCCACCTTATCCAATCTTGTTTGTGCTATACTCACTACCCTAAAAACTACGAAAAGATGGAATGAGTGTGGAGATGGGTAGGAGTCATCCCCCATTGCAGAGATACATGATACATGTACACTGTTATTAGAATACTTGATGCCTGATTATATACTTAAAAAACTAGTGGTAAAATTTACATGCTACCATTCTGAAATGTTTCATACATAATATGACTGTATTCAATTAGTGATTTAAAAACTAACGACAACATCCCAAGGCTTGAAGCTCCTTTTCCCTACTACTCCAGAAAAGTGTCTTGTCACATTGGGTTTCCCTATCATAGGATAAGCTCAAGATGGATGATGAGTCTCTTTTGTACGATCATTAGTGGGTCAACTATTTACCACGATCTAATAGTAGAAACTGCCTAGTAAAAGCCATCAATCCTACATGCACACCTTGAGGAGGTTGAGTTACTCAAAAATTACATTTTTCCCTTAGGGAATGCAAGCATAAGATATGATGGAAGGAAGTTTTCCAATTTTGGTATATTCTTTTCCTCATCTAACTAAAATTCCAAGATATAAACTTAATCTTTGTAAAGATTTAAAAATGCATCACTTGTCTAGAAATGAAGTGTAAATAATTAATTTTGAGCAAAAAACTCTAAGAAATCTGATGGAACTATTTTGAAGACATAAATAACTTTATATTTCTACATCAATCTAAAAATTATGTTTATGTAATATTATATGATTTTTTTTAAAAATGATTAAACCTCATAATTATGACCCCAACATCAATATCTAATTATATTTATAACTTTGGGATTACTTGTAACCCTAAATTCAACATTGATAAATTTCAATCATGATAGTGACTAGGACATGAAATATGATTTATGATTCTATTTATAGGGATGTCTACTAAGAAGGGATCTCTTTAGGTACTAATCCTTGATCAATGACTTGATTTTATGCTATGACTGAAGAATCTACATCTAGTCATGATTTATATCTTAATAATTAATGAAAATATCTAGACCCACTCTAAACCACTAAATGATGTTTATGATATGAAACTCAATTATTCCCATGAAACCCTACTCTTGTGGTAATTAATGCTAAAAATGTTAAAAACGTATGATTACCCCTTTTTAAACCATGACTATAACTTGGAATTGAATCTTAACCTTGGAACTCTTGCTAATGAAAAGTTCACCTCTTAATAATGATTTCAAGTCCTATTATGAAATATATGTGGACTATCCCTTGAATGTGATATTGAATATGATGTTGGAACTTGATACTAGCCTCGAATACTTAAAAAATAAAAATCTTGAGCATGGATGAAATACCACAGCTAGGCCCAATAAGTAGATATAAAACTATAATATTCGTCCTTGTGACTCTAAATGCGATATCCCTATTTTTATGCATTTTACTATTAAACATGCCATGATTTTGATAATCTTGACTTGACTTTTCCAATATGTATACTCTAAATCTCAAAGGTACACTTGTCCTCCTATTGACTTTGATTGTGATATTGTTGGTTGTATTGTATATGTAAAATCCCTATGCTTGTCTATACTACTTGCTTAAGCTACTTTCTTCTCTATTGATTACTTGTTTATTTTTCCTATATTTAAATTGATAAAACCTAAAACATTACTTGAATTTTTTTATATAAAATCTCATTCTCTTAAGCATCTACTTATATGTTAGGGGTAAGGACACAACCTTGCTACACCTTAGTGGATCTTGGGATAAGGGTGCAAGTCTCAGTGCAATTACCTATATCTTAGGATATGGCCATCATCGGAGGGTACCTTGGTTTTCCTCAAGTAGTCATGACTCATGTAGACCTATCATGTGTGTTTTTGGCCATGGAATTGGCCCAGGTGGTAATTCCCTCCCAATTATAATGGAATTTGTTAATAAAATATAATCCTGATTAACAACTGCAAATCTTAATAGTTGTTTGATTCTCATTATTATATTACTTTTTTCAAGCATTATATTTCTTATATACCTACTAGCTTGACTAATTTTTACATTGTACCAATGCATTGACATTGATTTTATTCTGATTTAATGATTTTGAAAATGTAGTGACAACTTGTAAGATCTTGATTCTGCCAATATAATATCTATTGAGAATACAAAAAAAGTTTAGTAAACAATAATTCTACATGGATATATTTAAATATGCGGGATGGAATATCTATCTAGTTAGTTTTGGTATTTCATATGATGTTGCCTACATGCCACCTTTTTTAAATATTTTGGTTCACTATCAATAAAGGATAAGTGTTATATAACTATATATCATGTATGATGTGTGTGTGATCTTCAAGCTTCTTAGAGACAAACACTTTTTCCTTTAACACAGTTTCTCTAGGTAGTGGCATTGGAATTGTGGTAATAACAATTCTATTATAGACCATGTCCTTCACATCCACTAACCTTGGTTCATTCCCAACCCTATCAAGACCAAAAAATGGTGACATACAATATTTTATTAGAACACAAATCTCAATTTGTAATTCAAAAAACTAATGAAATGCAACTCTCACATGAAATTTCATGTATAGTAAGATAAAGGACAATATGTATTTGAAAATTTTAAGGAAAATATGATTCAACCCCTCTTACAATGGCTTAACAAAGTAGTAACACTAGTGTAATCTTTAAAGAATTAATCAACTAAAAAATAGTGCAATGTAGAATGAAAAGCAGTAAGACTAGTGTAATATTTAATTCTAATAGTGCCAAGGAGTAGGTTGGAACAATCTAAGAGTTTGCCTAAACACCCAAATATCACATTCCACATTGAAACACAGTGCTTGA
The DNA here is from genome assembly GCA_963693085.1 of Alisma plantago-aquatica. Taxonomy (NCBI): domain Eukaryota; kingdom Viridiplantae; phylum Streptophyta; class Magnoliopsida; order Alismatales; family Alismataceae; genus Alisma; species Alisma plantago-aquatica. Next base: position 762,624,241 of record OY856413.1, on the reverse strand, counting down.
TTTGATTAAGATTCTAACCTCTTCTTTGCCCTCTTTCTCTTTTTTCTATGTAGGGTTTTTAAACATAGAATCAATTCTGAGAGAACAAGTATTTATGTCTAGTCATGACATCCCAACATGTGACACCCCATCAAGCTAAATAAGATTACTCAAAACAAAACACACAATTAGCAGCTAATTAACCACATAACTAGAAAAGAGGGTAAATTAAAATTGATTTAACATTACCAACATGTTTGGAGATAATTACATAAAGGCCCAACAACATACATATCATCACATACCATATCATGTATTTACATGTATGTCCAGTGGTTGAGACCACAACCTGAATACAGAAGGTATTGTTCCAAATATACATGGCATATACAAATGTCAACATATGTGACATCCCCAGATTTTCTAAAACTTAATCTAACATGTGACATCCAAATTGAAACCCTCACCTCAGTGAGAATCCCAATTTAAACACCCCACACTAGGCTAAGAATAAGAAAATCAACGGAGTCAGAAGGAAACACAGTACACATGTACATGAATGATAATAAAACCATACAACACATGTTCACCATTCAACATATAATTACAACATGAATTGTTACAACATTTGATATTACATATTGAACATCAAACTTCTACATATACATGTACTACAACTAAACAACAAGATCTTAAGACAACATGTCCACCTATACATCAGCTCGCCACACAATTCTCACTGTCCTGGATCTTCAAGAGCATAACCACAACCTAAACAAAAGATTACATGTGGTACACATCAGCACAATATTCAAGAATATTGTACTGAGTACGCCTACGTGTCTTTTATATACCTCTCATCATATCTTGGCAATAAGATAAAACTAATACTTGGTAGTAACAAAAGAATATAAGAAAAGCATACTTGAACAAGAATGTTTATTAACAAAGAGAACACATGTATCTTTTAAGAATATTTTCCATCATACATCTCGTGCATCTGCCACCAAGGCTTTGACGTCTTCATGCCTTATGATCTACTCCCAAGGAGTTTGTGATCATTATACAAACATCATATGATCTACCACCAAGTGGTTTGTGATCATTATGCATGTGCTCTACCACCAAGTGGTTTATGAGGTATCTTATGATGGAACATCTATATTATGTTTGCAGGTGTTCATGGTATACATATAGCAATAAGTATGGAAAAGCTCAAGCAACATAACATACAAGAAAAATCATTTCAACCAATATCATATGCAAAGTATTTTACTACACATATAACTCAAGCATATTGTATAATAAGCCAAGTAAGAGGTAATGGCGTACCTTCCAAAGAGATATCACAATCTATACCACATTCTTGATGTCAACTATATCCTGGTCAAACCCAGATTAAGACAAGACCACATATCACCATGAGGTTCTCATGATCTCAACCCTAGTTATGTTCATTAGTGAAAACTACTAGAGGGGGGGTGAATAGAGTTTTATAGATAATTTTAACAATTAATTACTCAAGCAACCACAAAGAAAATATTGGACAAGGAGACAGAAGGGTTTAGAGTGGTTCCTACCTTAGCAAATACTAAGGTAGTCAGTCCACTACCCGGTTGCTTACCCAACCGGGATTTGAAAAGAAATTTATTTTATTACCTCTCAAGGAATTACATAAAATACAATCTCTTTTCCCTAAACCCTTCAAGCAGCCTTCACCTAGAAGTAATCGCCCAACTCGAAGCAGCCTTCCCTTGAAGTAGATGCACCAACTCCCGTTGCACCAGCCTTCTGAAGTAGCTTCCCGTGCGATAGCCTTCTTGAAGTAGCTTGAAGTCCCCTTCTCCTCCGAGAAGTCAACCCTCTCCAATCCGCAGCCTCCAACCCTAGGAGTAGCAAGGAGAGTACAAAGAATAAATAGGAACAAGAAAGAAATAGAGAAATTACAACTTATCCTTTAAGCCCGAGGCTTGATATGCCTAGATCAAGCGTAAGATCTCCTAGCCAAGTATGTGAACTTGTAATTGCTGTGGGTAGGAGAATCTAGCCTATAGGACACGAGATTGAGCTAAGAAGAATGTAGGCCAATGATCACAGTGCTCAAATTTGCTTGCAAAAGATTGCTCAAGTATGCTCAAGTGTATTCTCAAGTGTAACAAGTGAATTCTAGTGTCCTATGGCTTGTCCTATTTATAGGAATGGCCTAAGTATGCTTAAGGACGTTCTAGACAACTTCTAGGGGTTTCTAAGTGCTTAACTAGCCGTTAGGTACAAAGTTGTTGCTTTAACAACGGCTAATTAATTTATTCTGCAGTTGTTGTCAGAGACCATCTCGGTCGAGGAATGGTCGACCGAGACACCTACTCGGTCGAAGTTTTGTCGACCGACAAGCTCTCTGGATTAACGTTCATTTGCAACTGCCAACTACTTTGTCTGTTGTGTCTAACGTCTACTTTGGATCTTTCTCGGTCGAGAAGATGGTCGACCGAGAGTTTCTCGGTCGAGGAGTTTGTCGACCGAGAATGATCCTGTTTCAAGGTTTCAATTTAAGCATTAATTATATGTGTGAGTGTGCAAAGGTGATCCTAATTAACTGGGATGACATGTCTAACTATGGTGTTTGGCTAAGGAAAATCTAACGCTTGATTTACATGCAAATATAAGTACTTGTACATTATATATTTGTACAAGTTTTACAATATTGATTACATTGCATGAAAATATAACTAAGTAAGCTCTTGGATTTTCCCTTGCTACTTTGTCATCCTGCTTAGTCCTGCACACTCAAGTAGCTTGTTAGATAAATAAGAATGAAATGTTTGTCATCATCGAAACAAAGGGATTTATCATAATATCCAATTTATCCAACAATCTCCCCCTTTTTGAAGATGACAAACATTTCCTAAATATGAAATAAGGAAATATAAAGCATGTGAGTTTCATACCTGAAAATTTTCCTTTTGTAGCTATTTATGTTTTTCAAGTGAGTGCTGGCCAAGATGTGATGAAACTCATTTGTATTTTTATATTCTTTCTCCCCCTTTGTCATTTCAAAAAGATATCCAAGTTGAATGTTTTATTTTTCTTCTCCCCCTTAAGATAATGCTCCCCCTTAATTAGATATCCTATTAGGAACATGGATTTTTATCTAATTTATCCACAATTTGTTTCTCAATCATTCGCAAAGGATGTTAAGCCTTGAAATGATATGAGATTCCCTTAAGCATATGATGAATGTATATTGATTTCTCATGTATCAAAGGATGTTAAGCCCTAGATTAAATGAGAATCCTCTAAGCTTAGAGTACATAAAAATGTCTCCATCAAAAAGCCCTATTTTGGGTAGAGAATTCCTGTAAATACAAGATACCATTTTCAATAAATTCATAAATTTCTTGAAAATTTTCAGCTACACATGGTGATTACAATATTTTTGTAAGCTTCTTCAATCAAATGGTCAAAGTTTTGATGATCTCCCCCTTTTTCTTATGCTTTGCTCCCCCTTAGATAGATATCTCAAATGAAAGTTTGAATACTAAGCAAATATATAAAATGTCCAAGATTTAACAAAGATGTATGCAATTTATGTTAATCTGGAAAAACAGAAACCCAGTCGGTCGACAATTGCTCGACCGACAATGTTCTCGGTCGACTAGTTGCTCGACCGAGAATGTTTCTGGAGAACTGTTTTGCATTTGGAAATTCAATTACAATTGTAATAGTTGCCTGTTTTAATTATTATTCCCTTCATTTGTTATGCTCTACAATAATGAACTTGTGATCCATATTTTGAAGATGTCTCATAAAAAAATAACCATGTGAATCAAATAAAAATGGTAAATTTCATTCAATAGCATGAAGAAGATTACAATCATATAGAATTTGACTAATCATTTTTATTACAACTAGTACAACTCCAACACTTCACAGGAAAGATTTAAGAATTACATCGATGTCCGGATCTTTCCCAAGGAATGGCTCGGCTCCATAATATTTGACCAGAGTTTGCCAATCTAAAGCACCTGTCATAGCTAATGCATATGCTTCCAGAAATGTGGGAACTCGGTCAAATCGGAAGTGAGCAGCTATATCTTGCAATTGTATGGAGGAAAATTGAGTATGTGCAAGATCCATTGATGGTGGAGGTGGAGGTTGATAATAGTTGTACGAAGGGTTAAATGGGTTGAGCATGCCAGGATTTAAAGAATGCGGATATTCATCGGTTTCAGCCGGAGAAAGATTTTGCATTCTTTGATTTAAGTATGTCATGGCATGATGGGTATAGTTGAGTTGGTTACTGAGATGATATTGGGAGCCAACAAGATAAGTGAGAGTATTTTGGATGGGATCAATAGAAAGATTAGTAGGAGGAGGGGGTGGTGGTATATCTTGATGTGATGATTCTCCTTCTACTCTAGCCCTTTTATGACCAAAGTCAATCCCCATCTTCTCTACGGTGTTCTTACTTATCTTTGGTGGTCTACGCTCCCATATGTATCCCATATCTTCAATGTTTAACTTAAGACAATGTTGAGTAATCTGGCATACAAAATCGGCATATGGTGGATTGCCAGAAAACTCAAGCATATTTTTAAGTATTATGCGAATGAAGTTGATGGGAATTTCTTTTATGATAGCATAAATTAGACACATACGGAAAATAGGAACCTCGGATTTATTGGCTCGTGGATGTATGTTGGTGGAAACAATGAGGTTTACTATTCTACATGCCGGTTTTAGGTTTATTGCATAATAGGTTCCCCTATCTTCATGACAAGTGGTATTGGCTTGAAATATGTCTCTTTTTATATCACTAAGGCTAGTGGAGTGGTCATCATGGGAAAATAAATTTATTGGATTGCCGGTGGTAAGGTCAAGGAAATCTTGATATTCATCTATATCAATTTCTAGCATGTCAAGAATATCCCCTTCGGAAAATTTAAAACTATGCCCATTGACCATGGTGTAGAAGATTGTGGTTTCATTTTCGGTATGGGATATAAGATTGGCATAGAATTCGTTGACTACCTTAATGGAATAGGAAGGAAAGGATGGATTGATGAAGTCCTTCAGCTTTTGTACTCCAAAGAGATGCTCCAGGTCGACTATGTTGATGAAGTCCATCACTTCGACCGGGCGTCGGGGAAGAGGAGCTTTAGAGGAAAGCCGAAAGTATCGATCTCCAGCATCTCCGTCGACGAAGGCGATATCGTTGATGATCGTCAATGGCGGAGTGGCTTCCCGAGCTTCTCTTCCTTTTCTTCCGGCAACCTTCTTCTTTCCACGGACAGCTGAGGATGAAGCCATTTGTGTTTCTTGAGTGTGGAGAAGAAGCAAGGAAGATTTGAGGGTAAGAATGCTGAAGGATTGCACGAAATTGCACTAGAGATGGACTATGGAAGCAAGGAAATGCAAGTGTGAGTAAGTGGCTCGTTTTTGCACTTATTTATAGAATTCCAGCGACCTGGTCGGTCGACGACTCGTCGACCGAGCGTCCGCAACGGTCGAGTTGCAGACGCGCCACTTGGTCCTCCAACGGTAAAGAAAACGGTCATAACGGTCGGGTTGCAACGGTCATATCCAACGGCTATTTCTCGGTCGAGCGCTTGTCGACCGACATTGTCTCGGTCGAGCACTCGTCGACCGACAGTTCGTCCAATACTGAGTCTGTTTAGAATTTGTCGGTCGAGTGAGATGGGCTGACCGAGTGGTTCTCGGTCGACGAAGTCGTCGACCGACAGACTTACTGAGTTCAATTTTTGACTGTATTTTAATGCAAATCATAGAACATTTTTGTAGAGCATATATATGTATATTCCAAGGGAGTAATAATATTTAAGGCTTCTAATTACTACAAATGATTTAAGTTTTGATTTAAAAATATGCTAAGATTAAGTTCAATAAAATAATGTCCAAATAAACAATTTTTATCAAAGTTTATTTTAGGTCGCCCTTGATTACGACCATGGCGCCCCTTGGTCAAATTTTATTTTAACCAAGAGGCATATTCTGCAGGTTTCCAAAAAAATATTCATACGTGAAGAGTAAGTTCTGCAGATGGCTTACGAATATCAATATGAGGCTCATTAAAGTGTACAAATTATGAGAACTTAGTAAGGGCATCAAATATGATGAAGCATATTAAGTGATGCTTAGCACAATGAGTATTTTCAAAAGTCGATTTGAAACATTTTAATCATTGCAAGTATTTCTAAGAGATAAATTTACAATAAGAGTATGATTAAATAGGATTTTTCTTTAATCTAAGCATGATCCATATAATCTTTCAAGAATAATTTTCATACAGTAAAGAAAATTTACATCAGCTAAAAAAACAGTGATATGCTCGGTCTACAATTGCTCGACCGACATTTTCTCAGTCGACAACTGCTCGACCGACCATGTTTCTGAAAACTGTTTCAGAAATCTATGCAATAAAGGTTGTATCTAATTCAATTATTTCGAAGATCAGTTTGAGATAAGACATATGGATATCAGAGTGATATCAAATTTATTATAAATTTGTTATCCCTATATGTTAAGTTGAGATAGACAAAAAGATGTGCAAATTTGAGACTTTGATCATATCTCAACTTAGTCTAATCGAATCAATTTGGGGATTTTGGAACCCATACCATCTCAACATTCTTTTTCCTGTATGGGCATGAGAAGGAGTAATGTCCAAGACGTGAACAATAGTGGCAACATATAGAATCAACCTCATATCTCTTTCTATGATTTTGGTCTAGGTTGTTCTTTGGTACAAAAGTATATTTGCCTCTATGTACATTCATGGATTGACTTGCTTGTGTCCTTCTCCAACTAGGTTGTTGATAGGATTTCTCCTTAGGCTTATAACCTAGTCCTCTTCTCCCTATTTGATGATAGGAATTTTCTAATATTCTATCAAGGATTCCATTGTTGCTTAACTTACTAACTTCTTGTTGCAACTTAACGATCTCATCCATTCTTTTCTTGATATCTAATTTTGCTTGGTCTAGATTGAATGATAACATATTTCTTTCTTTCACTATATTGTCATAATCTACATGGGTGCACAATATAGGTTGTTTATTAATATCATTTATCTTTGCAAGCAATTCAGTTTTTTCTTGACATAGAAGATCATAGTTAGTCTCTAGAGTGAAAATTTTCACTTCACTATTACTTAGAGATGATTTCAAAGTACGATTTTCAGACATAATGCTATCTTTTTCAAAACCAAGAGTATTCAATTTATCATATAAATCGTCATTTTTGGATGTAAGCTCAAGAAATCTAGCATTTAGATCATCATTTTCTTTATTTGATTTCTTTAATTTCTTTTTGCATTCAACATATTTATTATGTGTTTCTTCAATAATAGTAACTAACTCTTCTTTAGGTAAATCAAGCAAGCTTACCTCTTCTTCTTCTTCCTCACTTATTGTAGCAACGAAACATTCTTTATGTGTATCTTCTTTCTTTGACCTCCATGGACATCTAGACGTAGAGTGCTTTGTTCCTAAGCACCAATTGCAACTTGTCGCACATTGGTCCATGCTCCTTTTCTTGTGGTTGTAGTCACCTCCTCCCTTTATCTCTTCAAGACCTGGTTAGGGCTCCTTGAAGCCTGCTCTGATACCAATTGAAAACTACTAGAGGGGGGTGAATAGAGTTTTATAGATAATTTTAACAATTAATTACTCAAGCAACCACAAAGAAAATATTGGACAAGGAGACACAAGGGTTTAGAGTGGTTCCTACCTTAGCAAATACTAAGGTAGTCAGTCCACTACCCGGTTGCTTACCCAACCGGGATTTGAAAAGAAATTTATTTTATTACCTCTCAAGGAATTACATAAAATACAATCTCTTTTCCCTAAACCCTTCAAGCAGCCTTCACCTAGAAGTAATCGCCCAACTCGAAGCAGCCTTCCCTTGAAGTAGATGCACCAACTCCCGTTGCACCAGCCTTCTGAAGTAGCTTCCCGTGCGATAGCCTTCTTGAAGTAGCTTGAAGTCCCCTTCTCCTCCGAGAAGTCAACCCTCTCCAATCCGCAGCCTCCAACCCTAGGAGTAGCAAGGAGAGTACAAAGAATAAATAGGAACAAGAAAGAAATAGAGAAATTACAACTTATCCTTTAAGCCTGAGGCTTGATATGCCTAGATCAAGCGTAAGATCTCCTAGCCAAGTATGTGAACTTGTAATTGCTGTGGGTAGGAGAATCTAGCCTATAGGACACGAGATTGAGCTAAGAAGAATGTAGGCCAATGATCACAGTGCTCAAATTTGCTTGCAAAAGATTGCTCAAGTATGCTCAAGTGTATTCTCAAGTGTAACAAGTGAATTCTAGTGTCCTATGGCTTGTCCTATTTATAGGAATGGCCTAAGTATGCTTAAGGACGTTCTAGACAACTTCTAGGGGTTTCTAAGTGCTTAACTAGCCGTTAGGTACAAAGTTGTTGCTTTAACAACGGCTAATTAATTTATTCTGCAGTTGCTGTCAGAGACGATCTCGGTCGAGGAATGGTCGACCGAGACACCTACTCGGTCGAAGTTTTGTCGACCGACAGGCTCTCTGGATTAACGTTCATTTGCAACTGCCAACTACTTTGTCTGTTGTGTCTAACGTCTACTTTGGATCTTTCTCGGTCGAGAAGATGGTCGACCGAGAGTGTCTCGGTCGAGGAGTTTGTCGACCGAGAATGATCCTGTTTCAAGGTTTCAATTTAAGCATTAATTATATGTGTGAGTGTGCAAAGGTGATCCTAATTAACTGGGATGACATGTCTAACTATGGTGTTTGGCTAAGGAAAATCTAACGCTTGATTTACATGCAAATCTAAGTACTTGTACATTATATATTTGTACAAGTTTTACAATATTGATTACATTGCATGAAAATATAACTAAGTAAGCTCTTGGATTTTCCCTTGCTACTTTGTCATCCTGCTTAGTCCTGCACACTCAAGTAGCTTGTTAGATAAATAAGAATGAAATGTTTGTCATCATCGAAACAAAGGGATTTATCATAATATCCAATTTATCCAACAATTAGGGTTTAGCCTATTTCATTAGGAGATGAGCATCATTACTTGCATTCTTATCTTAGATTTATCTTACTGATGTTATTTTCTAGATTATGGTTCATAATCTGATTACTTGGTTATATATGATTATGTGCACATGTTATCCATATGCTACATTATTAACCTAAATTAGGGTTTCATGACATGTATTAAGGTTCATCTTCATATAACATGGATTTCATGTATAAGACAGATCTCAAAATTAAATATGAGGTTCCACATAAAGATCTGAGCTTACTCTGTAAATTCCATCATTTATTGAGCATGTATGCATTTATTGCATTTTATTTAGGGTTAAAAGCCCTAAATAACCATATTAAGAAAATTACATGATTTCATACATCAACATGAGCATGTCTGACATCAGGTGCATTATAAACATGATTATGGATTTACAAACATTTTATCATGATTTTAGGCCGTTGTTTGATATTTATTATCAATCAAATGAGCATTTCACAACTTATATGATATAACTGAGATTAATGCATAAAAAGACTGATATTAAGCCCCCACTATGTTCTACGCATTTTTTTGAACGTTTTGGAACCTTATATGTATTATTCTGATATTCATACTAATTTCTATGGATTATTGAAGTTCTGAGCATTATGTGAGATAATTACCTTTTTCGACCAATCGTGTGATTCCACGTGGGCTGGTGGGGGTGCGGCTCTTCTTTCCTTGGCTGGCAACCCGATCTGGATCTCGGATGGGATCTGCGGATCTTAGGATCTGCCAACCCGGTCCGCTCCTCCCCCTTTCGTTCTACTCGTGAGCCTCACACGCGACCCCTGTTTCCTCTGTGAAACAAGGCACCGCCGCGAGGTCTGGGCTCTGGGGAGAAAGCAACCGATATTTAGGCCTCCATGCCAGCTCCTACGGCCACCCACATCTCTGGTGGGGTCCTTCTATTCTCCACGGCTGATCAACTTCTTGACCTTGGCTCTAAGGCTCGCTGTCCTACAGCTGCCGGCAAGGGCCGTCGTCATGGCTGGGAAGCTCTAGCGAGTAATCTTGCACGACCAAGCCCTCCTCGTCAACCATTAAGTCTACCCTTGGCTTCATCCACCTTGGGGAGACCTCCACGGTCACTGCTTTTCTCGATCTTTTCTCTAGTTCCTTCCATCCATAAGCACGCCGCCATAGCTGCCACCATGACAGAGAAAAATGGGGAACAACCACCCCAATCTTCCTTGCACAAAAGGAAGGCATGCAATCAACCAAAAGGCCTCTAGGGACTCACCCGAAACCACTGCTCTTGATGAGAAGTGCTCCACTTCTGTCTCAAGCTCCATTTTCAACTGGCAGTAAAATAGAGTTGGGCACCTAAAGAAGTATGTGCGCAAAAGATTGGAAAGGCCTGGGATGAGAACTATAGATCTCCAGCTTCCATTTCCCCTTCTCATCTTGTTCTGATCACCCCTCTACCTCCGAGCTACACCTTCGGCTACCACCTGCTCAGTGCAAAGGAGAAGCAGCTAAGGGACGAGGATCGTTCTCTCTCATCTCTTGGTCATTTGACCCACTCAAGGTGTCAATCAGTTCGTAAAGGTGAGGCGACTCCAACTCCTCGATCACATCTTCCCATCACCCCACGATCTTAGAGAGTGGTGTCCAGGGTGGGTGCAGGTTTAGTTGTCCCACTACCTTGATGTAACCGCAAGGCAGGAGACAAGCTAACATCCCTCAGATCCTAATCCAAGGGTTAAAGGCTAGAGGGTGCTTAAGTGAATCTATGGCTTCACCTTTTCAAAGGCCACAGCCACTGGATCGGCAATTTAAGGCCACAAGTTGGCCACACGAACCCATCCCAAAACCAACAGGCGTGACACATCCTGACTTAGGCTCAACTAGCAAACGTAGGTCTATTGACCATCAAATATACACATTATTTCACCAATTTCAAACCTAAATATCTCTCTCTAGGAGGACCCAATTGCCACCAAATTTTAACCATAAATTCCTCAATACTCAAGGTACCTTGTACGAATTTAGTGTCAAAACTCAACTATTAGACCAATCAATTAATTAGTTCACAAAGGCATAGATATAGGGACCTTAATCATTATATCAACCTCAATCAACACTCCAACTTTACTAAAACACTTGGGATTCTCAAATCAACTCAACATGCATGACTTCACTTGTGTCATTGGACATTTTAGGATTCCAAAAGTCCACTCCATCACATCCTACACACCTTAAAAGAAATTTCATCCTCAGAATTAAGCCAGAAACCACTTTGTCACATCTGTTGCTTGAGCTTTTCCATAGTTATTGCTATATGTATACCTTGAACACTTGCAAACATAATATAGATGTTCCATCATAAGATAGCTCATAAACCACTTGGTGGTAGAGCGCATGCATAATGATCACAAAACACTTGGTGGTAGATCATATGATGTTTGAATAATGATCACAAACTCCTTGGGAGTAGATCAAAAGGCCTGAAGACGTCAAAGCCTTGGTGGAAGACGCACGAGATGTATGATGGAAAATATGCTTAAAAGATACACGCGTTCTCTTTGTTAATAAACATTCTTGTTCAAGTATGATTTTCTTATATTCTCCTGTTACTGCCGAGTATTTTTTTTATCTTATTGCCAAGATATGATGAGAGGTATATAAAAGACATGTAGGTGTACTCAGTACAATATTCTTGAATATTGTGTTGACGTGTACCACATGTAATCTTTGGTTTAGGTTGTGGTTATGCTCTTGAAGATCCAAGATAGTGAGAGTTGTGTGGTGAGCTGATGTACATAAGGACATGTTGTCCTAAGATCTTGTTGTTTAGTTGTAGTACATGTATATGTAGAAGTTTGTTGTTCAATATGTAATATCAAATGTTGTAACAATTCATGTTGTAATTATATGTTGAATGGTGAACATGTGTTGTATGGTTTTATTATCATTCATGTACATGTGCTACTGTGTTTCGTTCTGACTCTGTTGATTTTCTTCTTCTTAGCCTAGTGTGGGGTGTTTAAATTGGGATTCTCACTGAGGTGAGGGTTTCAATTTTGACGTCAGACGTTAGATTAAGTTTTAGAAAAACTGGGGACGTCACATATGTTGACATTTGTATATGCCATGTATATCTAGAACAATACCTTCTGTATTCAGGTTGTGGCCTCAACCACTGGACATACATGTAAATACCTGATATGGTATGTGATGATATGTATGTTGTTGGACCTTTATGTAATTATCTCGAAACATGTCGGTAATGTTAAATCAATTTTAATTAGAGGAATACATGTTTCACCATCTAGCAAATCATGACACTGGAATGGATCTAAGACACATGGAACTACATGATTAGGGTTTCACTTGATTAGTCAATGTTAATTGGGTGAGTTAAAGCTATACTAGTCAAGTTATAAGAAAACCCTAAAAGAGTTCTACAAAAACATGGGTATGCTACATCACTAGAAGATATAGAACGTATAAAATATATTTCTTATTGCATCATCACATGATACCAATCCTTGTCACATCATGAAGAGGATCACACCCCCATAAGGATCAACCATGCCCAAAGGTCATTAAGACCATCACATCATTCCCTGTAAGAACATCATTATATATACATGACATACCAGAGGCTCAACCAACCATCACCTAGATCTGATATATAAGTTCCAAATAACATTTCATTTAAGAGCTTATGACGTTCATATGACAACATATTAGGGTTACAATTGTATTGAGGGAGTATTCCTTCATCATACTAATCGTATAAGAGAAATAAGTATGGTTAAATACCATTACCAATTAGTATTCGTGTTAGGTTTCACAAGATAGGATGAAATGAAGTTACAAATCAGCACTCAAGGATAAACCCTAGATCTTATCATTTCCATCGGATCATGAATGTTGTGACGTCCCCGGATTTTCTAAAACTTAATCTGATATGTGACGTCCAAATTGAAACCCTCACCTCGGTGAGAATCCCAATTTAAACATCACACACTAGGCTAAGAAAGAGAAAATCAAGGGAATCAGAAGGAAACAAATGGTATCACATGTACATGAACAATAATAAAACCATACAACATATATTCACCATTCAACATATAATTACTAATGAATTGTTACATCATTTGATATTACATATTGAAAGCAAACTCTACATATACATGTACTACCACTAAGCAACAAGATCTTAAGACAACAGGTCCACCTGTACATCATCTCTCCACACAACTCTCAACTATCCTGGCCTTCAAAAGCACATGTCCACAACCTAAACAAAAGATTACATGTGGTACACGTCAGCACAATATTCAAGAATATTGTACTGAGTACGCCTACGTGTCTTTTATATACCTCTCATCATATCTTGGCAATAAGATAAGTAACAGAAGAATATAAAAAAGCGTATACTTGCACAAAGATATTCATTAACAAAAGAGAACACATATTTTTTACTTATTTTCCATTATATATCCATGCATTGACAGCCAAAGGTTGAATGCATTAAGGCCTTTATGATCCCTACCAAAGAGTTGGATCATATGTACAATGTGACCACTACCAAAGAGTTGGGTCAGACGACTACCAAAGATTTGGGTCATATGTACAATGTGACCACTACCAAAGAGTTGGGTCAGACGATTACCAAAGAGTTGGGTCATATGTGCAATGTGACCACTACCAAAGAGTTGGGTCAGACCACTACCAAAGAGTTGGGTCATATGTACAATGTGACCACTACCAAAGAGTTGGGTCACTTCCAAGCACACTACCAAAGAATTGGTGCTTTCATATAATGGAACAAATATATTATGTTTCATGTGTTCATAGCAATAAGTATTGAAAATCATGAAACATATCATACAAGAACAATCATTTCAATCAATACCATATGCCAAGTCTTTACTACCATATAACACAAGCATATTGTATAATAAGCCAAGTAAGAGGTAATGGCATACCTTCCAAAGAGATATTCTTAATCACATATTCCTCATGTCACATTAGATTCTCATCATCATACATCTCATCTTAACCTTAATCGTGTTCATTAGGGTATGTGCATCATTACTTGCATTCTTGTCTTAGATTTATCTTACTAATGTCATTTTCAAGATTATGGTTCATTATCTGAACATTAGGTTACAAATCCTTTTTGTACACATATTAACCGTAGTTTATATACATTATTCAAATTAGGGTTACAACCCATGTATTAAAGGTCATCTTCATATACCACAAATTTCATGTATAAAACTGATCTCAGATTTACATATTATATTCTAGTTACAGACATGAGGGTGTTCCATAAATTCCATCAATTATTGAGCATGTATGTATTTATTACATTTTATTTAGGGTTATTAGCCCTAATTAGCCATTCTAAGAAAATTACATGATTTTGTGTCATAACATGATCATATCTGATGTGACATGGATTCTAAAACACATTTATGAGTTACTAATGCATTCTCATAATTTTATGCCATTATTTGGTATTTATTACTCATGTAACAAGCATTTTACACCTATCATAATATCGCTATTATCAGTGCATAAAAAGCCTGATATTATCATTCTACAATGTTCTACCCATTTTTCTGAACATTTTGGTACCTTGTTTGTAATTTTTGGATAATCGAGCTAATTACTATACATTTTCTAAGATTTGAGAATTTACTAAGATTTTACCTTTTTGGACCACTCAGATGCAGACATGTGGCGCTAGGGTTGGCGCAGCTCTTGCCTTGGCCACCTAGTTCTCTGGAGGTTCATGCGGCTGGACCCAATTCAGGCTAGGTAAACATCTGGTTCACTAGTCTGATTTCAGCACTGCTGGACCCGGTCTGCTCTATCCTCTTCTCTCCCGTTGGTGTTCTCAGCGCGAGACGTGAGTCAGCGCCCACCGCTATCGTCACCCAGAAACTACTCTGGTGAGCAATTACCATGGCCGAGATCCTCGGCTTCAGCTCCTAAGGACCCCCATTATCTTCGGCATATTCGCATAGATCTCCACAGTTGGACAACTCCGCAGCTGGTGATTTGGATTTCTATCTCCGTGAGGTCGCCGCCGCTAGGGCCTCGATATGGCGGAGAAAAGAGGCGACCTGCCTCTGCTCCTTCTTGCACCGACCTGAAGCTCCTGAAAGTTTCACAACACATGTTAGTACCCATCTCTGTCATTCATTCACAGTGAGCAACTCTGCCTACAAGCTTCCGAGCTTCACCTTCTCCTCTAGTAAACCCAAGGTCGTCGGCTAAGGTACCGACTTTTTAGGGGTCTGTGAGAGTGCGACATCAAATTCTTTGATCCTCACCTTCGTCTTCTCCTAATCAAAGACCGTCAAGGTCCCCTCCTTCTCTGTGGCCTTCTTCCTCATCTAACTTATTGGTCTGCATTGGATAAGTTGCAGGGATGGAGAGCTTGTTCCATCGATACACTGGACTAATGCCTACGAGCTGAGAGTCAGGGTTCTCCTTATGATGAGGAGAAAGCAATCATTCAGACAACCTCTCTCATACCCCCTTAAACCATGATGTGGGATCATGGGAGATGTATCACACGACTGGAGCCACTTCCTTCTTGTAACCGCAACCTAGGAGATGACTATCAGAGGCGTTGATCTCTCATCTTGGGGTCCATGTCACTCCTTTACTCAAGCCTATCTGTGGCTCATCCTTTGCAAAGACTGCAGCCGTAAGATTGGAGATCCATGACAAGGAATGTGTCACACAGGCTAACCAAGGATCATAGGGTGTGGCCCAACCAACATAATGGACAACTTAGGCCCAAACTATTAAACTTTGATCTAATAATCACCAACAAATGAACATATTTCAAACCTAGACGTCTCCTTATGGGAACATTGAAATGATTAGAAACTTTAACCATAACTTTTTCATAACTCAAACTATATTCTATTCAAATTTGGTGCCAAAATTCAACTATATGACTGATCAATTAAATACTCTAAAAAGGCATGAATTTAGGGATCTTAATCATGATATCAACATCCATCACCATCCAAACTTTACCAAAACTCTTGTAACTCTCAAAATAAATCAACATTCATGAATTCACTTATGTCAGTAATTATTCAGGGATTCCAAAAGTTCAGTCTATCACATCATACACACCTTAAAAGAAATTTTGTCCCCGAAATTAAGCCAAAATCCAGTCTTTCACAACATATACATCTTAAAAAGAATTTTGTCCTAGAAATTAAGCCATTCACATACTCCAAGGAAAACCAAAAGGTCTTCATCTACATGTAGGGACCATTGTAGGTGTAACCTATCCACAAACAAAGCTTCATAATCAAGTTGTCATCAACATTTTATTGAGCTAATTGTTAGACCATGTTTAACATTAACATATGCCTTTTAGGAGGGAGTTAACTATAATTAACCCACTTTATCCATCTGGATCATATCAAGGTGTCATAATCATTATGTTGTGCTAACTATCAAACTATATCTTTCATCTTTATCAAGTACTAAGATTAACACCTCATGTAACATGTTTCATTCATATGATCTTCTTTCATTGTTCATAATAAATTACAACATTTATTAGTGATTTCATCACAAGATTAACCAAGAATATCACATTATCATCATTATTTATGTATATGGTTAACCATTTATGCATTGATATCTATTAAATCATCTCCAGGTTTCCATCATATCATGTCTATATATCACATCTCGAGATTAGATCACATTCTTATCTACATTTGAGGTTTGTGCTACAAAACTTATACAAGTGGCTTTTCAAACATATATCAAAACTTTATATAGTCCAATAGAGGTCCTAACCCTTAACATGAGGGTAGTGCCATGCTCAGTCTCCCCGTGCTAACTCAACTCTATGAGTATCACATATGCATATACTTTATCTTTCCTCTCTTAGTCTAGGGTTCTTGGATTACCTCATTGGCACTAGTGATAACCTTACCATCTTTAGCCACATAAGCACAAACCAAAACATGGTATGCTATACTCTTTCCATAGGTTCTCTACCCATGAGACATGCTTACCCAAAACTCTCTTATATATGCAACCACTAGATTCCTATAAGGTACCATCAACCCGAGCTTGAGGCTTTACAAAAACAAACACATAATTACCTCCTCCAGGGTCTTGGGACTCTCTCTCCCACACCCAGATGGAAGGTACTCATATCATATTCACATATGCACATATAACCAACCTCTCTTTGACTCTAAGGTTTGTTCCTCCCAAGGGCATCTAGGGTTCAACAGTACTATAAGAATCATACATAAAGTGACTCAACTCAATCACTCAGGAGTATTCTAGTTTAGGACATATCATATCACATATTTCTCATCATTCTCATATCTTGGAGTTTAGGTTCTCTTACCTTCTCCCTATGGGTCCCACTCTCTCTGGAGTTAACCCTATAACCGGTCCCAACACTAGAGGTCCTCCTCTATAAAAGAGATGGAGGCTCATGCTGACTCACAACCTTGTCTTAACTTAACATATTTTATCTCATAAAAAGCCTAGTTATTTGCATCATCAAAACTAATCTCAAATCCTCAAAATTGAACTTGAATCCTCAAAGACAAACATAGATCATCATAACCATCTTATGTCATCTATATAAGACTTACATCATATCATCAAAACTTATTTCGTCTATACCCTCTAACATATATTATAACCAGGCTCTAGACATCTAATCTAGAACTACTCTCTCTTCTAGACTGATGTCACTCACTTTCACTTAGGTTACATGACCACCTCCTACTCATACATGTGTGGGGACATATTTTTGTAATGCATATACATAATAAAATATGATATAGTTTTCTCTGATAAAACATGTATTAGAGAAAACAATCAAGGTTCGATTCAATTGGAATTAAAAACCAAATCTAGAAAACAAGTGCCCCACACATCATAGAGAGTATAGTACCATAGAAACTAATGAAAGGGGTGAGAACATGATGTAGACTAGTATAGCTACTCTAGAAAATGAGTGTCATATGTCTAGGGTTTCTCTTCCTTTGATGTACGTCATTTCAAAATAATGCAATGTCCCATACCGCTGCACTATAAGGAACAAACGACATCTAAGGATTTTCTATACAACAAGCACCAGTCTAGACCTAGTTCTCTGACATGTAGGTTCTAACCTAGAGGCTAGTTCAGATCTAGTCTCTAACAGATGACTCATCTAACCCTAAGGATTATTAAGTTCAAGGTTCTTTGGTTTTGAGTTGCAAAATGAGAAAATGTCAAGCTTTACTATTGTTCATGCTCTGATACCACCTATGACGTCCCTAGATTTTCTAAAACTTAATCTGACGTGTGACGTCCAAATTGAATCCCTCACCTCAATGAGAATCCCATTTTAAACATCACTCACTAGGCTAAGAAAGAGAAAATCAAGGGAGTCAGGAGGAAACAAACGATAGCACATGTACATGAACAATAATAAAACCATATAACACATGTTCACCATTCAACACATAATTACTAATGAATTGTTACATCATTTGATATTACATATCGAACAGCAAACTCTACATATACATGTACTACCACTAAGCAATAAGATCTTAAGACAACAAGTCCACTGGTACATCAACTCGCCACACAACTCTCAACTATCTTGGCCTTCAAAAGCACATGTCCACAACCTAAACAAAAGATTACTTGTGGTATACGTCAACACAATATTCAAGAATATTGTACGGAGTATGTCTACGTGTCTTTTATATACCTCTCATTATCTTGGCAATAAGATAAAACTAATACTTGGCAGTAACATAAGAATATAAGAAAAGCGTATACTTGCACAAAGATATTCATTAACAAAAGAGAACACATATTTTAAGCTTATTTGCCATTATATATCCATGCATTGACCGCCAAAGGTTGAATGCATTAAGGCCTTTATGATCACTACCAAAGAGTTGGATCATATGTACAATGTGACCACTACCAAAGAGTTGGGTCAGACCACTACCAAAGAGTTAGGTCATATGTACAATGTGACCACTACCAAAGATTTGGGTCATACCACTACCAAAGAGTTGGGTCATATGTATAATGTGACCACTACCAAAGAGTTGGGTCATATGTACAATGTGACCACTACCAAAGAGTTGGGTCACTTCCAAGCAGACTACCAAAGAGTTGGTGCTTTCATATAATGGAACAGATATATTATGTTTCATATGTTCATAGCAATAAGTATGGAAAATCATGCAACATATCATACCAGAACAATCATTTCAATCAATACCATATGCCATGTCTTTACTACCATATAACACAAGCATATTGTATAATAAGCCAGGTAAGAGGTAATAGCATACCTTCCAAAGATATATTCTTAATCACATATTCCTCATGTCATCTACATCTTTGGTCAACCCCGATCAAGACAAGATCATGTACAATCATCATATTCTCATCATCATACATCTCATCTTAACCTTAATCGTGTTCATTAGGGTATGTGCATCATTACTTGCAATCTTGTCTTAGATTTATCTTACTAATGTCATTTTCCTGATTATTGTTCATTATCTGAACATTAGGTTCCAAATCCTTTTTGTACACATATTAATCGTAGTTTATATACATTATTCAAATTAGGGTTACAACCCATGTATTGAAGGTCATCTTCATATACCATGCATTTCATGTATAAAATTGATCTCAGATTTACATATTATATTCCAGTTACAGACATGAGGGTGTTCCATAAATTCCATCAATTATTGAGCATGTATGTATTTATTACATTTTATTTAGGGTTATTAGCCCTAATTAGCCATTCTAAGAAAATTACATGATTTTGTGTGATAACATGATCATATCTGATGTCACATGGATTCTAAAACATATTTACAAGTTACTGATGCATTCTCATAATTTTAGGCCATTATTTGGTATTTATTACTCATGTAATAAGCATTTTACAACTCACATAATATCACTATTATCAGTGCATCAAAAGCCTGATATTATCATTCTACTATGTTCTACCCATTTTTATGAACATTTTGGTACCTTGTTTGTAACTTTTGGATAATCGAGCTAATTACTATACATTTTCTAAGATTTGAGAATTTACTAAGATTTTACCTTTTCGGATCACTCAGATGTAGACATGTGGCACTAGGGCTGGCGCAACTCTTGCCTTGGCCACCTGGTTCTCTAGCAGTTCATGCAGCCAGACCCAGTTCAGGCTAGGTAAGCTTCCGGTTCACTGGTCTGATTTCAGCACTGCTGGACCCAGTCTGCTCTATCCTCTTCTCTCTCGTTCGTATTATCCGCGCGAGACGCGAATCAGCGCCCACTGTTGCTGTTGCCCAGCAACTACTCCTGTGAGCAATTACCATGGTCGAGATCCTCGGCTCCAGCTCCTAAGGACCCCATCATCTTTGGCATATTTGTATAGATCTCCACAGCTGGACAGCTCCGCGGCTGATGATTTGGATTTCAATCTCTATGAGGTCGCCGCCGCCAGGGCGTGGATGTGGCGGAGAAAAGAGGCG
Source organism: Alisma plantago-aquatica (assembly GCA_963693085.1). Lineage (NCBI taxonomy): Eukaryota > Viridiplantae > Streptophyta > Magnoliopsida > Alismatales > Alismataceae > Alisma > Alisma plantago-aquatica. The sequence continues at coordinate 762,603,668 of OY856413.1, read as the reverse complement.
ACCTACCTCTGCTCCTTCTTGGGTCGACCTGAATCTCCCGAAAGTTTCACAACACCTCTTAGTACTCGTCTCTGTCATTCATTCATAGTGAGAAACTCTTCCTACAAGCTTCCGAACTTCACCTTCTCCTCCAGTAAACCCAAGGTCGTCGACTAAGGTACCAACTTTGTAGGGGTCTGTGAGAGTGCAACATCATATTCTCTAATCCTCACCTTTGTCTTCTCCTAATCAAAGACCCTCAAGGTCCCCTCCTTCTCTGTCGCCTTCTTCCTCATCTAACTTGTTGGTCTACAATGAAGAAGCTGCGGGGATGGAGAGCTCGTTCCATCGGTACACTGGACTAATGCCTATGAGCTGAGAGTCAGGGTACTCCTTACGATGAGGAGAAAGCAACCATTCGGCCAGCCTCTCTCATACCCCCTTCAACCATGATGTGGGATCGTGGGAGATGTATCACACGACTGGAGCCACTTCCTTCTTGTAACCGCAAGCTAGGAGATGACTATCAGAGGCGTTGATCTCTCATCTTGGGGTCCATGTCACTCCTTTACTCAAGCCTATATGTGGCTCGTCCTTTGCAAAGACTGTAGCCGTGAGATTAGAGATCCATTACAAAGAATCGGTCACGCAGGCTAACCAAGGATCATAGGGTGTGGCCCAACCAACATAATGGACAACTTAGGCCCAAACTATTAAACTTAGATCTAATAATCACCAATAAATGAACTAATTTCAAACCTAGACATCTCCTTTTGGGAACATTGAAATGATTAGAAACTTTAACCATAACTTTATCATAACTCAAACTATATTCTATGCAAATTTGGTGCCAAAATTCAACTATATGACCGATCAATTAAATACTCCAAAAAGGCATGAATTTAGGGATCTTAATCATGATATCAACATCCATCACCATCCACACTTTTCCAAAACTCTTGGAACTCTCAAAATAACTCAACATTCATGAATTCACTTATGTGAGTAATTATTCAGGGATTCCAAAAGTTCAGTCTATCACAAATGCATAAGGCCAAATATTATCATCTGAATTCCATACAACAAAAACTCTTGACTCATACTCATAGGATCAACAAACTCAATGATCATAAAGTCAAAGTTCTCATCCACCATATGGTTATAAATCTTGGCGACCACTAGTTTCAGAAATTTAGGTGACCATTAGGGTTAGAAAACTTGGCGACCACTAGGGTTAAAAACCTTGGTGGCCACTAGTATTAGAAAACTTGGCGACCACTAGGGTTAGAAAACTTGGTGACCACTAGGGCTAGAATTCTCATTGTCCACTAAGGATAGAATTCTTTGTGACCACTAAGGTTAGAAATATTGGCGACCACTAGGGTTAGAAATCTTGGCGACCATTAGGGTTTGAAATCTTAGCGACCACTAGGGTTAGAAAACTTCTTTGACCCCATTGAGCTCAATTCTTGTTGACCACATGAGTTCAAAAATCTTTGGAGACCAACAAAGTTCCAAAATCTTGGCGACCAAAAAAGTTCAAAACCTTGGCAACCAACATCAACTCAAAACCTTGGCGACCAACATGGAGTCAAAATCTCATCGATCAACATGGATATAAAATCCTTGGAGACAAACATGGATTCAAAACCTTGGCGACCAACATGGAGTCAGAACCTTGGGACCAAAATGGAGTCACACACTTGAGCAAGGTCTAGGCTTTCTATCTTCAAAGAAGAAACATGCAATGGGCATGGAGGTACATCAAGAAGGATTATCTACTCAAGATCTGCCATCTAAGCTCAAACCTCTGCAAAGATAACATCTTTCTACTTGGAACAACATTTTTAAAGCAAGATCTAGTACATGCAAGATAAGAGTAAGCGATAATTATGGATAAAGTCATATAAATTTCCTTAGAGATGATGAAGAAGCTCCAAACATCAAGGTATCTCGAGAAAAAGAAGGTAGAAACCCTAGCCTGACTATTCCACTCGGCCAAGCTAGCTCCTTCTCGAAAAAAGGATGAAACCTCTAGGTTAAGGAAGCAAGAAAGAGGAGTTCTTCAAGATCTAGCACGAGCTCCACCATGGATCTGACCAATAAGAAGAGAAAGGAATGTAGAATAGCAAGGAAAATGAAGGAAGAGAGGGAGATCTCACTTAGCATGACCAAGAAGCAAAGCAAGGAAGCACCAAACAACCTCAACAAGGGTGGATCCAAACCCTAGGTGCACATGCAATCAAGATCAGCTAAGGTTTTCCTACCTTGGATCCTCCTTCTAAACCAATCAAGGGGGATGATCTCCAAGAAGCAAGGAACAAGAGAGAGAGGGCTAGGTGTGAAGAGAACCCATTTACATGCAAGGAGGGAGGTATATATAAGGCTTAGGGGGCGAGAGAGAGAGAAATAGAAAGGTGTCAAGCCATGCATGCCATGTGTCCAAGGTCAAAACATCTCATCCATGCAACCAGTTCAATCATGTGGTTTGGAAAACCAAACGGCCACATACTCATCGACCATCAACACTGGGAATGTTGGCACTAAGAGGTATTAGAAAACCAATCGACTGCCAACCGTAGGAATGTTGGCAACTAAGATGATTCAGAACTCTCATCGACCACCAAAACTAGAGATCACATGAAAACTTGGCAACCGCCAACACTAGGTGGCTCATAGGGCCTCAACATTTAAGGTTCAACAATTGAGTTAGAGCATCTGTGAGAGCAAACCCTAATCTCAACACAAGGCTAGATGTCACTGCTCAAACCAAGGTGTGATAAGGTGCCCCAAGGCACAACTATATCAAACATGATATGAAAACATGTGAGGCACAATAAGAATGTGACAAATTTCAAGAAAAACTCTAGATATGGGTAAATTGCATAAAAGCACAAAACAAGCATATTAATGCATAACTTGCTCAAACAGTATCCAAACTGGAGCAAACTTGAAACTTAAGCTTGTGACATGATATAACAACACATATTAGGGTTTGATTAAGGTTTTAAGCATATAATTATGATAATAAACCATGTTCAACCAAAAATCAAGGTTAGGGGTCTTACAATCATAAACTCCTAATATGGATTTCTCCCCCAAAATCCTACACAAATAAATAGGTAATTCCTAAGCATCTCATCCTATAACTCCCATGTGGCTTACTCCACACCATGATGATGCCAGAAAACCTTCACTAAGGACATATCCTTCTTCTTCAACTTCTTCACTCTCCTATCTATGATCAACAGAAGACCCTCAAGATATGACACATCCTTTTCTAGCTCAACCTCCACTAGCTGCAATGTCTCCTTTGTACCAGGGTGACACTTCCTCAACATGGAGACATGGAAGACATTATGTAGCCTGTGTAACTCTGGTGGTAACTCCAACTTGTATGCCACTTTCCCAACATGCGCCAAAATAGGGTATGGTCCCATTTATAGCTTATCCTTCTTACCAAACCTCAACACACCCTTCCAAAGGGAAACCATAAGATACACAAGATTTACAACTTAGAACTCTAATGGTCTACGATGGTTATCAGCATATAACTTTTTTCTATCCTAAGCTGCCTTCAACTGTTGCTATATCACCTTTATCTTCTTTGTAGTCTATTGTACCAACTCAGGACCCAAGAGCTGATATACCTATTTCGTACGAACAAAGAGGTGGATGACAATGCCTTATGTAAAAAGCTTCATACGGTGCCATATCTATACTTCTCTAATGATTGTTGTTGTAGGAAAACTCTATCAAACTCAAATGCACATTCCAACTACCAAGAAATTGTAAGACACATGCTCTCAATAGATCTTCCAACATCTGAATGGTCCTTTCTGAATGACCATCTGTCTGCGGATAAAAGGTTGTGCTAAACTATAGATGTGTAGCCATAGTTGTATACAGACATTCCCGAAACCTACTTGTCAATTTTGGTCCTCTATCAAATACTATGGTATCTAGAATACCATGCAAACAAACTATCTCATGAACATATATCTGTGCTAACTTCTATTTTGTATACATCATCTTGAATGGAAGGAAGTGAGCTGACTTGGTCAACCTATTGACTATCACCCAAATGGAATCATGACCTTTGGCTATCCTAGGAAGGGCATCCACAAAGTCCATGATTACATGATCCCATTTCCACTACAATATCGGAAAAGGTTGTAGTGTCCCTACGTGCTTCTGATGTTTAGCCTTGACCTGCTGACAAACTAGACATCTAGCAACAAACTCTGCCACATCATGCTTCATACCTATCCACCAATACAAGTCCTTTAAATTATGGAACATCTTAGTACTACCAACATGCATAACGTACATTGAGGAATGGGCCTCCTCAAGTACCATCTTCCTCAGACCATCCTCATCTAGAACCACTATCCTATTGTGAAAGAAAATTGTCCCATCATCTATTTAATGGAAGCCATCATGCTTCTTACTACCAAACTTTGCCCTAATATACGATACCACGACATCACTCTTCTAAGCATCTCTGATCTACTGTATCAAGGTAGGCTTGACCTGCAAGTGTGCTGACAATCTTGCTAACAGAGACACTCCCAACTATACATTCATCCGGTGAAGCGATACCGACATGTCTCGCTTATGACAAACCATGGAGTGTAATTTTGCCTTATCTACATATGATGAAAAATATGACTTCCTAGTCAATGCATCAACTACTACATCTGCCTTCCCTAGATGGTAGTCTATCATGCAATCATAGTCCTTGATCAACTCTGTCCATCTTCTTTGCCGCATGTTCAACTCCTTCTTTGAGAAGATATACTGAAGGTTCTTGTGGTCAGTGAAGATCTAACACTTCTCTCCATACTGATAGTGCCTCCAAATATTTAGGGCATGAACCAGAGTTTCTAACTCTAGGTCACATGTTAGGTAGTTCTCCTCGTGTTTGTTGAACTATCACAAAGCAAAAGAAATCACATTATTTTCCTGCATCAACACACATCCCAAGTCATTTCTTGTAGCATCACAGAAGATAATGTAACCTTTCCCTTGCTTAGGAAGCACTAACACTGGGGCACTGGCCAACTTTTTCTTCAACAACTAAAAATAATGCTGACACTTATCATCCCAGTCAAAAGGAACACCTTTCCTGGTCAACTTGGTTAGAGGTAACACTACAACACTGAAATTCTTAATGAATCTCTTGTAGTAACCAACCAAGCCTAGGAAACTTCAAACTTTGCTTGGTTTCTTGGGATGTTTACATTCTAGTAAAGACTCTACCTTCCTTGAATCTATGCAAGCACTCTTAACAGATATAACGTTACCTAAAATAGAAACCTCGATCAACCAAAACTCACACTTACTGAACTTGGCATATATCTGGTATTGCCTCAACAACATCAATGCTTGGAGAAGGTTATGCTCATGTTGTTGACTATCTCTAGAGTATATCAAGATTTCATCAATAAATGCCACCACTAATCAATCTTGATACGACTTGAACACCCTATTCATTAGATTCATAAAAGTTGGGACACATTGTTAGCCCAAATGGCATAACCACGATCTCCTAGTGACCACACCTAGTCCTAAAAGTAGTCTTAGGTATGTCATCCATGTTAATCCTCAATTGGTGATATCTGGACCTCAAATCTATCTTTGAGAACACTATAGCACCTCTCAACTGGTCAAATAGATCATCAATCCTCGACAACAAGTACTTGTTCTTTATGGTAACCTTATTCAACTATCAGTAATCTATACATAACCTCATGGAACCATCCTTCTTCTTCACAAAAAACACGGGAGCACCCCAAGGGGAAGTGCTCAATCTGATAAATCTGTCCTCTAACAACTCATGTAGGTGTTTCTTCAACTATTGCATCTCTATGGGTGCCATCCTATAGTGTGACTACACTATGGGTTGTGTTCTAGGAACAAGATTGATTTCAAAATTAATCTCTCTAGGAGGGGGAACACATGGAAACTCTTATGGAAAGACATCCTCAAACTCTAGCACTACATGCACTTCCTAAATACTAGGACCTCTCCTCTTGGTATCCTCAACATGTGGCAAGAAGACCCCACACCCTTGTCTCTTCAATCTCTCTGTTGTCACAGTCAACACCAAACATTTAAGAAGAATCTTCCTATCTCCTTGAAAGATCCACAAAACACCCCCATCATAGAATGTCTCCAACTTGGGTCTATAGTCCAAAACAACCTTATCTATTTCCAAGGTACCCAACCCTAGGATCACATCGAATCCATGCATATCAAGTGACATAAGATCCACTTGATATTTGTATCCTAAAAAAGAAAGAACACAAGATGGACACACCTCCCGCAACTCAGTGGAACCAACAAAAGGGGGTTCCATAAAGAGGCTATCAAATCTACTATAAATAGGTAGGTATCAACTATTTACCACCTCTCTAGTGATAAAAGAGTGTGTTGCAACTAAGTCAACCAAAACATATACAAAAGAAGAAGTAGATAAGTCATAATGAAAAAGTTCCTTCTGACCTGTCATGACCCATGGATTGAACACTCCCTCTGGATGACTCATAGCATAGAATCTACCATCTCTTGTTGTCGTCCACATCCTCTGCTAGCTGGCCCAGATGATTGTGCCTATGACACCTGACCATATCATCTACCACCACTACCACTGCTATTCTGGCTTTGCCTCAATTGTTGTATCACTTCTTCATCCTTCATAGGGCAAGTCCACCTTATATGCCCTATTTTCCCACACTTGTGACAAGTTCTTGAATCATACCGCAGCCTAGATGGTCCTGTCACTGACAAAGACACTGCACTACATGCTCCTGCTAGTGAGAAGTTGTAGCCTCTATCTTTTCTTGGGGACCACTGTGATGACACTCCTGATCTTCATCCAGAGAAGGTTGACCTCTATTGTGACTGCGGTGAAGAGAACCTTGGCTTCTTAAAGCCACCATATGAATGTCCTTAAAATAGAGCAGGCCTCTTCTTAGCGTTGGATTCACGCTTCTTGATAGAAAACCTCTCAATCCTCCTCAAAAACACCACAAAGTTAGAGAACCTTTCTCTATTCTCCAAAGAAGACACCATCATAGATAACTCTGTGCTCAGACTCTTCTCAAACCTCTAGATCCTCATTTTCTCCATCACTTCCATATGAGGAAAGAACCTTAAAAGCTCCATATACTTAGCCTCATACTTTCTAATTAACATCGAACCTTGATGTAACTTCTCAAACTACGTTGTCTTCTAGTCTAGATACAACTCAAGGAAGTAACGACTCACAAACTCTCGTCAAAACTCTTTCCAACCTATATCAACTCCTGGTCTTTTCTCCTCTTCTGTGGCCCACCACTGGCTAGCACTACCCTTCAACAGGTAGATAGCATGCTTCACCTTGTCCAATTCTAGGATGTTCAAGATCTTAAATGCCTTCTCAAGCTCCATCAACTACATGCCATTGTTAGACGCATCTGTTGTATCCACATACTCGATAGCTCCAACACATCACAACATTTCAAATGTCTTACCAAAATGCTAAATTTCTGCATTAGGTACAACTGACCTATGTTGGGGTGTGGGTCCTCTATCCTCTAAGTGCATAATTGTTGCCATGAGATATCCAAACATGGACTCAAAAGAAGGATTTGGTATGGTTTTGGAGTCGAACTAAGGCATTATAGGTTGTTCTAGCCCCTATTGGTATAGTATGCCTAGAGAGCCAATCATATGTTGATTGCAATGAGGCATATGATACTTCATTTGATAATGATAAAGGTAATTTCGTCTATTATGTTTGTCTCACTCATGAGATGATGACACATACATGATAGATGTATAAAGTATGATGTGACTCGATGACATATGTTTTCAGGTTGAGGACTTGAACAATGAGACCATATGTATGATAAGAGTACATACATTCTTGTTATGTCCCTAGTCAGATATTACTGTGGAAGCAAAATAGACAACAATAATACATAAGACAAGAGTGTGTGTTAACTGATGATAGAGTCTCATTAGTCATGATATATGATATCAAGTCAAGCACATAAATATATGTTTGAGAATAGTATATCGGATAGACCCACTGTGAGAGTGATACATGGATACCATGGAATGGTAGTCATAATGATCTCTCATAGTGATAGTGGTGATAGTGGTTTTTAAACCTAAAATCACTACACTCGTCACATGTCATTGGGTACACTTTGACATCATCAAACGTAGTCCTGAAACATAGGTTGTTATAAAGGTGATGGTTGGGTGACTTTGACACATGGGGATAGACTGTGAGTGATAGAGATGGGATCTGTCCCTCCTACAAGGAGTATGATATCTAGGGCCCCTTCATAAACAAGATAGAGAATTGTATGGCCAAACTCATGTGATTCAATATATGATATGTGAACTCACATGCATCTTAGATAGTCTGCTCTAGTTCAAGGAACATGGATTTAATGTTGAAGAGGATGACATTTCATGCCTCAAGTTTAATCTGGATTTTAGTGACAAAGGAACTATATGACCACGGTAACACTAATCACAGATTGTAGGTTGAAGTTGTTCTCCAATTTTCTGAGTTACTTGGGTAGAAATGATGAGTTACTAGATTATGCTCATCGCTTGTGATGTCATAAGTTGTTATGAACATTCACTGCCAATGAAAATGGAACTTGTAGGGTCACACACATAGGATACCCCTGGTAAAGGAGATTGTCCATGAATGACGTTTAGATTGAGACTAAAGGTGTTTAGGTACTCAATTAAACATACAATTGACTGACTGGACTCAGAACTATCATGTTCCAAGTGTTGAACTAGCTGGTTAGAGTGTCAGGTCAATTGGAGACTGCATTGGCAATGTCAGGACTACCAACCGACCGGTTCACCATTGTGAGCCGATCGGCTGGTGTGAGCCAACCGACCAATTCACTTGGTGAACCGGGCAGCTCACAGTCCTGCCAACTGAGGAAATTAGGATTTTCTCAGTTGGAGGAAAACTTTCACATTTCACTTGTTCAATTCTATTAGAATAAGGATTAATCTTTGAATTAATTGGAAATGATTGAGGAAAGTCAATTTTAGGCAAGTTTGGAAGTGAAATGACCAGTTCACTAGGTGAACTGATCAGATCACACTCCCAACTGACCAGTTCACTTGTGAACCAACTGATTCTCCAGTCGTAGTACAAACTATTCATAAAATTTCCAGATCCTTCTACTCCCGAACAAATTGGGAACCCTGACCCTACCCTCTACTATAAATAGAGGGGTACTGGGGGCTTCTTAGAACACACAAATTCGAACATCAATTGCTTTGCAAATTTGTTGTCCTATCTGGCTCTAGTAAAAGAGAGCCCGAGCAAGTGCTACCCAACTAGGGAGGCATAGTGAGGGAAAGACAACTACAGAAAAGCAGTCTGAGTTTGGGAGAGTAGTAGGTTGGTGCTAGTATACCAACAGGAGGGTCATCACCTTCCTACCAGTTCTTCTAGAACTACAGGAGTTCTAGGTGGTTCGTTTGGACTATCTATAGAGGTGGGAGATGTCTGTCGCTCAGGAGGACACGTCAGCCACAGTCTGTGGTGGAGGCCTGAGTCTATGGTGAAGACCAGGAGCTGCACAGACACCGTCCAATACATGGTGTTTAAAACCACACATGGCTGAGAGGTATTGTCGTTGGGCAAGCCCTAGGACCGGGTATATCTTGCTAAAACCATCCTTCCCATTACATAGTCCATGATGTGATCTCCTGTTATGGGTTAATGGCTAGTAAATTTTTTTATTTTCGCTACCTACTCTGAGGCCATAAAGCCCAACAGTGGTGTAAGAGTCACGTCAACATACTGTGTTTTGGGATAAATCGATATGATCAGACTTTGGTTTTATCATCATTTATTTATTGCATACGATGTGAATATTTAAAATGACTAATGTGCATATCTGACTAAATACCACATGCGACCACAAACTAATATACATATATGATATTGTTAATATGCAATTGATACACGTCACCCTAAAAGGGTTTTTATAGTGTATGTGTAGCATGGTTGTGGCCTATAAATCCTATGTGTGCTTGGTTGGTTATGGTTGTTTGCATACCGAGCCTCTACCTTCTATTCTACATGTATATCGAGATAACTCAAGATCCTTTCTCTTCTACCTTTTCTCCCCTTGAATGTAACTTGAGGTTTCCCAAAGATTATGTAAAAGTAAGATAGTTTATTTTTTATTACATCTAAGAAGAAGACGCTCATCACAAAACGAGTCAAATGTCGGAAGGACCGAGGAGGATTGCAAAGGTACAACCAGATCGACCGGCTGATGGCCCAATCACTTGTTGGAGGTGCCCAGACATCAGAGGCCACACTGACCAACCAACTGACTAGGAGGTGAGGCGATCGAGTCATAGGATGAGTCGATCAACTCGGAATGGTTCAAGCACAAAGATATTCATCAACAATAGGTTGCATATGATGTAGACCTTAGATGACTATAATTCCTAATGGATCAAAGGAATTACAATAGGATGACCATAATCATCACTCTTATCGATATTGCATGTTTCTTGTTGTGGTTAAAGCATGTATATGATACATACTATAATAATGTGGTGATTGGATATGTCTATGTACTTATATAAAACCCCTTAATATAATATTAAATCATAGATACTTTCCATAAGTAGAACAAATGAAAAGCTTGATCGACAAGCATGGGCATCCCAAGGGTGATGCGCTGTCTATCTCGTGGAAGTGTGATGGTAGTTGTGTGGGCCCGCCAAACGGGGTGCACTCCTATCGTGTTGGCTTTTGGATCAGGCTTAACTAAGTGGTCTTAATGGGATTAAACACTTAGAGACAAGCATATGATTATGGCAAAGAGTTGTGCATATCATCTATTTAAGAATCGCATGTGATGCAATTGGTAAATGTTACCTACCTTAATAATTGATTATGGACGCTGGCGTTGGCTGGGTAATAACTCAATTGTTTTGGATCTTGGATCACTAGAAGGTTTTACGATGTAATCTTATGAATTGATGGTGAGGACCATCATTTTGAACAAAATAGTGGGAGTGATAATTAATTAAAGGCCTAATTAATATTGTCAAATTTATCAAATCAAACAAATCAAAAATTGTTTTGAAAAGTTGAAAAATTCTTTTGTAGAATCCAAATGACAAACACAAATACATTATCATTGTGATCAGTTCATAAATGGGATAAACTTCAAATCTGGTTTGGGACCTTCAAGAAGTGTTCTCAATGGTGAGTGTAAACTCTAAAGTCCTTGAAAGACCAGAGCCAGTAGAACCACTCCAAATGCGCCTAAGGCTAAAATAGGATGCTTACTTGAAGTATGCCAATGATGCCTAAGACATCAAGAACCTTATGCTGAGCTATATGAAATATGAGTTGCATAAATAGCTTGAAGCATGGACATTCTTGAGATGGTTATACATCTTAAGAATCATGTAAAGAATGAAAGGTATAATGCCTTCAAAGTGATGTTTGAGTATATTCAGACAGATGGAGATCAAGTATAATCTTATATGCTCAATATGATTGGGCATATATATTGAAAGTGATTACTTAAAGGTCAAGAGTTGACCAAACATATGATTTTACAAATCGTTGTGTGAATCATATAGCAGTTTATCAAATTTTGAGAAACTTGGCCAAACCACTGTCTGAAGTGCTTGGCATGTTGATGCCAATGTATGAATGAAGAAAGGATAAAACATGTGATGATAATCAGTAGAGTGAAGCAAGGTCAAGAGGTGTTCTTAAGCCAAGATTAGGTCTAAATCTTCATCACTCAAAATATGGAGAAGGGGTAAGTGTAAAATGGAATATGTCCTTTTTCACTTATAAAGATAAGGAAAGAAAGTGCTACCATTGTCACATGTTTGACATTGGAAAGGAAATTAACCTCTTTATAGGGGATCTCAGGAAGATGAAAGAGATAGAGATCTCTACTTCAGGACCTAAAAAGAAGTAAGCTAGAAACTGTGTGGAGTAAGAGTTTCTACCATTACAGTTACAATATGACATTCATGGGCATATAATAGAATTAGTGAATTGCTATTATACATCTTCCATCAATGAAATTGCCATACATCTTGTATGGACAAGAATGTAATGGACTGATACTTCATTTTAAAGATATGATCTTTGATGGCAATGCCCATGTCTCACTAACTATACTTGATAGTTAAAGAGACAAATGTGTGTGACACATGTAATGAATGACATGATAACTCAAACTTAAAAGGTAATCAATAGTACTTCAATGTATTTACTGATGACCTCATTAGATATGGTAGTTTGTATTTAATAAAATACAAACATCAATCTCTTGAAGTGTTCAAGGAGATCATAAATGAAGAATTATACCAGTATTAAATTTTGATATGATCGATTTGGAGATACTTTGAACCAAGAGTTTGAGAACCTTCTAGAAGATCATGATAATGTATCATGATGGACTCCACCTGAAACACAATGTCTTCAAATTTCCTTTTGGGTACATGCTTAAGACTAAAACAATGTACCATCTAATTAGTTCAAAGAAACCCTATGAGATATGGAATGGGAAGTGCCTTGATATGTCTTTATAAATTGAAAGCCTAAATAAGAAAATGTTTATTGAAGTTTTATTTTATTGAATACTACTTTGATATCCAAATCCAATAACAAAGGTGTTTTGGATGGCTGCATTCCTAGAGTAGAACCTAGTTATAAAGGAATCAATGGGAGAGAAAAGTAGAACTCAAAATGTTCGAGACAAACAAGAAAAACATTGAACTTTAAGAGGCAAACTGGAAATAAAAAGAATGACAAAATGTTGTGGAATCTCAAAGTTCCTTAAGTAACACACAAAACTCATGGTTCTGGTAGAACACGCCTAGAGCTTGAATGATATATGATATCCTATGGACAAGAAGGAAGTGAGTTGATCATATGATGAGTCAACAGTCTACCTAGAAGATAATGAGAACTAGAAGCTGAGATATGGCTTGAAGCCATGAAATCCAAGATGGACTCCATGTACATCAACAAAGTATGACATTGGTCGATCTACCTAAAGGGGTAAAACCCATAGGGTACTTTTGGGTTTTCCAGAAGAAGTTTGACATGGATGGTAAGTTGGTTGAAAAGAGTATCTAACAAGTCAAGGTGTTGAACATGGTGAAATCTTTTTAGCAGTTACGATGGATAAATCCATCTGGATAATGCTCGCCATTGTAGCTTAATATGACTATGAGATTTGGCATATGGATGTTAAAACCAAATTCCTTAAATGGAATATTGTGCAAGACATGTATGTAACACAACCAAAGGATAAAACCCAATAATGCAAAAAAAAGTTTATAAAGTTGCATAGATCAAATCTTTGGAATGAAGCAAGCACCTCAGAACTTGATCTTCAATTTGACAAGATAGTCAAAGAGTTTGACTTGGGTTTGAATGAAGATGTAATGTGTGATTACAAGAATTTAGTGGGAGCATATATATTCCACATATTGACGGGGAGTATCATCCTTATACTACAAAATCTGGAAACGAAGTGTATTCTAAAAGGTTTTTAGAGAAGCATCCTATGTGATAGGAATCAAGATCAAAAGAGATAGATCAAGAGAGATTCTTGTCCTAGGAAAGAGAACATACTTTGTCTAGATGTTGAATGAGTTCAACATGGTGAGAGTGAACTTGTCCATGTTCCCTAGAGTTAGTCTCTCAGAAGCCGAGTGTCCCAATTTTTATGAAGAATAAGGAATACATGGATAGATGCCACATGCATTCACAATTGGATCTATCATGTATGAACTCATCTTGTTATCTTGTATGTATTGGAAATGATAAGAAAATATGAACTAATTATCTTGTATTTATTGGACATGACAAGAATATACAAATTCATCATCTTGTATGTATTGGACATGACAAGAAGATATGAAATCATTATCTTGTATGACTAGATGATATAAATATCTAGTTATCTCGTATGTATTGGACATGACAAATGGAAATCTGTCAAACTCCAGTAAGAGTTACTAGAATACCATGAAGAACATCTTTGTGTACTTGTAAAGTACTAAAAGGATTAGTTCTTTAGTTATGGTAATAAGGAAGAGTTGGGTGTAAAGAGTTACACCAATGCAAGCTTCCGAAATGACAAAATTGTTTTTGACCTTGGAATAAGAATTGTTAGTTGGAAATGTTCCAACATAAAACAATTGATTAAATCTATGATAAGAATCCCAATTCCTTGGTTCTACGAACAATGTAAAGGATAATGTATGCATCTAGATGTTCATATGGATGAACTCCCACCATTGGTGATTTAGTAGTAATATTATGACAATAATGGAGCTACTAGTTAGGCAAAGGAATTTCAGATAGCATACTATGATACTTCCATCTCATATGAGTTGTCATCCAGTGAGTGGATGTGAAACATGCAATATACCAAATTGAAGCAAATGTTTCTTACCTCTACAAAAGCACTTGTGCAGTAGAAACATGATGGACATGTTAAGATCACTTGGAGTATGATTCGTGGGTGATTGGATCTAAGTGCAAGTGGGAGTTTGTTGGTATAGTATGACCAGGGATCCAATCATATGATGATTGCAATGAGGCATATGATACTGGATTTGATAATGATAATGGTAATTACATCTATTATGTTTGTCTCACTCATGAGATGATGACACATACATGATAGATGTCTAAAGAATGATGTGACTTGATGACATATGTCTTCAGGTTGAGGACCTGAACAATGAGACCATATGTATGATAAGAGTACATACATTCTTTTTATGTCTCTAGTCGGATAATACTATGGAAGCAAAATAGACAACAGTAATACATAAGACTAGAGTGTGTGTTGACCGATGACAGAGTTTCATTAGTAATGATATATGATATCAAATTAAGCACACAAATATATGTTAGAGAACAGTATATCAGACAGACACACTGTGAGAGTGATACATGAATGGTAGTCACAGTCGTCTCTCATAGTGATAGTGGTTCTTAGACCTAAAATCACTACACTTGTCACATGTCATTTGGTACCCTTTGACATCATCAAATGCAGTCCCGAAACATGGGTTGTTATAAAGGTGATGGTTGGGTGACTTTGATACATGGGGATAGACTGTGAGTGATAGAGATGGGATTTATTACTCCTATAAGGAGTATGATATACATGGCCCCTTAATAAGAGAGACTGAGAATTGTATGGCCATACTCATGTGATTCAATATATGATATGTGAACTCACATGCATCTCAGACAGTGTGCTCTAGTTTAAGGAACATGGATTGAATGTTGAAGAGGATGATGTTCCATGCCTCGAGTTCAATTTGGATGTCAGCGACAAAGGAGCTATACGATCATAGTAACACTAATCATAGATTGTAGGTTTAAGTTGTTCTCCAAATTTGTGAGTTACTTGGGTAGCAATGATGAGTTACTAGATTCTGCTCATTGCTTGTGATGTCATAAGTTGTTATGAACATTCACTGCCAACGTAAATTGGAACCTATAGGGTCACACACGTAGGATACCCCTGGAAGAGGAGATTGTCCATGAATGATGTTTATATTGATACTAAAGGTGTTTAGGTACTCAATTAAACATATAATTGACTGACTGGACCCAAAACTATCAAGTTCAAGTGTTGAACTAGCTGGTTAGAGTGTCAGGTCGATTGGATACTACATTGGCAATGTAAGGACTGCCAACTAACCGGTTCACCATTGTGAGCTGATCGGATGGTGTGAGACAACCGACCGGTTCACTTTGTGAACTGGGTGGCTCACAGTCCTACCAACTGAGGAAATTGGGATTTGCCCAGTTAGAGGAAAACTTCCACATTTCACTTATTCAATTCGATTGGAATAAGGATTAATCTTTGAATTAATTGTAAATGATTGAGGAAAGTCAATTATAGGCAAGTCTGGGAAGTGAAACGACCGGTTCATTGGGTGAAGCGATCGTCTCACACTCCCAACTGACCGGTTCACTTGTGAACTGACCAGTTCACCTACCGCAATACAAACTATTCATGAAATTTCTGAATCCTTCTACTCCCGAACAGACTGGGAACCTTGACCCTGTCCTCTAATATAAATAGAGGGGTACTGGGGGCTTCTCAGAACACACAATTCAGAATAGTAATTTTTTTGCAAAGTTGTTGTCCTCCCTGGTTCTGGTAACCGAGAGAGCCTGAGAAAGTGCTACCCGACTAGGGAGGCACAATAAGGGAAAGATAACTATAGAAAAGCAGTCTGAGTTTGGGAGAGTAGGTTGGTGCTAGTACACCAATAGGAGGGTCGTCTCCCTCCTGATAGTTCTTCTAGAATAATAGGAGTTCCAAGTGGTCCGTGTGGACTATCTATAAAGGTGAGAGATGTTTGCCACTCAGGAGGACACATCACCCGCAGTCCGTGGTAGAGGCTAGAGTCCATGACAAAGACCAGGAGCTGCACAGACACCGTCCAAGACATGGCGTTGAAGACTGCACATGGTTGCGAGTTATTATCACTGGACAATCCTCATGACTAGGTATATCTCGCTAAAACTATCCTTCCCATTACATAGTCGTTGATGTGATCTCCTATTATAGGTTAATGGCCAATAAAAGTTTTGTTTCTGCTGCCTACTCTGAGGCCATAAAACCCAACAACCCCATCACAGACACTCTACCATCATGTTTCGGCCTCCTATTTCCACCTCCTAGTATAACTAGATACTCTCTACATGCTCTTCACATTCCCCAAACATATCTACATAAGCATAATGTATGATCAGATAAGTTGGAATACGCAGGAATAAACAAAAAATCTAAGTCCTGTGTCCCCATAGACTTAGCGAACCTAAACCTTTGGTACCAACCAAACTGTGATGCCCCATTCTGCTAAATGAGATTACTTAAAACAGAACACACGATCAATTGTTAATTAACCACATAACCAAAAAAGGGGGTAAATGAAAATTGATTTAATGTTACCAACATGTTCAAAGATAATTACATAAAGGTCCAACAACTTACATATCAACACGTACCATATCAAGTATTTACATGTATGTCTAGTGGTTGAGGCCGCAACCTATATAAAAAAGGTATTGTTCCACATATACATGCCATATACAAATCTTGGCATTCTGCGAAAAACTTGAGTTGATGTAATTATAATCTACAAAACATCCCATGCTCAGACCTGAGAGTATTAGGGATGAATCTAGGAGAGTACTAACTACAAACTAACCATCTGATCCTACTACTCTTGTGACGTCCCCAGATTTTCTAAAACATAATCTGATGTGTGACGTCCAAATTGAAACCTCACCTCAGTGAGAATCCCAATTTAAACACCCCACACTAGGCTAAGAAGAAGAAAATCAAGGGATTCAGAAGAAAAATAGTAGCACATGTACATGAATAATAAACAAACCACAACACATGCTCACCATTCAACATATAATTACAACATGAATTATTAAAACATTTGATATTACATATTGAATAAAAAACTATACATATACATGTACTACCACTAAATTATAGGATCTTAAAACAACAGATCCACCTGTACATCAACTCGCTACACAACTCTCAACTATCCTGGATCTTCAAGAACACATGTCCTCAACCTAAACAAAAGATTACATGTGGTACACGTCAACACAATATTCAAGAATATTGTACTGAGTACGTCTACGTGTCTTTTATTTACCTCTCATCATATCTTGGCAATAAGATAAAACTAATACTTGGTAGTAACATAAGAAATATAATAAAATCATATACTTGCACAAAGATGTTCATTAAAAAAATAGAACACATATTTTAAGCACATTTCCATTACATCATCCATGCATTGAGCGCCAAAGGTTGAATGCATTAACGCCTTATGATCGACTACCAAAGAGTTGGATCATTTCATAATGTGATCAGACTACCAAAGAGTTGGATCACTTTCAAGTACTTGACTACCAAAGAGTTGAAGTACTTTATTATCAACACTTGACTACCAAAGAGTTGAAGTGCTTAGATATAATGGAACAAATATATTATGTTTCATGTGTTCGTATCAATAAGTATGGAAAATCATGCAACATATCATACAAGAACAATCATTTCACCCAATATCATATGCCAAGTATTTTACTACACATATAATACAAGCATATTGTATAATAAGCCAAGTAAGAGGTAATGGCGTACCTTGATCAAGAACAATCCTAAACATCATATATCCCTCATGTTAACTACATCCTTGGTCAACCCTAATTAATATAAGATCATGTACCATCATCAGGTTCTTATCATCTCAACCCAACTTATGTCCATTTTAGGGTTTGACTTAACTCATAGGATATTCTCATTTATTACTTGCATTCTTGTCTTAGATTTATCTTACTGATGTCATATTCTAGATTATAGTTCATCAACTGGATATACTCATGTGTCTCATTATTATGTAAACATATTTAACATTATGTCATTTTCATTAACCATATTAGAGTTACATCACATGTATTAAGGGTGCCCTTCATATAACATGGATTTTGTGTATAAGACTGATCTCATATTTACATATCATCTTACAGTTACTGATATGAGGGTTTTCTATAAATCTCATCGTTTATTGAGCATGCATGTATTTATTGTATATTAATTAGGGTATAAGCCCTAATTAGCCCCATTAAGCAAATTACATGATTTCATACATTAGCATCATTATTTCAGACTTCAGATGGATTATAAACATGATTATGGACTTACTGACATTTTTCCATAGTTGTATATCATCATTTGATATTTATTACTCATGAACTAAGAATTACATGTCTTACATGATATCACTGATATTAGTGCATCAAAAGCCTGATATTATCATTCTACTATGTTCTACTCATTTTTCTGAGAATTTTGGTATATTATTTGTATTTTTCTAATGCTCGAGCTAATTATTGTGAATATTGTAAGATTTGAACATTTTTGAAGAAATTACCTTTTCGGTCAATCATAAGCCAACATGTGGCCCATCGCGCCTCTCTTTGGTCTAGCCCGATCTTGATCTTTATCAGCATCTGTGGATCTGAAGATTTGATAACCCGATTGGTCCTTTCTCTGGTCCAACGCAGACTCTGTTTCTGTAGGGCGCCGACGCGCAGGGGCACTCCCGTGAGCAAAAGGATGATGATCGCTTCTTCTAATAAGACATTAAGGCCACCCTCAGCTTCATGCTCCATCCCATTGTTCCGCTGGCCTGGCGCCTCGATGCCAGAGCCTTCCCTCGGCTGCCATGGTTAGCACGCCATCACCTACTTCTGGTGTGGTGATGGGAAAGGGGGAAAACTCCTTTTACTCATCTCCTTCCATACGTTGGGCTTACCAGAGCTTCGGTCTTCCTCCAAGAACTCATCTCCAGGCTTCCATGATGACAAGAACAACTGTGGAGGGCCCTCGAATGTGGTCTTCTTCTTCGACAAGGTCTACTTATTCCACCATTAAAACCACCCCGAAAGTCCACAGTTACGAATGGGATGAGAGATCCTCAACTCAAACTTGCTTTGACCACTCCTTCGTCATTTCTCTCCAGCATCTCCCACTACTCCTCCTCTGTGCCACCTACATTTTACGGTGGAGAAGACAACCGAAGGGTGGACTCATTCTCTCTTATTTCTTATTCACTAACCTATTGTAAGGGGGTCATTGGGTCTGTTTCAGGGTTGTAAAGACAACTGTCCACTTCGTTTTCCCTTCTAGACCACGATCACCCATCGCGGGGGAGCTCAAGACATGGCACAGTTGACTGCCCCACGATCTCCAGTCTGACCAAAGGTAGGGGATTGGGATCTAACCATCCAAAGTAAATCCAACGACTACTAAGGAACTCGCCCAAAGCAGGATCCGAGGCTCACTTGAGTTGAAGGCCTCAACCATCCGATTAGTCATGAATGGCCAGGATTCAGCTGTGAAATCTTCTCTCAAACAATGGGGTGCATGACACTAGATTACACCCAACTTAGGTCTATAAATCCTCAAATATACACATTATTATACAACATTCAAACCTACATAACCTCTTCTAGGAATACCCAATCATCACCAAATTTTAAACATAGCTTCCACACCACTCAAGATACCTTGTATACGAATTTGGTGTCAAAACTCAACTTTTTGATCATCCAATAAAATTCCTCAAAAGACATTAAAGAGGGATCTTAATCATGATATAAACATCAATCCCCATCCAAACCTTACTAAAGCACTTATAACACTTAAGATAACTCAACATGGAATAAGTTCACTTATGTCATTGAACATCTAAGGATTCCAAAAGTCCACTCCATCACATCCTACACACCTTAAAAGAAATTCGATCCTCAGAATTAAGCCAAAAACCACTTTGTCACAACTCTCCAAGATGCTCTTCCTCACCGCCACTATCCTGACGATGTCGTTGATGATCACCTAAAAAGGTGTGGTGGCTCATGAGGTGAGACCAATGTCCCAGTGAGAGATATAACTCTCAACAATAGTTATTGATTAGAAGGTGTATATATTAATCAAGTTAAGCATATTAAATAGACTATGCAAATTAGATAAATAGACATAGCAACATGCATGATTAAGAAGTATATAAATGAACATATAAGACTATCAATTACCAAATAGTTGACTACTCTTACTGGATAATATAACAACTAGCATTATAAGAAATAGGGTAAGGGTTAACAAATAGTGTGAATCATGTTTAACCCTAAAAATATATACTACATGAATGGATTGCATCTTTTATTAAGCCCTGGAGAGTTTGAGGTATACCACTCAAACTCCAATTGACCACTGTGAAGTCAAACTTAGTTCCATACAAGATCTAGGAGAGCCATAATCCTAATATCTCACCCACCCTTAGTTAGTATGTGTCATCCATAGTGACATATATAGTTAAGTTCCAAAACACCTAGTCTGTCCTTGGTATATAGGTCACAACACTAGTAACCAGGGTATACAAACCCTATCATTCAAGGTACTTCAAATGTCCTCAATCACATCACATATACTAAATCATAATCATCTGTGATATGGCCTCGACCATTCTCCTATCAAGGTATGACCACAACCATCCTAAAAAACATGCATATACTCAACAACATACAACTCTGAGCTTCCATTAGAGGAATACTCGTTTCACCATCTAGCAAATCTTAACACTAGAATGGATCTATGAAACATGGCACTACATGATTAGGGTTTCAATTGATTAATAAATGCCAATTGGGTGAGTTAAGGCTGCATCAATTAAGTTACAAGAAATTCCTAAAAGAGTTCTACAAAAACATGGTTATGTTACAACTCCAGGAGATATAGAACACATGAAATATATTTCTTAATACATCATCACATGATACCAATCCTTGCCACATCATGAAGAGGATCACACCCACATAAGGCTCAACCATGCCCAAAAGTAATTAAGTCCATCACATCATTTCCTTCAAGAACATCATTATCTTTCCATGCCATACCATAGGCTCAACAAACCATCACCAAACATATCATATATAAATTTGACATAACATTTCATTTAAGAGATTATGATGTTCATATGAAAACATATTAGGTTTACAAGCATATTGAGGGAGTATTCCTTAATCATACTAATCATACAAGAGAACTAAGTATGATTAACTACCATCACCAACTAGTATTATAGTTAGGTACCACAAGATAAGATGAAATGAAGTTACAAATCAGCACTCAAGGATAAACCCTAGCCCTTGACATTTCCATCAGATCATGAAAGCATAAGGTCAAACATAATCCATCTGAATTCCATACAACAAAAATATTGACTTATACTCATAGGATCAACAAACTCATTAACCATAGAGTCAAAATTCTCATCAGCCATATGGTCAAAAATCTTAGCGACCACTAGTGTTAGGAATCTTGGCGACCACTAGGGTTAGAAAATTTGGTGACCACTAGGGTTAGAAAACATGGAGATCACTAGGGTTAGAAAACTTGGTGACCGCTAGGGTTAGAATTATCATAGACCACTAGGGTTAGAATTCTTGGCAACCATTAGGGTTAGGAATCTTGGCGATCACTAGGATTAGAAATCTTGGAGACCACTAGGGTTAGAAAACTTCAACGACCCCATTGAGCTCAATTCTTGGAGACCACATGAGTTAAAAAATCTTTGGATACTAATAGATTTCCAAAATATTGGTGACCAATAAAGTTCATAACCTTGGCGACCAACATGGATTCAAAACCTTGGCGACCAATATGGAGTCAAAATCTCATCGACCAACATGGATTTGAAATCCTTAATGACCAACATGGATTCAAAACCTTAGTGGCCAACACAGAGTCAAAACCTTGGCGAACAACATGGAGTCACACACATGAGCAAGGTTTAGGTTTTCCATCTTCAAAGAAGAAACATGAACCATGCCTCGAGATACATCAAGAAGGATTATCTACTCAAGATATACCATCTAAGCTCAACCATATGAAAAGATAACATCTTTCTACTTGGAACAATGTTTTAGGGAAAGATCATGTACATGCAAGATAAGAGTAAGCAATAATCATGGAGAAAGTTATATAAATCGCCTTAGAGGTGATGAATAACCTTTTAACAATAAGGTAGCTCAAGGAAATAAGCTAGAAGCCCTAGCTTGAGCACTCCACTCAGCCAAGCTAGCTCCTTCTCTAAAAAATGAAGCAAACCCTAAGTCAAGGAAGCAAGAAAGAGGTGTTCTTCAAGATTTAGCACAAGCTCGAACATGGATGCAACCAAGAAGAAGAGAGAGGATGGTAGAACAACAAGGAAAACAAAGGAAGAGAGGGATATCTCACTTACCAAGACCAAGAAGCAAAGCAAGTTAGAACCAAATGATCTCAACAAGGGTGGATCTAAACGTTAGGTGCACATGCAATCAAGATTGGCCAAGCCTTTCCTACCTTGGATCCTCCTTTTCCACCATGAAAGGGAGATGATATCCAAGCATCACAAAATAAGAGAGAGAGAGAGGGTTAGGTGTGAAAAGAACTCATTTACATGCAAGGAGGGAGGTATATATAAGGCTTAGGCTAAGAGAGAGAGGAAGGGAAAGGTGTCTAGCCATGCATGCCATGTGTCCAAGGTCAAAACATCTCATACATGCAACCAAATCATTCATGTGGTTCAAAAAACAAAATGACCACATAAGAAAACTGATCGACCATCAACACTAGGAATGTTGGTGACCAAGAGGTATTGGATAACCAATCGACCACCAACCCTAGGAATGTTGGAAAACAAGATGAGTCAAAAGTGTCATCGACCCCCAACACTAGAGATAAGATGAAAAATTGTTGACCACCAACACTAGGTGGCTCATCTGGCCCCAACATTCAAGTGTCAACCTTAAGTTACGGCTTTCATGAGAGCAAACCCTAATCTCAACACACGACTAGATGCCACTGCTCAAACCAAGGTGTGACAAGGAGCCCCAAGGAACAACTATATCAAACATGATATGAAAATAGGTAAGGAACAAAAACCATGTGATAAATTGCAAGAAAAACCCTAGATATGGGTAAATTACATAAAAACCCAAAACAAGTATATAAATGCAAAACTCACTCAAAAAGTGTCAGAACTGGACCAAACATGAAACTTAAGATTATCACATGATATCAAAGCACATATTAGGGTTTGATCAAGGTTTTAAGAATCTAATTATGATAAGAAAGAATGTTCAACCAAAAAGCAAGGTCAGGGGTCTTACACAACATATCATATATATAGGGTGTAGAGATGTTAGGGATCCTAAAATCCATATGGATTATGAGTTTGGACGTGATTCTACATGTCCACCATATTTTCCAAGCTATTAGATTTTGGAACTTTGAAACATAGGACAAGCATGTTGAACATACCAAATCACCATTGTCTCATCTTACTAGGAGTCCAATTACCTGAAACTAATATTCAATTCTTGAGGTTATTTTTATTAAAATTTATAAGAAAAACCCTTCAACCATTCTTTATGCTATTTCTTTGTATGTGACCATGCAAGAACCATACAAAATATCTAGAGGATCCACTAATTAGTATTATAGAACCACAATCAATGTATTGAATCTATTGTAGCATATCATTGCTACCTAAGTAGGAGGATCACTCAGATATTGACCAAACATGTAGTGACCAATGTTACATGTTGTATAACACCTTCTTCATAGATATCCAGATTAAACTAAAGTCATGGTCAAGTCATACATACAACATTCAACCCAATTCTCTTGATCTCTAGATAGAATATAAGAAGGCATGCGAGGATGTGTAACAAATCGAATATCTTGTTATGACCTTTTCATTTTGTTAATAATAATTAACCTCTTTCAGCTCCTCAAATGGTAATAGGACAATGAGGAGGTTAGGATTATAATATTTAGTTTAAGTTCTCACTAGTGGGGGAGGGGTTATTGTAAATTAACTATCATAGGTTAATAAGGAGTTAAATTGCAAACTCACTATTTAATAGATTTTAGTTTTAAATAAGAACTATAGAACATTCAATGTCCTACTTGATTTATTTAGTAATGGGAATAAAACTACCACTTCTAAATTTTCTAGAAACATAAAATCATTTCTAATAATATATTTAAACTTATATTTTACAAATAAACTATAGAAAAATTTAGAAATGGAAAACTCACATATAATAATGATAATAATGGTACATATAAATTTTGAAAAGTTTTCCATTAAACTATAATCCTAAACATTATTGATTTTCAAAATTTTGATACAACATATTATTTATAATATGGATAATGTAATAATACTATTAACCATAAGGATCGATATAAAATATAGTAGCATATGTGGAAACATGAAGAAATTTGAGATCTACATCTTGGGGGTCAAGTTTGTTCCAATTCAGACCTCATTTCCCCAATCAACTAATTAGGAAAATAAAAGTCTATAAAATTACTCTAAAATAGTCAATATTTTGTTTTATAGATGTGATTTCCTATTTCTCAATATAACTAATGTCAAGCTGTTTCACTTTTTTATTTTCCATGTTGGACCACCTGTTCTAATGGTTGCCTTTTAATCTCTAAACATTTCCCATGTTTTTAATAGCTATGGCTCATTTTCCATATCATATTTTACTTTTGTTCTCTATGTGACAATTACTTGGGCTCTCTCCCAAGTCATAACTATTTATAATTTTACTTACATGCCTCAATTTTCTTCTTTTTGCTTTTTCTTGACTCGTTGAATCCAAAAACCCCAAAAATGTATCATATCTCATAGACCACACCTTTCGAACAAGCCTTGCCTCACTCACACTCCTTTATTTCATATATAGTACCCCTCATTTCTATCTTAATACTTTAAAATCTTATGCAATGATGACATGACCTCTTCAATCACTCTTTACATTATGTTTCAACAATCTTTGAGTTTTGTATGATACAACCACAACCTCCAAACCTCACCTACCAACAATCAGTTCTCTAAGTTCAATGAGAGGTTTCTGACAAACCAAGTGTGGAAACCCACCAAAATACTTCCTAATGGCCATGTGAAGGTATTTTACTCTGTAGGTGGTATAATTTTTAAAATTGTTAGAATTGCTTTTTATTGTTTAGCCCTTCTACGGATGAGGAAGATAAAGCATGATTATTTGATTTTTGGTGTAATCCTTGGGGTGGTGATTGGGTGGTTGAGACTGGACTGGGTGAGAAAACCTCAGAGGGACCATATTGGTCAAGGGCCATGAGTCTATATTGTGGACCAAACAAGGGGGTTGCACACCAAATTGGCAATGTGCACCTGGATTTGGCCCATTTATGGTCAAAAATCCAAATAAATCAATTAATTTTATGATTACGAGTGAGGATATTCAAATGAACATAACTTCAGACTCGTGGCTCTAATTGATGCCATCTTTACGCCATTGGATTATTGAAGGCTCTACATCACAAAATACCTTAGAAAGCATGGAGATAATTTTGATGAGGTTTAACATTATATGCAATAAGGTTATGCATTAAAGCATGATACTTAGTTCAATTCTCAAATTAAGGTCACATATTCTGAAATTAGTAATTAATGTAATCCAACTGGAATATCACAAAACCAAAAGTATGAAATTGACATTAAATTGAGTAATAATCTACTTGATGAGAGAGAAATAGTATTATAGAGGAGAGACAAAAGTCAGGTTGTCATGATATATATGGAGCAAACAAAGAGTTGGTATGATAATAGGATTAGACACATAATTTTCATAAGGTGATCAAGTGTTACTTTTCAATTCAAGACTGAAGCTTCCCCCCCAGAAAACTACATTCCAAATGGTCTGGGCCTTTCTTAGTTGTCAAAGTTTTTCCCCATAGAGATATAGAATTGCAAGGAAAACAATCCACCTTCGAAGTTAATGGACAAAGACTCAAGTGGTATACTCTAGGAGAACTGATTGATGAGGGAGTCTCATACTCCCCCTCTGATGCAAGCTAAAGATGTTGACGAGTCTCACTCTAGACTATAAATGGAAATCATTGTGGGAGATGACCTTACTCTGTAGTTTAGATTTCTTTCATGTCATTTCTTTTTATGTTGCTTGTTTTCAAATAAGCCTTATCATGAAAAAAATATTAAGTTGAAACTTCCAAATGATATAATATGAATCTTCATTATATATACAACTAACAAAATTCAAAGAACTCATGAATATTCAGTACATTTCAAAAGATTTTCTACTACATGGAGTGTAGTATGTCTACATGGTGTGTGCTTTATATACAATTTCAAATAGACACAACAAGTGAGAAACAAATATGTTGTCAGCATACACAACTAGTGTGTGCAAAAATGAGATCCTTGATAAATCTACAACAGATAACCGACACAGTGTGTGAAATTCCAACACATTGTGTACACTACAATTTGGAAAAGTTACGAATCTGATAGCAAAACATCTACATGACATGTTCCTGAATTAGATAACATTTATCTTTTGCATATCTAATACAACCTTCCAACATTTCCTCTACACACGTATACCTCATTTACACACCATGTTAACGGTAGTCAAATAGGACTTACCCCTTCTTTTGGTTCATTCACTTATCAATCCTTAGGTCCTCATTATGTGTTGCAAAATCTCCATGATATTTCAGTTTTTTTCATCTTCATGCTTTCTAACACCCTCTGCTAATTAAGGTCCTTCAGATTGCTCCACATCTCCAACAACTTTGAGTTGTAGTTATTGGTGGTTCTCCAACTACCAACACTCTCCTTGAGATCTAGAAACCCTCATCCTTAGTTCCTCAAGCATGATCTATCGGTAACAAGGCCATTGACAATGGCAGCTACTATTATCCAAGGACTCAACTACCATAACCTTCATCTCTAGAAGTTGCCAATAGTTTTTCATTCATCCATCAAGCGACGAAAAGCTTTGTGAGGTATACATTTTCCGGTCCCCACTGAGTTGTAGATCACAACATGGCAATTTATCCTGAAGGTGGTGAAGAACAAGTAAATTGTCATGGCCAGAATCATAGTAACAATCAATATTTTAACTCTTATAATTTGGGATGGAGGAGCCAACAACTGGAAAGACATGGACCATCAGTCCTAAGAAAACTATAGTGTGGAGAAGGAAATGGTACATCACGTCAAACTCAATAGTCCTAAAGGTATATTAGCTACATTCATGAATGAAATATTTAGTATGATGTGGAACCAAGTCCAATCAATGAAGAGACTGGAGACGAAGGTTGGACGACTTGCCAATATCATCAATGATGGGTGAAAGGGGAAATAAGATCCTCTAGTAATATCTATCCAATTCAAAGGGATCATGTGAAAGTTATATTGCTTAGGAATGGAAGATAAGTGGTGAGTCCACCTACAATCCAACTCGTACCATATGAAGATAGTGTAGGGAAATATTACTACAGAATAGACATCAGAAACAAAATTTTTACTACCATAGTACCCCATAAACCAGCAGATTGCATCAAAAACTATATGATGAGAAGGATGGTTTTGAGGACATACCTGGTCCTTGAGGAACTCCAGTAACATCTACTCATTGTAGTAGATACACAACTGTCTTCTAGTTGCACTGGGACTTATCTGTGGTTCCTCCATGGATAGCAAACTCGAACGTCATATCCAACGACTCTTGATCTCTACAGACTGTGTGATGTTTTCCTCCTTAGCGATAGGAAAAGGCTACCTCACCTCTAGAGAAGTCCACACAGACTGCCTAGAACTCATGTCATCCTACTAGAATGGATAGAAAGGAGTTGTCTCTCCCATTGGTGTACTAGTCACCAACTTGCTCTCCCACAATTGTATCTCCCTTGCTATCCCTCCCTTTGTCAGATAAGACTTGCTCAGGCTCTCTATTGGTTACCACAACCCAAGAGAACAACAATTGTCAAAAGCAATTCGATTGTGTTATGGGAATCCTCTTGTACCCCTCTATTTATAGGAGGGATTAGAGTCTAGATTCCCAATCTGCCTGAGAGTGAAGAGGACTGGAAGATCATGAATTTTCCCTACCTACAAGTGTCGAACCAGTCAGTTGGAAACCAAACTATTTGGTTCCCACGTGAACCAATTAGTTCACCATGTGAACCAGTCACTTCACCTATTTCCTAATTTCATATGAATTTTGTCAATTCATTTCCAATTAATATCAAACATTAATTCATTGCACCAATTGAACTGAGCAAGTGAAATGATCAAAATTTTCTCACAAATTTGGAAAAGCCACCAGAACCTTTGGTTGACATGATCGAGTCGATCAGTTCACTAGGTGAACTAGTCATCTCACCCAGCCTGAGCTGATCGGTTCACCAATGAGTCGATCGGTTGGTGCCCTTATTCATGCATAACTCGGCCAATTCAATATCCAATCAACCTAACACCCCAAACAACCATTTCATTACATAAACTGATCAATTGGGAGTCTAGTCAGTTATTTGTTTCTTAAATTGAATACCTAAACATTTTAGTAATCAATTCAATCTTCATTCAAGATCAAAATCCTCTTCTAGGTCAATACCTATGTGTGTGACCCTATAGGTCTCATGTTACATTGGTAGTGAATGTTCATACCGAGTTATGACATCACAAGCAATGAGTAGTGCCTAGTCACACATAATTGCTACCTAAGTAAATGGAAAGTTGGAGAACAACTTCAACCTACAATCTATGTATGGTGTTATAGTGTTTGTATAATTCCTTCATCTCTGATATTCATATTGACCTCGAGGCATGGATCTGTCATCCTTTTCAACTCAAATCCATGTTCCTTGCTATAGCAGACTATATGAGATATACATAAGATCAATATCACATATTGATTCACATGTACATGGCCATGCATTTATCAGTCTCTCTAATCCAAGAGGCCTAGGATATCATAATCCAATACGAGGGACAAATCCCATCTACAACACTCATAGTCAGTCCCCATGTGTCACAATTGCCCAATCATCACCTTTATTGTAACTCTTATTTAGGATTACAATTGATGAAGTTAAAGCATACCGAACGAAATGTGATGAAAGTGGCGACTTTAGGACTAAGAACCACAATGACCACTAACACTATGAGATATAACTAAGACCACCATAGTAATGGTTTCCATGTGTTACTCTCATGATGGATCTATCTAATACATTATTATCTTAACAAGTACTCATGTGCTTAGTTTGATGTTGTCATATCATGAATAATGAGATTCTATCATCAACCAACACAAAATCTAGTCTTGTGTGTTATTATTGTATATCAAACTTCCAAAATAACATCCGACTAGGGACATAATGAAAATGTATACTCTTAACATCCTTATGATCTCATTATTCAAGTCACATACGTGAAGACATACGTCATTGAGTAATATCATTCTATAGACATTTATAATGTTACTTCATTATCTCATAACTGAATAAAATAGAATAAAATGGAATCTTGCATTTATTAATAATCAAATCATTTACAAGTTATGCCATTGCAATCATCATATGATTGGCACTCTGGGCATACATACCAATAGACATAACATGACCACATGAATGAAGAGCCATTGGAGGTCACTAATAATGAAGGAGAAATACCACAAGTGTTATAGGAGGAACACAAAATTTCATTACATATGTTCCACCACATTTGAGGGAAAACATGTGGAAGTACCTTAGTAACATAGGATGAGACAAGAGAAAGTTAACAAACAACCTGAAATCCTTTTTGAAGTATTCAAGAATCTCCACATAAAATCTCACTTGGTGTAGCTCTTGAACATGTGCTAGTAGATTTAAAGTTCCCCTAGGATGTACTCCCCATGAATATAAGGTTAGATTTCAATGAATTCATCACGTTAAACCATAATGTAACTTTTGTAATCCAAAGTAACTTGCCTCTTAGAAAAAAGTACCATGGTTCATTTTATATACCCTATCATGTATGAAACCTAAATTTTTGATAGTGCCTTTAGTGATAACATGGGAGTGTAAAGTGATCACCACTTGCTATTTACAAAAGGCTTACACCACAATTTCCATTTCTTTGTAAATAGTAGATTTATCTTGTAAGTTCCCTAGAGGAATAGTTGAGGATATCTTGGTGAACTTAGACAAGCATATCTACCAGTGGATTTGTGGTGCTTGATTTAAAGTAGAGTGGTTAGTAGTTGTTGATTTTTGTATAGACTATCATCACTTGAATAATCTAGTGCAAAAGGTTATTTCCCCCTACCCTTCATAGATCACATTCTTCATAGACTGACCAATCATCATCTTTTCTTTCTTAGATGGATATTCCATAAAAATCAAATAGCTCTCGAAAACCAAGAAAATATGACATTAACTTATACATATGAGACCTATCCTTTTAATAAATGCCCCTTACACCTTCAAATGACTCGTGACATAAATTCTCTTCTATATGGTAGGGAATTTTCTTGAGATATTTATGGATAGTTGTTATGTATTTGTGAATTCTTTGGGAAACTATTTAATAAATCTTAATTATGTCCTAGATAGATGCAAAAAGCCCCACTTTGTCCTCAATTGATAAAAATACAACTTTATTGTTGAGGGATAGTCATAGGACACAAAATGTTTATAAGTTACTAGAATTCGATGCTATAGAGAACTTGTCACCACCGTCCAGCGTAAAGGGGTTCACAATTTTTTTTGTGAATACCAACTTCTATAGAAATTTCACTAAGGGATTTTCAATATCACAAAAACCATGTGTAATGTTTTCACAAAAGACATAAATTCACTTATATGAAGAATATGTTAGAGATTCTAATAAAATGAAAGATAATCTATGTTCACCCCCTATCATTACCTCACTGGACTGGACCCTATTTATTATCATCAACTATAATGCTACTAATTCGATTGTGGGGGATTCTCAAGAATAATACCAAGTGTAAAAAATTTCACAATATATAATATGCAAGTAAGTTACTCATGATGCTCAGATAAACTATTCTACCATTGGGAAATAACTACTAGTATAGTATTTTCCTTTAAGAAATTGAAATAGTATTTTATATCATAGAATACCTATTACACTCTTTCCTATTGTAATATAGATTATAACATAATGATTATTTTTTTGATTAGTAAAATCAAAGAAAAAAATTGGAGATAAATCTTCTACTCTCTTTTTTTATTTAGTATAAGTTATAATACAATTATATTTGTGGTTTAGGTAATTGGAAAAAGAAATTGCAAAGAAAAAACTTTGTGTGCTTTCATATATGCTATAGATTATTAAAGGAATAATTTATAAGTAGAAAAATGAAAGTAAAAATTATATGTAAACCCTTTTATGCTCTTGTAAGGCTTCCTTATAAAAAATTTGATTTTAAACTAGAAACATAAACCAATTTGCTTAAAATGCCTCCTAAACTCTTTGCTATATAAAATAGAATACATTCCAAGGGTTACTTTGTAATTTTAGAAAATAGATAAAAAAATCAAATAAGAAATCCTACATGATATATATTTAAACTATGACATTAGACTCTGGGAAATCAAATTTTCTTTAAAATTCCATATCCTTATCTTCCTCATATGACATGAAAAAATTCTCACAAGCAAAATTAGAATCATAGATCTATTAGGTCTTTTCATTACACAATTTTGACAATTAGAGAAAGGATATGGAGGGTTCTTAAACATCATATCTAACCACCTCTCTAGGCTAGAAGACACTCGTAGGGACCAAACATAGATTCCTATAGGGGATGCCTTGCCAGATTATAGACTTTTTAGAATTCAAATATTTACTTCTTGGTTTGTAGTCATAAAAGACTTCTCAAGTAGGGATTTTCTGACTAAAACCCAGAGTGGACCAAAAAAAGCAATTCTTATCCAAGTGAAATTTATTTTGAGGAATACCCTTACCTATATATGAGGCACAATGATGAAATTATTCAGAAGGAAGTTGGTGAAGAATAGGTCAAGGATATTTTGCATCATTGTCACACATCACTAGTAGGAGGACACCATTCTTCAAACCACATTGCTGCTAAAGTTTTACGATCTAGTTCATAGTTGCATAATAATTTTAGGATTCCCACCACTATGTGCTTTAATGTGATTGTAAATGCACAACGAACATACTGATGTCATGAATTACCCCTATAACCCTTACTAGAGGTAGAACTATTTCATGTATTGGGTATAGATGTTATGAGACAATTCACATCGTATAATGGTTATATGTATATTCTTGTGGTTGTGGATTATGTATCCAAATGAGTAAAGGGTATGCATACTCGAACTAGAAATTCTAGTGTGGTGTGCACTTTTGTTAAGAAGCGAATATTTTCTAAGGAACATTGAGATCCTATATTAGTGATGTTGGGATGCACTTTTAGAAAAATAACTAAAGAAATTATTAAGAAAACATGGTGTCAGCCATAAAGTTTCAACCCTTTCACACATGCAAACTTCTGTCCAAATGAATATTTCTAATAGAGAGGTCAAAATGATTCTTAAGAAAATAATCTCTAGTTATAGGAAGTATCATTCCACACTTCTTGATGACACTCTGTGGTCCTATCCAACTACCTTCAAGACAGCCACATGGTTGTCTCCACATAGGCTGGGTTGTACAAAAGCATGCCACTTACCAATTGAAATGGTACATAAATCCTATTGGGTGATAAAGAAATTAAAATTGTATATAAATGTGGTTGAAGGGCTTAGATTTCTCCAGTTGAGTGAAATCACTAAAATTAGGTATGAATCCTATTTGAACAAAGTACGAGTGAGGGATAATAAACCCAAGCACTAGTGGGAGGAAACTAGGGGTGAACATTCGGTTAATTCGGTCGATTAAGGTTAATTAAATTCGAACAAATAATTAATTTATGTTTTGAGATCTTAACCATTAACCTAACCAAATTAGCATCGGTCAAATTGGTTATGGTTAATCGGTTAATGTATAATTTGGTCGGTTAATTTGGTTAACCAAATAACTCTCTATGAATAATATTGTATGAAAATTCATAAAATTTTGAACCATTATTATATTATGGTAGTATTGCATATAAATATAGTTTTGCATAGTTATCCAAAACTTGATTTGTATATAAATGTAAAGGTTTTTTTTTAATACAACTATGTATTTATATATATATGTGTAGGATATTTTTATGAATACATTTGTGGCTATTCGGTTAATTCATTTAACCAAACATAAAATACCTTTTAACTGACAAATTAACCTTTAACCAATTATTTAAAATAAATTAACCAAATTAACTGAATTAACCAAATTGTCAAAATAAATTAGCCATTCGGTTTTAGCCATTAGGTTAATTGATTATTAATCGAATTTTGTTCACCCCTAAAGGCAACCCACATTTTCATTTAAGTGGAATGAAAATTATTTGTGTCAAATAAACTTTCATGTAGGACTTTTCACCAGTAAGAAACTCTCATGTAGGGTTATATATATCCATGTTAGAATAATAATTCTTACTCATGATGATGTTTTGTAGGGAAATATGCGCACAATGTAGGCAGTATAAATAAAAATGTATCCAACCATATTCCTCTAAAATAGAAAGATCGTGCCAACTACTATGTAAAGGGAAGAATGATTTTACAAGTTCATACCTTGGTCTGGAGCAAGTCTAGCAACTATTCCTTGTTGCACTATTGCAACTCTCCTAGTTGTACTGGGCCTGTCACATCTCCTGGTCTCCACCACAGAGAGTAGGCTGACGTTATCCTCGTAGTGACACACAACAACATCCACACTTCTATGAAAGTCCACACAGAACGCCTAGAACTCATGTCATTCTAGTAGAATAGAGAGGAAGGAGTTGTCCCTCCCATGGGTGTATTGGTCACCACGTTTCTCTCCCAAAATTGTTCGCCCTTGCCATTCCTCCCTTTATTGGGTATGACTTTCTTGGGCTCTCTATTGGTTACCACAACCAGTGAGGATAATGATTGTTAGAGGAAATTGATTTGTTGTAACTGAGAAGCCCCCAATACCCCTCTATTTGTAGGAGGGTCAAGGTTAGGGTTCCTAGTCTGAGTGGCAGTGGAAGGGATCAGAATCTCATGAATTTTCACAACTTGTGATAGGAGAAGAGGTTGGTTCACCATTGAACCGATCGGTTGCATTGTGAACTGATCAGTTGGCATGTGAGACGATCGATTCACCCATTGAACCTATCATTTCATTATGGTTCCCAATCACAATTGTATTGGCAATTGATATCTGATTTAATGCACAAGATGGCGTCATCACAAATCCTTGAATCATTCAAATTGATCCACCAACCACTCAGTTCACAACCTGAGTCGGAAGATCCATGGACCTGAGCCGATCGATTCACTTCCTGAACCAATCAGTTCGATGTCCAAAATTTCCTAACAAGGTTCTATTGACCTGACATGTTGAAACGATCAGTTCAAGACTCTAACCGGTCTATTCAACTGTCGATTCAATCAATTTTCAATATTTTTTTAATTGATACCTAAACATTTTAGTAGTCAATTTAATTGTCATTTATGATTAAACTCCTCTTCTAGGTGTATCCTATGTATAATCCCATAGGCTCCATGTTATGTTGGTATTGAATGCCCATAACTGATTTATGACATCACAAGCAAGAGTAGTGCCTAGTCACAAATCATTGCTACCCAAATAATGAGGAATGTTGGAGAACAACTTCAACCTATGATCTGTGTCATGTGTTGTATTGATTGTGTAATTCCTTTCTCACTAATATTTGGAATGAACTCAAGGCATGGAATTGTCATCCTATCAATGTTCAGTACATATTCTTTGATTCAGAGCAGACTATGTGAGATATATGTGACCTCAATGTCATATATTGATTCACATGTGTATGTGCATGCTTTTCTCAATCTCACTTAACAAGTGTCTAAGATATCAAACTCCTATAGGAAGGACAAATCCCATCTACATTACTCACAGTAATCCCCATGTGTCACTATGCACCTTATCATTATCTTTATGGAAACCCTTATTTAGGTTCACAATGGATGATGTCAAAGCACACCGAAAGACATGTAATGAGAGTAGTGACTTTAGATCTAAGAAATACAATCACCACCTTCACTATGAGAGATGAATATAACCACCATATATGATTTCCATTTGTCACTCTCAAGGTGGGTCTATCTGATACATTATTCCCTAAGGAGTATCTATGTGCTTGGTTTGATATCACATATATCATGACTTATGAGATTTTGACATCAACCAACACACACTCTATTCTTTAGTGTTACTACTGTCTATCTACGTATCATAGTAACATCCAACCATGTTGACCGGCCTAAATCGCGCGTCCTAAAGTCGGAGGCGTATTTGAGGTAGTCGAGCTTTTACATTTATAACCTGAATCCTTCTAGGCCCCCGCAACATTGTTTACGGGGTCGAAGTAGATATACGGGGTCGAACATAGGGACAAGGGTGGTAGTGTTGAGAACTCAGAATCAACATGCTACACTCCGGCAGAGGGGTAAAGAGATGATAGAATTCCCAAAAGGGAACCGCAGAACAAGATCAATAAAACAAAAGAAAACCCTATCTCCAAATGGAGCTAGGAGAAAGATTAAGGTTTTAGGCAATTATCAATTTTTAGGGGTTTTCATGCAACAGAAACAGAGAGATAACACTAATGCTAAAGCAAGGTATGAAGGAGAAAACTTCGGTAAAACAAGCGGCAGCAGAAACATCCTGTACCCCTCCTCTCCAAGCGGGTACCTCTAACCAAGCATCAACACCCCTCTCGAGGTTGCTGGGCTTAAATTAGAGTGGAAAGGTTACTAAAGCAAGTCCGATTTCGGGCATTCTCGTACTCCAGATTCGGACCAAAGACTAGAGCCACAACACCTCTCTCAAGGCTGTTGTGACGGGAAAACACGATTTGGTAGCTAATCAAAATGTGATCCAACGTGCAAGCTAGAGCTCAGATATTAAACATAGCGATCATCCAACAAGGGTACCAAGCTTACAGCAACAGATAATTAAACTCCTCTATTTCTATTAATATATAAAAGGGTTGATTACAATGCAGAAGTAAAAGAATTAAATGACAGAAATAAAGATAGATATTGCCTTCTTGATATAGAAGGATGACAGGCTACAACAGACCCTCCAGCCCGATACCGGGCAGGAGCCCAACCTGATATAACCATGTCAGGCGGCACACCCTCTCAGGAGACACACCATGACAGGATGATTGCATCGTTCAAGGACCCTGGCCGATACGCTCATGTCGGGCTGCACCCTCTCGGGCGGCATGCCGTGATGGGCGAGGCGTATCAGGTTCGGTATCGTGTCGGGCTTGGAGCGACGCATCTAATGTCGGGCACTTATGTCGCTTATCCTCGTCGGCCGATATCGGCCTACAGTGATGCCCGGGACGGTCCTAAGTGAACCATTCCCTCCCTCTCAGGGTGGGGAAGAGCTCACCTAGGATCGCTCGACACAGCACTGGGGCACGATACACTCGCTCCTTGCAGTTTTCCTAAGGTGACTTGCGCAGAATTCTGACCTATCTTTTCAGCTTCCTGTAGCTGCTATTTATAGGAAGTGGTTGGGGTAAGTTATGGTGCTCAGGGCACCACGTGCCCCCCTTATCTTTGCGATCGGTGCACGACCAATATCGGTATCGCCTGGCACAAGGATGTCGGTTGTCGGTCACGTGACGGGCGGCGCCCGCCGGTGGGTGGTTGTGTCGCACGACAAGCTTTGTTGTCGTGGCGAGCTCGGCTCCCTATCAGGTAAAAGACATATCGCCCGCCAGTTCCTTCTCGCGTGGCATCCTTATGTCGCACATCGGTGCGTTGCGCTTACCCTGTCGGCAGTGATCTTATCGTCCATCTGGAAGGCCGATGCAGGTGGAACTTGCTTGTGGGCCGGGACGGCCTTATTGACGATAAATGGGTCAAAGTTGGAGGAAAACACTGCAAAATATGGAAATATAGAATTAAGAGCGTCACTTGGCCAATTATTGCAAAAGTACATATAAACAGAGAGGAAAATAGTTAAAAAGGTAGTTTTGATAACAGAATAACAGTCTAAAACATCACAAAATTTGGTGTTATCAACTCCCCAAACTTAGCATTTTAATTGTCCTCAATCAATATTTAATCTTTATTTTGTGATGTTTCTTCTTGCTCGGTTTAGTTTTCGGCTCAAGAGGTAAAACAAGAATCGCAATGCCTTTAGACATAATGTTGTCCCATGACAAACAAAAGACCTCGTGTTTCCAACTTTATTATTTCAGTAAAAATTTCTCTACAGCTTTAGCGAAACTTTAGTGCATGATTCTGAAGTTAGCTTTCACACCAAACAGCTTATTTTTGGGGCAGAAAGTTGTGTATAGGGTAGGCTAAGGCTTTTTGGTATTTTTCTTATCTCCATCAGTCCATCCAGGTAAGGGTCCGTTAACGGGAAAGTGGTCCCTGCAGTCCAAGCCAGTTGGCTTTAGAGCAGTGATTTCACATCCTACGTACCACTGCCCCGGATCTACCATGCCTAAAGATGGGTACTTTTGGAAGACAAGTGTGTATATATATATATTTTTCTTTTCTTTTATTGGTCACAACTCTCATTCTTTTATTCACCCTCATAAGGCTGCTTTATCTTTTTGGGATTTTTGTTGGGTAAGGGGAAACAAGAGGGAATTTTGCTGTTTGGGCAGCTTTTTCCTTCTCCATACTCATCTCTTAGCTGTTGTGAGATTGTTTTTTTTTTTAAATTGTTTGTCACAGAAAAACATAATCTTTAGTTTGTTTGAGGCAACATTATCAAAAAGATATAACGAAATTTGCATCTCGTTAAGCACATAGAAATAAACTGGCAAGAATTCACATCAGGTTTTTACTAATATAGCGACGTGGTACATATGTATGGGAATAAAATAAGCAAAATTTTTCAAAATTTAAAATTTTTATATGAACATATATATGTACACATGATATAGGAAAGAATCAAAAGAATAAAGAATATGAGACAAAAGAATTTGAGGCAGAAAAATTAGAAAATTTTCAAAAATTTTATACCTCCCTCACTGGTACATGGTACCCCCCCCAAACTTACTCTACACTCTGTCCCAGAGTTGTAAGGTAGATAAGGTGAGGTAATGTTACTCCAGTGAGGTTAGTTGGTGAGTGCGCCTGTGTCAGATAGAAGCTCCCGCACATATTCTCCTCTTTTGCTGTGATAATCGATGTGGTAGAGTTGGTCAGGCGTTGCTTCATTTGCTATCCATTCCAGGACAAAGATGCTGCAGTCGTTGGATAGGGGAATCTGCTGCGGACTGTGGTGGCAGAACTGTAGTTCATGCCATTTGCTTGCTTGCGTGTCCAGGAATGGTTGGATCATCTTTGACACCTCGTCATAGTATTTTTGAACTAGACGTTCGACGGATGACAACGGTTCTGATGTATATGGCACTGGATGGTTTTTGTTGCTATCCGAGCTGTTGTAGAAGATTCCCGCTCGTTGCCGAGTGTACATTGTCAGGAGCGTCCAATGTCTATAGTGGAGGACGGGCAGGAAGATCGTGTGTGGGACCTCGCTCTCCAATTCTTCCAGAAATGCTCATTTCACTCCTATTTCATCGGCGAGGCAAATGTCATTGAACAACATAGGATGAGCTATGTATGCATGTTCGAGCCTTGGTTGTATTGTTTGAATGTAAGCGGCCACCACAGATACAGCCAGACATCCTCCTTCTTTTACCATGTCCCTTAAGTCATCGACTGGGACTATGACATTGCCTGCCTCATATGCGACATCCGTTGGGGTGGAATCAGCCAACTTCAGAAGGATATAGTTGACCTGCTCCTGCGTGAGAGTAGCGCACGAGAAGCGGTCGAAAGTTTTGATCAGCCCTTTTGTAGTTTCAGGCGAAGCAGTGTCTTCCATCCCGTGCACTTTCTATAGGATCTCTAACTGTTTGCCTGCCCCATGGGTGTCAGTCGCCATCTCCGCCTCTTTCACTGGGGAGCTGCTGGATTGCAAAGTGTCTTCTTCTAGGTCGTTGTCCAGCAGCTTCTCAGGCACCCCTGCATCTCGGAAATAGCTCTTGTCCTTGATTAGCAACATGGCGTAAATGCTCCTGCGGCGATAGAAGCATGTGCCCCTAAGGGCTCTCAGGTTTCTGAATGTATTGAGCACCTCCATGGCACTCAAGATGGCGAAGGCGCTATTTTCGCTTCCCTTTTCTTCCTGGACGGGTAGGTCTCTGATAGAAAAGAAGTTCCAAACGTCTTTGTGACGTTGGCTTCTCTGCTTGATAACTCTTAGGAGACGCAGCGGCAGGAGCCTCAATTTCTTGTCCTCCGGGCGGCTGAAAACATTCCCGGAGCGTGGTACCTCATCACTGCTGCAGCTCAACAGCTGGACGTCATGGTTCCTGAGATCTTCCATGCAGAGGAACCACACGTTGTGGTGCTTATACGGGGCCAACACTAAGTTTGGTCTATTCTTTTTGATGTGGTTCAGTATGTCGGCCACCACACTGGAGTCTGAATCTCCCTTCATCAGCCTTCTTGCCAAGGTCGGGGTGGCATTGTATATTGTCTTCCGACCTGTCCTGCTGTCTATATTTTCTATTATCGCGCTTTCAAGGACCCTAAACAGCCTTTTTCCGTCGACGGCCGGTGTGCAGAACATGCTTCGAAGATCTTCCCATCGTACGGAGAAGTAGTCGTCGCTCCATACGACGTCTCCTTCATCAGCCTGCAATCTTAAAACCTTGTTCAGCAAATTCTGGTCTCTGATTGTCAGGTATCTGATGACTCTTCTGTTGAAGTCGGCCATCTCAAAGGAGGGTATCTCGGATGGCTCACGGAACTTATCCACCATCGAGCGTCTTCTTCGGGGAAGATGTCTTTCATTGACAACATAAACATCCCCCCTTTCTCCCTTGGATTCATCAGAAGAGTCTACCCCGACGTTGATTTCTCTATTATCGTCTTCAGCTTCGTCCAGGGGGACTTAGGGATTTTCTTCTTCCAGGCCTAGGGAGCTCTCCCGTCCTGCTAGAGCTCCATCGGTTGACCTTTGCGATGCCCCCTCCTCGGGCGTTTTTGATCGCCTACTGGAGATGGAAGAGGACGGTGATTTTGAGGAGGACATTGATGAAGAAGGAGAAGAGCCTCGGCTAGGGGGTGACAACGACCTTCTCGGCTGCCTTCGGCGCGGATGGTCGTCCCCCCTGTCTAGCCTTTCCTCGATCTTGTCGAGGTGTTGGAGAACTTGCTGAAGTGTCGCAGTCAAAGTCTCTAGCCCACCGGGAAGGCTAGCTAGAGTCAGCAGCTCTCGTTCTTGGCTATTCAACCTGTCTTGGAAAGATG
Organism: Alisma plantago-aquatica; assembly: GCA_963693085.1. Classification (NCBI taxonomy): domain Eukaryota; kingdom Viridiplantae; phylum Streptophyta; class Magnoliopsida; order Alismatales; family Alismataceae; genus Alisma; species Alisma plantago-aquatica. The sequence continues at coordinate 762,562,746 of OY856413.1, read as the reverse complement.
CAAACTTGCGGGTTAAGGAAATATAGGTAACTGAGTTGTTATCCGTTACCTCCCGCAAGTAGTCGAGCTCGTGCCCTAACATCTTCCCGAGTGATGGAGGGGTTCCCGCGGGTCTCCCTCCTATCTTCGCGACGTCTTTCTCGTGTGATGGTCCACCGAGTGAGGTACAATCTATCTCAATCGTTCGCGATGCAGATGCCGCCAGGCGAGGCGACGGTGCTCTTTCAGCTATCACCGCCTTGCCTCATTGTCGTAGTGGAGAAGGCTGTGGTGTGGGCGGATGCTGCTCCACCTCTATGCTGGCGGCGATCTCATCAGCCGCTGCAATGGGAGACACCGGTGATGGTGTCGGCGTTAGCTGCACACCTTCGAGCTCCGTCTGAAGGACCGCAGTGAACACCTCATTACTGATGTCCGGCTGCGGCCCTTCTTCTGCCTCTTCAGGAAATATAGGAATTTTGGGGGCTGCGGCTGTCTCTCCCGCGGCAACCCCTATAGCCGTGGGCTCGGTGACCTCCACGGTCACCGGCTCTTCTTCTGCCACCACAGCTGTTATTGTGGTAGTGGCTGGTATAGAAGGAGTGATGACAGCTCTATAGACTATTGTCGTTGGTAGCTCTGGAGTTTCTGCTGGCTCGGTGCGGGCTGTTGGAGCTTTTTCCCACCTTGGACCGAGAGGAATAGGTTCTCCTCTCGTGACCGCCCTTTCCTGAGCTCCAGTGGTGGCAGCATAGGCTGCGTCTACTGCCAGAGCTTCAATCTCTCTGGTAGTGAAGACCAGTTTTTCTGCGTCGTAATTGGCACAGTGAGGAAGCGGGAGGAGAATGTTCGTCCTTGTAAACTTGTAGAAGTAGTCCCTCCCCTCCTTCTTTATGATGCTGGTCCTCATCAGGTACTTGATGTCGATCACTTCATCGCCATGTATCCTCGAAAGGCTACGCAGCTCTTTTGGGTACCCGAGCCCAACCGCAATCAGGTTGACAATGCCGCCCATATAGTACTCTTTGGTGGCATCTTTTATCGGGTGCAGCCTGTTCATCAAAAACCGCCCGAGGTTGATCACTCGTCACTCCATCATGTGCCACATGACATGGAGTTCTTCTGTGTAGATATTGCTGGACTCGTTCTTGCTGAACAGCAAGCATGCCACCAGTTTGTGCACTATTCTCCAAAAGCATGAGTGTACGACCGCCACTTTGCATCCCAGCTTGTAAGATGTCTCACCGGTTAGCTTACCCCAGAGCTCCACGGGACTGAACCCGTCTCCTTCGGTTTTCTCTCATCATTATTCATCATATTCTCCTCCTCCTCACTGGAAGAGAAGATCTTGTTTAGCAACTTCTCGGAGATAGCGTGCTCTGAGTTATATAGACGGGCTTGGAGTCTATCCGGCCCGACGTATTCTTCTTTTTCCGTAACAGAGTTCTTTACCCGGCGAAGAGAGGACATGAACTCCCTCGTGAGTTCGGCATAGGAAGAGGACCGACTATAGCAGATCCTTCTCATCCCTGCAGTGGCGAGGACACCGTTCAGTCTTTCATAGATGCCCAGCTCGACGAACGAAGACTGGTGGCAGAACCGGCTCGTCCTGTAGAGCCCGGTTGCCAGATCTGCATAACGACATGCGTGCTCGCCGTCTCTCGGCACGAACCTCCCTGGTGTGTGTTCCAGGGATTCTGCTGCTGCTGATGGAGAGGTGATTGGAGCTGTCGCTTCTCCTACCCTCGTCCTCTTTTCCGCAGTTGACGTCCCTAGTGCTTCTAGATTTGGGCACTTCTGCCCGGCAGTGGGTGCTTCACCCGCGGGCTCGGTGTAGATCCTTCTACCATGCTCGTTAACCCGGACGACAGTCTGCTTGATGCGGGCCATTTCTGTTAACCATAAAACAAATTCATTGATCAATTAAATGTGCTGATGTTAGGAAACTAGATGCACTATAAGGTATGACCCGATACGAAATGTTCCCACACCACTGTATCGGGCGATACGAGGTTTTAAGAGACGAAGATTCGTGCCCGATATTAGATATGGGTGTCGCCCGTCACACTGGAAGATCATACATGTGATAAAGAATAAGACGATACGGTGATAAATACGCGTCAGGTGCGTCGCTCGACAGGGGTGTGTCGGGCGATATGGTCGAGAAAGATAAGACACCTGACAGGGCTTCTCAGAAAGGACCCCAGCGTGTCGTCCGACAACAAAACATGCAAGGATGGATGACACGGATATCGCCCGTCATGGGTGTATCGGGCAAACGCGAATAAAAGGTATGATGTGCGACCTAAGTATCAGGTGATAAAAGATCGCTCAGCTAACCAGGGCTCATGCCCGATAAGTTACTCATGAAAGGAAGATCGTGTCGGGCGATACGGTCTGCCGGGCTATACCTAGCTGTGTTATTAAACTTCCGCGGGATACAAGAGCAGGGATCTTGCACGGTACGGGAGCTAACTTAGAAAATCAATGCATGACACGGGTAGGTAAAATAGTAAAAGCAGTAGCCCGACACGGTAAACTCGCCAGACTATTTATAGAGGTCCCAACTGGGGGTAAAAATGGGTAACTTTGGGCGCGCGTCGCCCGTTAGGGTAAGTCATCCCCGAGACTGGAAGTCCATCCATCACTCGAGGGTAGCCACTCCTTTGCATGATACGGGCGCGTTCAGCAAGTCAGTTGGGCGGCTTCCCGATATGAACTGCCTTATACGAACCTTTCAAAGCCAAAACAAGAAGAAAAACTGGAAAACAGATCGGGAGAAAGCAGTTGATGAGTAAAACATCATCGGCTTAAGGCTAAGCCCCCGGCCTCATATGGTATTACCCATCCCGGTCTATAAAGCAGCGTGATGGCCCATAAAACAAAAGAGTCAACGCATGTGGCGCATGTACCGACTCGGGCCTTATTACAGTCCATAATGTTTGTAATGTTTGTTTTGCAGTAAAGTAAATGCATCCTATTTTAAGAAAGAAAAAGAAAAATCGGGTTGCCTCCCGAGAAGCATTGTGGTTTCCGTCTCCAGCTTGACGCCCTCAGCTCCTTCACTTCTTGGTCTTTAGCATCTCCTGTCTCCCTGCATCTTGATCCTTGCCTCTGTCGGTCACGGCCCTGCCTTTTTGGCAATCTCGGTGTTTGATGGTATTCTTCCTGACAGATTCTTTTCGAACTCGGCCATTTGAGGCAATTGTTGATCAATCTGGCGTTGATGTGTCTGCATGCCCGCCAGCTACACCTACAAGGAGTTCAAAATGCCCGAATTCGATAGCACGCTTTGCGCTAACTGATTATTTATAGTATCCTGCATCTTCACGAAGTCAAATAACTGGCCAACCACGTCCGATTGGTGGGAACCTTTGTCCTGTTCCTTGGTAGACCCTTATTACTTAGCCTGACCTTGGAAATTCCCCTTGTTTTCCTAGAAAGAGGTGTTCTTGGTGTATTGGCTCGGTCCTCCTCTCTTCTCGAACGCTTGGGGTGGCTTAGACGAGCCATGCAACTGATGTGAATTCTCGGCTACGTCCTTGTTGTCGTAGCTAAAACTGGGGTGCTCTGACCTTTTGAAGTTTGCAAAAGAGACGTTTTCCTTCCCCTCGGCCTCGGAGTCAGAATCACTTGACCCATCCGGTCTGGTGTAGATGCAACTATCTATTCCATGCCCTCCTTCTCTGCAGGTTACACACTTCATTACTTTTTCAACTGGTTTCTTCCCCTTACCACCAGACTCTTTGAGCTGCTTGACATCAGTTGCGATCCTCTGTATCTGAGAAGTTATAGACTCCAGAGCCTTGGATTCAAGAGAGGGTCCTTCACTGACCTTCTTAGCCTACCCTCTGTCAGATCTATCATATTCAGCGTTGGCTTTCAGCACGGCCATGTTTTTGATGATCCTTTCAGACTTGCTCAGTTTCTTCCCTAGGAAGTCACTCCCTACTGCCGCATTCAGTGACACCCTTTCATCGGGAGTTAGACCATTATAGAAGGTAGTGACTAGGAAACCCTTCTTGTAGTTATGGTGAGGGCAGTCCCTCTGGTATTCCTGGTATCTTTCCCAGGCATCGTGGATGTTTTCATTGGGTTTCTGCATAAAAGAGGTTATCCTCTGTCTGTTCCTCACAATCCTCTCAGTGGGATAGAATTTGTTCATGAACGTGTTAGCCAGCGCTCCCCATCCATTAATAGATTGGTGGGGCAACCCAAGGTACCATGACAGAGCTTTGTCTTCCAAGGAAAATATGAAGCCCTTGCAGTAGATGACTTCTTGGGGAACCCCCCACATTTTTATGGTATCGCATATATTTTTGAAGGCATCTAGGTGGTGGTACGGGTTGTCATTCCTTGAACTCCCCCTGAAGCTTTTATTCTGGATCATAGAGATCACAGATGGCTTGAGCTCAAAGTTTGCGGCGTTGAAGCGCGGGACAATGACAGGACATCGTGAATTGTCAGCCTTCATAGACGCTAACTCCCTCAGAGTTCTCTCCTCTTCGTCTAAATCTTCACTATCGTTGGCTTCTCGGCGACGTTCTTGGTCATGATATCTTATGTGCTTTCGATGGTGACGACGTCTATCTTGATGTTGGTTATCCTCAGACTGCTCTCCCTCTTGATCTTCCTGTTGATCACGGTCTTCATAACGTTCATTTTCTTCAGGTGGAGGGGAGTTATGTCTAGCCCTCCTTTGACGTTCGCCCTCTGAAAAAGGTTGTTCAATGTGAGGTGGCATGCTAGGTAGCATAGGTGCTCAGTTGAACAGTAGGCCTTTCTTCTTAGTACCTAGGATAGCACGAAAAAGATTCAAGTTAGAAAATCGAATTATTTATTTTAGGCCAAGCATAATAATGATAATAATAAAAGAAAAGGGTGATGTCAAGCTCATTTCTAAGCTTGAGGCACGGGAGTGTAGTTAGTGGATTCGGATTCGTCAACAGTACCGTTTTGCCTCATCCTCGGCAACGGCGCCAAAAAGTTGACCGGCCTAAATCACGCATCCGAAAGTCGGAGGTGTATTTGAGGTAGTCGAGCTTTTACATTTATAACATGAATCCTTCTAGGCCCCCACAACTTTGTTTACGGGGTCGAAGTAGATATACGGGGTCGAATATAGGGACAAGGGTGGTAGTGTTGAGAACTCGGAATCGACACGCTACACTCCGGCAGAGGGGTAAAGAGATGATAGAATTCCCAAAAGGGAACCGCAGAACAAGATCAATAAAATAAAAGAAAACCATATCTCCAAATGGAGCTACGAGAAAGATTATGGTTTTAGGCAACTATCAGTTTTTAGGGGTTTTCATGCAACAGAAACAGAGAGATAACACTAATGCTAAAGCAAGGTACGAAGGAGAAAACTTCGGTAAAACAAGCGGAAGCAGAAACATCATGTACCCCTCCTCTTGAAGCGGGTACCTCTAACCAAGCATCAACACCCCTCTCGAGGTTGCTGGGCTTAAATTAGAGTGGAAAGATTTCTAAAGCAACTCCGATTCTGGGAACTCTCGTACTCCAGAGTCGGACCAAACACTAGAGCCACAACACCTCTCTCAAGGCTGTTGTGACGGGAAAACACAATTCGGTAGCTAATTGAAACGCGATCCAACGTGCAAGCTAGAGCTCAGATATTAAACATAGCAATCATCCAACAAGGGTACCAAGCTTACAGCAGTAGATAATTAAACTCCTCTATTTCTATTAACATATAAAAGGGTTGATTACAATGCAGAAGTAAAAGAATTAAATGATAGAAATAAATATAGATATCGCCTTTTTGATATAGAAGGACGACAGGCTACAGCAGACCCTCCAGCCCGATACCGGGCAGGAGCCCAGCCCGATACAACCGTGTCAGGTGGCACACCCTCTCAGGCGACACACCATGACAGATGGATTGCATCATTCAAGGACCCTGGTCGATACGCTCATGTCGGGTTGCACCCTCTCGGGCGGCACGCCGTGACGGTCGAGGCGTATCGGGTTCGGTATCATGTCGGGCTTGGAGCGACACATCTAATGTCGGGCACTTATGTCGCTTATCCTCATTGGCCGATATCGGCCTACAGTGATGCCCGGGACGGTCCTAAGTGAACCATTCCCTCCCTCTCGGGGTGGGGAAGAGCTCACCTAGGATCGCCCGACACAGCACTGGGGCACGATACACTCGCTCCTTGCAGTTTTCCTGAGGTGACTTGTGTAGAGTTCTAACCTGTCTTTTCGGCTTCCTGTAGTTTCTATTTATAGGCAGCGGTTGGGGGAAGTTATGGTGCTCAGGGCACCACGTGTCCCCCTTATCTTTGCGGTCGGTGCATGGCCGATATCGATATCGCCCGGCGCAAGGATGTCGGCTGTCGGTCACGTGACGGGCGGCGCCCGCCAGTGGGTGGTTGTGTCGCGTGACAAGCTTTGTTGTCGTGGCGAGCTCGACTCCCTATCAGGTAAAAGACGTATCGCCCGCCAGTTCCTTCTCGTGTGGCATCCTTATGTCGTGCGTCGGTGTGTTGCGCTTACCCTATCGGTCAGTGATCTTATCGGCCATCTGGAAGGCCGATGTAGGTGGAACTTGCTTGTGGGCCGGGACGGCCTTATTGATGACAAATGGGTCAACATTGGAGGAAAACACTGCAAAATACGGAAATATAGAATTAAGAGTGTCGCTTGGCCAATTATTGTAAAAGTACATATAAACAGAGAGGAAAATAGTTAAAAAGGTAGTTTTGATAACAGAATAATAGTCTTAAACATCACAAAATTTGGTGTTATCACATGGACATAATAAGAATATGCATACTCTTAACATCTGTATGATCTAATTTTTCAAGTCACATACTTGAAGAGTAGTGTCATTCTTTATACATTCGTTATGTCTCAACATTATCTCATAACTGAGTAAAAAAAAATGAATTGGATGCTTAAATTTATTATTAATCAAATCTTTTGTATCATATGCCATCACAATCATCATATGATTGGCTCTCTGAGCACACATACCAATAGACTCCCACTTTCACTTAGAGCCAATCACCCACAAATTTTATTCTTAGTGATCGAAATATGTCCATCATGTTTCTATTGTACAAGTGCTAATCCAGTGGGTTTGCAACAAATTTCCTTTAGTCAGTATAATGCATGTTTCACATCTCTTCACTATACGATACTTTGTATGAGACAGAATTGCTATAATATGCTATATAATCTTCCTTGCATAACCAATAGCTCCATTGTTTAGCATAGTATTTCTACTGTCTCATCAATGGTTGGAACATCTCATAAGTTCACCCATATGAACGTATAGATCCATATAGTATTCACTCTTGTGTTCTCAACAAAAAATATTCAACTTCTATTGTAGAAATAAAATAATTATCTATTAGTTTGAAACTCTTTCCAACTAATAATTTTTATCCAAGATTTAAAACACACTTTTATATTGCCATCATTTTTTGTCATTTTGGAAGCTTGCATCAATGTAAATCTTTATGTCCAACTCTTCTTTTCTACCATATTGTAGCAACAAATCCTTTAGTGCTTCTCAAGTACTAATGGATGTTGTTTATGGCTTTCCAATGACCTTCATTGGTTATGAATAATATCTTCTTGTCATGTCCAACACATATAAGATGATGGGATGAGTACACTATATTGTAGATAGATCCAAATGTGAATGCATATGGCATCTCTTTCATTCTTCACAAGAATGGAGCACTGGATTCTTGAAAGATTGATCCCATCTATATAGATAGATTCTCTCTTACTGAATCCTTTACACTGAACCCTTTTAGCATTTTGCCAATATATGTGCTCATTATTAGGTTAAGAAACTTTCAGGACGTTTCACCTAATCCTCAATGATGAAGGAGATTTCCATGTCAGGTTTCAATACTTGGTATTGAAATGTCATTCCTCGTCAATATGTGGAATATTTATATATATGTACCCACTAAACATTTTGTAATCACATCATCTTTTTTATTGACAGAAGTCAAACACTTTGACTATCTTATCAAATCAAAGATTCCAGTTTTGAGATGCTTGTTTCAATCTCTGGATTGAACATTGTAGCTTATAGACTTTATTTACATTAGTGGAGTCATAAAATCTTTAATCTGTGTCACATACACATCCTCTTAATTATTCCTATCAAGGAATGCGGTTTTAATCTTCAAATTCAAAATCAGAAAATATCAACAAGCTGCAATAACAATCACATTCATTGGTAAAGGGATTTCACTGTGTTCAACACTTTGAACTAGTTTGAAAAACCTTTCAACCAATATGTCCTTTTATGTCATCCTTTGGTTTTCCTTATGAAAACCCTACTACACCTTGTGGGTTTTACCCCTCTAGATGGTACCACCAAGGATATACCTTGTTGGTGTTCATGGATTCCATTCTGGATATAATGGCCTCAAGCCATTGGTCAGACTATGGTCCCTCAATATTTCTTAGTATAATGTTGACTCATCATCTTATGAACAACTCACAACTTATGTAAGTTATAGGATTCACAAACTTCTAATCTTAGACATGATTTACTGGAACTATGAGTTTTGTGTGTTACATAAAGAACTTGAGATTCCACAATAATTTGTGACTCTCTTTGTTGTCACTGTCCCTCATATGGTTCAAATGTTTTCTTTGTTGGTCTCAAACTTTTCTAATTCTACTTCACTGCCACTGATTCTAATAGAACTCGTCCATCTAGAAACAAACATTTTGTTATTGGTTTGAGATAAGTAGTATTTAACAAATCATGTTTTGTGGATAAACCTTTTCCAAGAAACTACTTTATTGATATAAGTTTCAATCCTTAAGACATATCAGGACATGCCCATATCATATCTCATATGATGTCTTTAAAACCATTTTAGACGATACATTGTTTTAGTTTAAAGCCTATTCATTTTAAGGAAATTAGATGATCAGATTAAATGATAATTATATCATGACTCATCATGATATGATTCCTTCTATTTAATACATCATCATGTTCAGGTGTACTTAATTGTGATACACTATCAAATTCACTCCATAAGGGTCTCAAACTATTCTTGTAAAGTATTTTGACTTTTGATCATATAAAAGTATCTTAATACCTTTGAGGAAGTTGTGTAATTCATACATGTAATCTCCTTAAACACTTCAAGAGATTTGTGTTTTACTAAATACATATCCCCAGTATATTAGTAAATGAAGTGGAAACAACTATCTTTGCATTTATTCCAAAGGTCTTTGTACATCATTATGTACATGTCCAAATGGAATGTTTATTCTCCCACTACACCTAGTGAAAGGTGGTTTTTCATGTTGCCCGTATATAAGACTTGCATGTCTCTTATTGATTCAATAACCAAAAGAGTCTAGATAAACATCAATATGTATTCTAGAATTGCATTTCTTATATGTGTGCTCTAGATGACAATGCTATCAATTGTTGATTTGTTTGAGTTATCAAATATAATCCTTTGGTATTTACATTGTGAGCATTCATCATTTGATCCAATCACATAAGGATCATAAGAAATTTTGGGCATTTCCATATAAGACCACATCTTTGAAATAGAAGCATTAAAAATTCTTTATTTATAATTATCCTTCTCCATACACGATGAATAAAGTAAAATGTTTCTATTTATTGGCATAATAATATAGCAGTTCAACTAACTCTATTACACGCCCAATGGGATAAGATAAATTCTAAATGTAGACTGAAGTTGCAACAACTCTTGTTGATCATAATCCATCATTGTCCTTTTGTAAAGGCTTTACTTCTTTTAACATCATGGACATCAACGTATGCCAGATCTATATCCAATATCAAATACCTAAACACTTTAGCAATCAATTTAATTATCATTCATGACAAAACTCCTCTTCTAGGTGTATCCTATGTGTTTGACCCCATATATTCCATATTATGTTGGTAGTGAATGTCCATAACTTATTTATGACATCACAAGCAAAGAGTGGTGCCTAGTCACTTTATGACATCACAACAAAAGAGTGGTGCCTAGTCACACATGATTTCTAACCAAATAATCAAGAATGTTTGAGAACAACTTCAACCAATGATTTGTTTTAGGTTTTATAGTGAGTATCTAAATCCTTTGTCTCTAATATCCTAAATGAACATCATCATCCTCTCAATGTTCAATCCATGTTCCTTGATCTGGAGTAGATTTTCTAAGATATGTGTGACCTCAATATCATATATTGATTCACATGTGCATGCACATGCTTTTCTTAGTATCACTTATCAAGTGACCAAGATATCAAACTCCTATAGGAGGGACAAATCTCATCTACATCACTCACAATCATCCCCACGTGTCACAGTGCACCCAATCATCATCTTTATGACAACCCTTATCCAAGATCATGGTGGATTATGTCAAAGAACATCGAACGACATGTGATGAGTGTAGCGAATTTAGGTCTAAGAACCACAATCACCACCTTTACTATGAGAGATGACTATGACCACCATGTATGGTTTTCATGTGTCACACTCAAGGTGGGTTTGTCTGATTCCCTAACAAGTATCTATGTGCTTGGTTTGATATCATGTATATCAGGGTTTTTGAAATTTTGTCATCAACCAACACACACTCTAGCCTTTAGTGAAACTGTTGTCTATCTGCATTCCACATTAACATACGACTAGGGATATAATAATAATATACATACTCTTAACATCCGTATGATCTTGTTTTTCAAGTCACGTACTTGAAGACATACGTCACTGAGTAATGTCATTCTTTAGACATTCATTATGTTTCCTCATTTCCTCATAAATGAGTGAAACAAAATGAATTGGAAGCTTGCCTTTATTATTAATAAAATCTTTTATATGATATTCCATCACAATCATCATATATTTGGCTCTATGGGCATACATACCAACAATTTTTGTAGGAAGATGAAGCATGATCAATGTAAAATTCAACCTCTTCAATCAATACTCCACATGACGTGCAATTCAAGAGAATGTTGTGTTCAGGTACAAGATACCCACATATTTGTTAACTCATAAAGACGCAAGATGTGTTATTAATCAACACAAAATGCCTAAATTTTTGAATTATTTTCTCAAATAGATGATTGTGAACATGGTTTGCCAATACCATGCATGTTGTATTGAATTGTTACTTGGAATATCTTCGTCTCCTAATGAGAAACACAATGACCTGTGAGATAGAACATTGAGAGGGAATTTTGACTCAAACATTGATTCCCATGAGCTAAGGAATGATGTGTTGGGCCCATGCACATCATGTTATAATATGAAGATGTTTACGGAGCTTTTTCAAGGGAGAAATGCATGGAAATGAGGCGGAAGAAACGAAAAATTTAACTGCCATATTCCCTTTATAACAGTAGATCGCGTCAATTACTATACAATGGGAAGGATGGTTCCAAGGATATACCTTGTTCTAGAGAAAGTCCAGCGACAATGTCCTCATTGTAGTATGGACCTTTCTTCAAGTCACACTTGAACATAGTCTGTATCAACTCCTATTTGATCACCATGGTCAAAAACTTGATGTTGTACTCCTAGAAGGAAAAGTTCCTTGCCTCTAGAGTAGTACGCACAGACCACAGGGAACTCATGTCTTTCTAGAATAACGAACAAGAAGGAGTTGTCCCTTCTCGTTGGTGTATTAGCACCAAGTTGCTCTCTGACAATTGTTCTCCCTTGCCATCCCTCCCTTTATGAGGTATGACTTGCTCAGGTTCTCTTTGTTACCATAACCAGAGAAGATAACAATTGCTAGAGGAAACTATGTTGTGTCTAGGAATCCCCTAGTACCTCGCTATTTATAGGAGGGTCAGGGTTATGATTCCCAGTCTTTGTGGGAGTGGATGGGAAAACAAATTTATGGATCATGGTGGGTCAGTTGGTCATCTCCCCGGTCATCTGGTCTCAGGTCCACCATCTTATAGTTCCTTCTATTGATCGGTTGGGCCTCCAACCAATAAGTTTGGACTACAAGGTCCTGTAGCCGATCGACTCATCTTCTAAAATGGGAGGCTCATCTTCTTCATTATAACAAGAAATTAAACAATCCCAATGCTATGACATGATAATAAAGAAACCTCAAGTTACATTCGAGGGGAGAAAAGGTAGTATAGAATGATACTTTTACAATTGGAAGATAAGGTAGAGGCTCGGTATGCAAACTATGATAAAATAGGAATAAATAAACACAACCATGATGCACAAATTTTTAAGGTTATTTTCCATAAACACGCTATACATCCACCATCAAAACCAACTTGTAGGGTGACTCGATTAAATTCCATATATATGTATCATACACACACACACACACACACACACACACACATATATATATATATATATATATATATATATATATATATATATATATATATATATATTACTTTGGGATTGTACGTGGTATTTAATTGGATATGCACATTAATTAGTTTAAGTATTCACATCATATGCAATAAATAAATGAAAAACCAAAAATTTGATCATATCGATTATCCCAAAACATAGTAAATTGGTGTGACTCTGATACCGCTGTAGGGAAATATGGCGGTAGAGCAGGAAACATAAATAAAAATATTTAACTAACATATTCCCCTTATAACAGTAGATCATGTAAATAACTATATAATGGAAAGGATGGTTTTCAGGATATACCTGGTCTTGGAGCAAGTCCAATGACAATCTCCTCGTCCTAGTATGAACCTCTCTTCAAGTCACAAACAACATCTACAACAACTCATGGTTGATCATCACGGGTAGTAGCTTGATATTGTCCTCCTATCGGGAAAAGTTCCTCTCCTCTAGAGTAGTCCACATGGACCATCGAGAACTCCTATTGTTCTAGAAGAACAGACAAGGAGTTGTCCCTTCTTGTTGGTGTACTAGCACCAACTTTCTCTCCAACAATTGTTCTCCCTTAATATCCCTCCCTTTATCGGGTAGGACTTGATCATGTTCTCTTAGTGAATACAACCATAGAAGATAACATTTGTCAGAGGCAACTGATGTTGTGTCTAGGAAGCCCCTAGTACCCTTCTACTTTTAGGAGGTTCAAGGTCTGGGTTCCCAGTCTTTGTGGGAGTGGAAGGGATTGGAATTTCACAAATCTTCACAACCTATGAGTGGCATAACAGTTGGTTCATAGGTGAACTGAAAGATTGGCATGTGAGCCGATAGGTTCAACCCTTGAACTAGTTATTTCATCACGTTCCCTAGTCATAATTTTATTGGAAATTCTAATTTAGTTAATGCACAACATGATGTCAACACTTATCCTTGATCCAATCAAATTAATCCATGAACTGAGTGGTTCATCACATAAAATGGGTAGTTCATCACATGAACCAGTCATTTGACGACCTTGAGATGATATGTACATTGTGTGAACTAGATGGTTCATCCTTGGTTCATCCAAAACCAACCAATGCAATTTCCAATCAACTTGACACTTCAATCGATTGACTCAACACTTGAAATGGTAGGTTCAAAGTTCAATCAGTCAATTGTTATTTTAAATTGAATACCTAAACACTCTGGTAATCAAGTTAAACATCATTCAAGAAAAACTCATATTCTAAGTGTATCCTATGTGTGTGACCCTATAGGTTCCAAGTAACGTTGGCAGTGAATGTCCATAACTAGTTTATGACATCACATGCAAAGAATGGTATCTAGAAACACATCATTGCTACCCAAGTAAATAGGAAGTTGGAGAACAACTTCAACCTACAATTTGTGACTGGTGTTACAATGTTTGTATAGTTCCTTTTTCACTGATATCCAGATTGAACTTGAGGCATGAAATAGTCATCCTCTTCAACATTCAATATCCCTTCCTTGAACTAGAGCAGACTGTCTGAGATATATATAAGATCAATATCACATATTGACTCACATGTGCATGGACATGCATTTCTGAGAATAGCTTATCAAGTAGCTAGGATACCAAACTCCTATAGGAGGGACAAATCCCATCACATCACACACATTCATCCCCACACGCCACAGTGCACCCGATAATCACCTTTATGTTAACATTTATTTAAGGTCATTGTGGATGATGTCAAAGTACATTGAATGGCATGCGATGAGTGTAGTGACTAGGTCTAAGAACCACAATCACCACCATCACTATAAGAGTTGATTCTGACTACCAATCATGGTTTCCATGTATCAATCTTTTGGTGGGTCAACCCAATGCACTGTTATCTAATAAGTATCTATGTGTTTGGTTTGATATCACATATCATGACTAATGAGATTTAGTCATCAACCAACACACACTCTAGTCATATGTATTACTGTTGTCTATTTTACTTCCAAGGTAATAACTGACTAGGGACATAACAAGAATGTATATATACTCCTGACATCTACATGATCGCATCATTCAGATCCTCAACCTGGAGATATATGTTATTAAGTAATATTATTCTTTAGACATTTATTATGTTACATCATTATCTCATAACTGAATAAAACAAAACAAATTTGAAGATTACTTTTATTATTTAATCAAATCATTTACAAGTTATATCATTAGAATCATCATATGATAGCCTCTCTAGGCATACATACCAACAAGACAACTTTCCTTCATCTTTACATGATGTGTTTGACCATATTTTAGAAAGGAAACCAGAGCCAACCTTAGACAACAAGTATGTTCCTTCATGGACCGCTTGTCCAAGATGTAGAAGGGATCCCTTGACCCCAACACCCCACAATAAGCATCATTTTGCCTTGCCCAAGCTTATTCTTACATGAGGACACTATATCGAACAAGCTTAAGGTGGGTGGCAACTAGAATGTCTTATCATTTTTTTTTAGTATCTTTCTTGTTGCTTTCATGTCATGCTCATGGTATTTTTTCTTCTATTATTATAAACATATCATTTTTGAACTTTGATACGTAGTTTTCATTTTTTTTTGCATGTAGTATATACATGTTTATTTCTTTTGTTTGTTTGTGAAGTTGCAAGTTTAAATATACTCAAATGTCAAAATTTTGAACTATTTTGAAATATTATCTATAAAATTCCATATGTGTTATTGTTCAACTGGTTCATCTTTTCATGCAATGTTGTATACCATGTTGTTTGGCCTTTTTATTTAGAAAATGATAAGAAAAGATATGTTGCATTTGTAAATTCATGAATTATACTTGTAATCTAAACTTTTGTAGTGTTTCCACTAATTCAAAGATATGAGGATGAACATAACTATTTAAAATGCCTAAAATGGATTTAATTGTGGGTTTTGTATGTAAAAGAAGAAGGAAGTCCTCCCTTTTATCATCTGAATCAGCCAATCTGAACTACCCCATAAAAAAACCCTGATAACTAATCATAATAAACCTCATTTTTAGTATTCAACCAAATTTTGTTTTCATTGCTTGGTGAAGTGGCTGCTAATTTTTTAGCTTAGCATGCCAGCCTAACTTAAAATACTAACCTGGTTGTGACAGTTGTTTGTTTTGTTAATAAATATTGAAATTAAATTTTGAAACATTAAAACCCATATAAGAGGTAATGATAGTCCTCTTGGTATGTCAATCTAGTATAAAACATCGAAATGGATTCTACGGTTGGGTACCTTAATCTTATTTGAGAAAAAAGGAGTCAATATGCCACAAAGGTGAATGCTAGAATTCTTTCATATGAAAAAAGGATATATCATTGTTCTTAGATGAAGAGTACCTAGATAGGGTGAATCATTTATCTTTATTTTTGGTGGTAAATCTCATATATAGTTAGAGATTCCAATGAATAGGAAGGAGATCTTGGTTGATAATCTCACTTGAAAAGAACCAGACATTCACTAATAGGATTTTTCATGCATTCATTTTTCATTGAATATAGATTTGAATCTTTTTCTTGATGCAAGTAATGGTTTGAGTTTGAGATGATTTGATGAATGTAGTTCATACTACTTTTTATGCCCTACTTTATTGTGCTTACTTTTTTAAATTCTCTATTTTGCCAAAATTCTATGATTGAAATTGCATAATTAGAATAGATGGTTATCTTACTGGAAACTCGACTAATCAAAGGTATTTTAATGAAGAAATTATGAAATTATATTCACCTATAACTAACACTATCTTCTCCATTAGCACTTGGGACTTAGAAGCCAATTCAGTCTCCACATAGAGAGACATAGTGTGCCATAATAATGGCACCTCATGTCCACCTCTAAGGCTCAACCTAGTGTTCCCAAAAGAGAATAGGGCATGTCTCAACCAACACGTTGTGGACACTCACAGTGGTTGTGGTATATTTCAACTTCAAAATGCATGACATGATTCACTCGAACTGACATGCGTCAACTTAGGAGAAATCTATCAAGTTGACCATGTTTTACATTCTTTTCGATCAATAACACACCATTCAATCTAATCAACAACCCGCTCAACATAACTATTGGCACAACGTGTCGAGACCTCAACATAGTCTTCCGAATAGTAATGGAGCCTGACTCTTAGCAATTGGTGAGAGACATGGCATTCCTCATCCCTAGCACATCTTGTATTTATGGTAATCAAAATAAATATAGAGAAATTATGGGGATATATCTCTCCTTCAACTCTAATCTCTAGAAAAGTGTTGGAGGTGATCTTGAGGGTAATTCCACACTAGGAGAGGCTACAAGAAATACATATAAGAAAAAAGGGGCTAATTTCCTCCTCCACAAGATAGAGAAGCTTCTCATGCAACTCCGTTGTAGAGGATATTTCCTAATTTTTTGTAATATCGCATTTTTTGGAACTTGTTAAGAATGTGGTTTGTAACGTTTTTTATGAATCACCTTTCAATATTGTGTAACATACCCAAATTTCTATAAATTCTACATTTTACCCCTTTATCATCTAATATTTTATTTTAAACCCTCTTATTAATCTAGTTTGTACTAGGAGCTGTAATAACCTTCAATTATAAGAGTTTTAGCCAACAAAATATTAATTGATGCTTTAATACAAGAACATAGGAATAACATACTAATTTGGGGTTAGTTGTGCAAATTTATCAAATTGAGGGATTTTGATTCAAATAAATCTTCTAGAATTTTTTTATGGATAGGTATAAGCAAGAGAGAGCCAACCACAAAATTTAATCAATTAATGATAAAGGAGTATATTAATATGTCAAAAGTAAGTTTTCATCAAATTGTGGGTTTTGGGTATTAAATTATTCTAAAAGGAAAAATTGTCTTCAGATTCAAATTCCTCAGATCTTTATTAGTCTACCTTCCAAATTTCACTTTATTTGGATAATGTTTTCTCTCCAAATTTGGTTTGAAAGAAAAGGAATGTTATTAATGCATCACTCTAGGCAAATTGATTTGGAATAGAATTATGTGTCACATTGTCAAATGGACCCGCAAATATAGATGATGTGCACATCTCTTTTGGCCACTAGATACAGATTGGATGGATGATAAGTCATCTTCTACCTCACACAAATAAGGCAAGCAGTAGTTGTGAACGCAACACATTAAAATGTCATTTTCTCTCATCTCGCTCAACCTTGGCACAAAGATGGCTGATATATCATCTTCTACCTTGTAAAAATAAGGCAAGTAGTAGTTGTGAACGTGACACATTAACATGTCATTTTATTCACCTATAGATTCCTCAGTCGAATCCACACTTGTTAGTACCCTACTTGAGTTCTATCATGGAAAATTCAAGAAATGCCTAAATCTTACAACATAAGTCTCTCAAATCATGCATCCTTAGACCGAGGGGCAAAGACCTATATATACCTAACCATCCCCAAAGATTCGTCTCACCCAGGGCAAGTGTTCTATGGTTTCAATTCCACCACTGGTCATGTGTTCGTACAACACTAAATGGTTCTTCTCCATGTCTTTCTGGAAGCCATTAAACCTTGATCATTCCACCATTGGGAAATATCTTGGGAGATATGCTTCTACACCTCATTGTGCTCAATTTGGTCATGTTGCTTTTGTGAAACCATCACCAAACATGTTTTCCCTTTTTTGGGCCAATCTGCTCAGTTTATCGCCGATGGTCATGGCATAAAGGGTGTGGGTAGGAGCAGGTATCACACAAGTTATCATTTTGCCCTCCACCTACTCTTTTTTATTTTGTTTCCTTGCACATACATTTTTTTCATTTCCCAAAAATTTGATTTAAATCATTACATAGATGCACAAATGAAGGCATGATAAGCCCTATCACAAACCAAAGTTTGGATTTTCACTTAAGGGAAAATTGGACCTTTGTAAAACTAATTTCAATAATAAGTTAGTAAGTAATATAAAACTTGTAAAAATCATATATTTTTACTGGAAGCTTCAAAAATTATAAAGAAATATGTTTTAGAATTGTAGAATTTTTCTCTACGTTTTGGTATGTTTTCATCACCTAATTCCAAAGTTTTAAAGACATGATTTTTTGGGTTTTAATATCTCGTCCTTTTATTATTAATTGAGGGAAACATTATAATCAATGAAGTTAAGATTTTGAGTCAGGACTATAATCAATAACCTTGTACCCAATGTTAGGTTAATAACAAGAGTCAATTAAGAGTTATGATTTCTAAGGTTCTACTTAATGTATCATATATTGAACCCTAATTGATGTACACAATACTATATGTAGATTTGAGGTGACTTTAGATTTGGAAGGGTAGGATTTGATCTCTATCTTAATACTCATGTCAAGGTATGTGTATCTTTCCCAATTATCTAGGAAATACTATGATGACCAATCAATTTTCCCATATGAGGCATTATTTGGTTAAATATTGAACATCATTGATTATATTTTCGTAATTTTTTGTTATATCCTGATTCACTATTGATTCCATGACTGATTTACTACTGATTCCATTAGAGATTATCATGTAAGGTCCTTTGGCCTATTTGTATAAAATATTAGGATGGTCTCATCCTCTTCTCTTTCATATTTATGATGACTAAACTTGAATCTTGCCTTTACATTTTTTGCGTGAACAAATAGACTATGTTTATTTATGTAGTGGTACACATGTACTTCCATGATATTTGGACGTGCATTATCCATCATGAGTGTGTGTATTCTACTCGAAAAATGGCACATGTATTCCACACAATGTGTGTGCTGTTTACCAAAATACACTGGCTTAAGATTTTATGGGTCTTGGCCCTACATAAATAACAATACTCTAATTGTTGGCATGCACTGATTATGATTATTAATGTTGTTTTATTGCAAGTTTCTTTATAATGTATCATCTCTTAGCTTGTTATATCTCTTGAAACTCTTTATTTTGAATTTATATATATTGAATCGTCCATCATTGTTCTTATTTTATGCCCTAAGTATTGCCTAGTTGTTATTTACTGCACATACTCAATGTTTGTTGACCTCCTTTTCTCTTGTTTTCTTTCTCCTCCTGGGTTCTGATTTCAACTCACCCAGAGGTAGAACAACCCAAGGTTTAGTAAGAGGGAGACTTACCGCAAGACTGATTTCAAGGATGAGCTCCGAGATGGGCAGGTTACTCCCCACAATTGGATCTTAGTAGTTTAGATCCATATCTTCATATTTGACTTGAACGTCTCCTATGTTAAGCTTGGACAATGAAACTCAGTAATAGTTAGATTTATTTTTTGCTGCCACAAAACTATGCTTCTTGTATCCATATGTTTGAGAAAATATTATGTACCCGCCTTATTATAGTGTCATTATTTTTAGTCATAATATAACAGGGTTTTACACAATTTATTTTCTTAAATTAAGTAAGCAGTGGTCCCGTCCCGGGCCCCACTCCTTACATATGGAGTTGTTTCCCTTGTGCTTGTAGCCTCTTCATAAACTATTAGTCATGTTATGAACATCTCTTTCTTATATATTTACTTCTTGTTTTACTATGTATAATAGCTTATGGGAATCTATCATCAGGTTCCCAACATCCCCTTATATGCCATACATGGGAGCGATACAATATTAGTGGAAGATAGTTAGATCTGTAATTGTGTATTATATGGGAGTGTCTAGGAGTTACATGTTATTCTACTCGTAAGAGTAATGAAGGTGGATGAATGTTTTAAAGGAATTTTAAGATAATATGTTTTCTTATGTTGGATTGTTAGCTTGAAGACAACATTTTAGTTATCTAATTGATTAAAAGGAAGAAGTCATTCATCATAAAGTGGTGTCATATATGGATAAATAGGACATTCAACATGTTTTCTTCATCATATGCTTAAAGGACTGATGGAACCAAATAAGCTTCCCTTGACTTGATTGTTTGAGAGAATTTTGTTACAAATCTAGTTACTTCACAATTATATCAAACCAAAAATTTCTTGTCAAATCACATGGTTGACTGGATCATTTTATGTTTGATATGTGTTGTCTTCCTGTGGAGATGACCTTAAGTGATTATATCGTTGATCCCTCCTATTTTAAGACACAAGTGTGTCATTTAGGTTTATTTTGTCCACTCCCTTCAGGAGGCAACATCAGAGATCTCCAATAATAAAAAAACCTTCATGAATGTAGTAAAATAGACGTAATTTATGAAACTTATATACTTTTGGGTCAAGCCAATAAAACAAATAATATATTTGAATTTCATTGAAACATATAAAATCAAGTATTAATAGAAAATTAAATGCAATCATGATTGATAATATATCTACAATTCGAGTTTTGTTATATCATAATATTGCAGATCTAATGAATATAAGTAAAAAAAGTATTGCATAAGACAAAATATTTCAGAAATGTGTTTATATTAATATATAATAAATTTACATAAAAAGAAATATGGTAATCATGTTTCTAAATATAAAAATTAATTGGGATCCCATGTTCTAAAGATCATTTTCTTAAATCCTTGGTTGTGAATAAGAATATATCATAGAAATCAAGTCAGACAATCAATAAAAATTAAAGATGAAAATAATATTTTAAATATTTAATGATCCTTATTATACCTTTTGGCATTTCTAAACCATAATTTAGGTGTTCCACCTCAACCATCTTACATGTTCATGTCTATCCACCTATTTTGTAGGGAAATTATGGAATACAACTATTGATTGATTTTCATTTTGCGTTGCAAAATAACTTCATACCCTAGGTTGTCAAGAGGACCTTACATTCATATGTGGGTCCCCATATTCATATTGCTTACATTTATCTTATACTCAACAGATGTTCCATGTTCTTAGTAATGTGATTTTATGTATCTGTACACCTTCATATCTGATAGAATTTATGAAATCAATGTGAGGTGTGTGTCAAAATGGCATGTCACATATTGAATATTTTTTGCATTTTGAAATTTTGTTAAGATATCATAAATTTCATGGACAATACCAAAATGGAGCCTACATGTATTTGGGATCTGGTTGTTTTACTAATGGTAAGGGTAAATGTGTCACAAATGACACCATCATTGCAAATATATATTTTGAGTTCCTCTGCATAACATATGATACTTGTATCAATATTTGTATCCATCCTATTTGCATTCACCTGAGTAACATAAAGCTAGTTCAAGTGACATATAAATGAGAGGAAATTTATTATTGTATATGTGACAACCAACACATCATATTATTTGAGTTGCATGTTGACTGTGATATAAGTGGAGATTATTCACTTTGTTTCTGAATATTTGACTACTAATTTTATCAATTGAATAACTTCCCTTCTATGGAAAAAGGAAGTAAGTACTTATCAAAAAACTAGATAAAACATTGGTATAAATGTGAAATTGGTTGGGTTTTTGGATAAACTTGAGATAAAAATGTATTTAAGTGCTATATATTTTGGAACCCAACTTGACTACCACTACTAAAATAGCCACAATGACATTAAGATAAAACAATATCTAAACATTTTGATCAGATTGTTCTATAAGTTTTGAATTATTCTTTCTTAATTTATTTTCATAGTGTTTTTAAGAAATTTTCATAGAGGAGTAAGATGTCAATATAGGTTATGGATAATTATTTTTATAATCAAGGAAGGCGAGTTTTATTCACAAATTACATAATACTTGCTTACTTTATCCGTTGCTTTTTCTGGTGTAACCCATTCCATTGGATGGATGAATGTTATATTTAAGTTTTCTAAATATGACTTGTTTTCATCTCTAGTTAAGGTTGTACCAAGATCATTTGATTTTTCTATATGTATGCAAGAAAAAATAACATTTTTTTTGAAATAACTATAAATATGTATGATTTTACCTAAGCTACTATATGTTCCATACACCTTACTTACAAATCAATTAGAATTCATTTTTATGGATATACTATATAGGATAAATAGACCCAAGATAGAACTTTACTAAAACATATCTCATATCATCACTTTTGTTGACATTTTCTTAATGAAGATGCATTACCAATGCCATAATAGTTATACACACCCAATCTATCAATAAATTTTACTGTCTACTTTCCATGTTCTATTTTCACAAGAAATTTTGTGATACCACATTTTTATTGTTATTTGTGGGCTACATATGTTTAGCCTACACAAGAAGACTACCTGGCATGAAGGAAAATGCACCGAGATTCAAGATTCTTTCTATTCCAAGTATATTGCTTGATCTTATCATGTTTGATTAGTTTTACTATACTTAATTAAGCTTACTTACACCTAAAATTCTAATCTCAATAAAGATAATTAACTGATAATTTTAATACTCAAAAGAATAAAACATATCAAAGAAGCCTTCAAAACCATACTTTCTTTTGACATTTATGATCTCTGTTAATTTTCTAACCCTAATTTCCATTAAAATGGTATTGAAATGGAATTGTATCTTTTTATACAAACTACAGCCATCCTAGATGTTTCTATGATGTGCACATAATTTTTTTGGGTTCAAAAAGACCATTTTCATGATTTAGACATACAACATACTATGTTATTTATTTTATAGTTATGGATGACATTCTAATATTGGTTCTTGAAAAAATGCAAAACTTGAGAAATTCAATTCAGAAATACTTGGACAACTATTGTCAAATTGAGATCTCTCCTTGGCTTAGAAGAGAAACAAGCTAGGAAAAAATGATGTAATATAGAACTATTATTAGTTGATTGAGACAATGAAAATTTTCCTATAAAACTTGCATTGTGTTTTCAATTCTATAAATGTTCTATAGTTATAGGAATGATGATCAGTGCCACATACAAACACAAGATTTTGTGGTGCACTTTTTTTTCACTCACTCATGGCCCGATATACCTTCCTATCATGGATTCCAAGCATGATAAACTACAAATTTCCTATTGTTGGGAACCCTAAAATAGGAAGTGCAACTTCTTAATGTGGGTAGTCCAATCACTCCTTTTAGAACATTTTATATATGGAATCTGATCCCAAATTCTTTATACCAAGGATAGGGTCCCAAATATTGGTCTAGTTGTATAGAACCTAAATATTATCCATGATGTCCCTCCAACATAACCCATTCATAAAAAAATCCAAAATTTAGCTTGGTAGTCATTATATACAAATAGGGTACGTCTCATCTTGCTTATGTGTAAGTGAGGGTTTTGGTCTCTTGTCCTAACCTTTCTTATTAAAACTATATGCAATTTTTATCTGTGGTATGGTGTGGAAACTAAATATAGTCCACTCACCATAAGACTTTTTTGACAACAATCTTCCCATTAAGAGGAAAATTGGAAATATTTTTCTATAGTAATAGAAAAATTAATGGGAACACTTGAATTTTCACTAAAATATGAAACAATAATAGAATGACAATTTACAAGTTGAAATGATCCCTCTTCACCAATATAATACCCTTTGTGAATGTGAGACACTTGAAGCATATATGTAGCAATGTGAAAATCCTATATTATATGCATTAAGTTGTGATTACCTATTAGAACAACAACATAGATGAAAATGGGAAAATATATTATACGATTCTTAAATTAAAATAAGGATAATAAAATGAGGAAATTATCTAAATTATAAAAGTTGATACCCCATCATTCCACTAAAATACAATTATATCCTTATGTGCAGAACCATCACCTTGTGTAGTCCACATGTAACCATAACATCATGAACACCATACATCTCTTCTTTAGGCACCATCATACTCTATATACTCTATTTTTATAACTACATGCATAATAGTTTCATACTAGAAGAAAAGGAACTAATTAAGAAGGAATTTCTAGTGTTCTTAGCCTTGTTAATAATGCTTTTATAAAATAAGAACAACAAGGTTGATAATAATCCCATCAACCAATCATATTTCAACTAAAGGTCTAGTACCAACTGGAAAGACACCATTATAGGTACATTTTTCTTATAACTCATACCATCTCCTAGTCAACTAGTTAAATTGACATTGTTGTAAGATCTAAGATTACTGGGGGTTGTAAATTGAGCTATAGAAACTTTCAAAGTTTTTTGACCTTATATTATATCACAATATAATCAAAACAAGCAAGGAAGAGAGATAAATAACTAACACAAATAGACACACAAATTTATAGTGGTTTCAACTTATAATGTTGTAGCTCCATTGCTTAAAGAGTTTATGATATAGGATTTATTAACTACATTAGTTTTACCTTGTATAACCTCACCAATAGTAAACAACAATAAACCTCTCCTTTTATCCAAAGAATAATTATCTTCTTTTTCTAAAAAAGGGGAGGTAATAAGTTTTCTAAGCATTAACATATTTGTGATAACCCTGACTTTTCTCTCTCCTCGTGTATGTGCCATGCAATTCATCTTTCAACTAATTTCTCACTCTATACCTCAATTTCATTATTCGAGTTGTGTGATGCTTTTTAGGGTATCTTGTGAATGATGAGTGGTGACACTCAAACTAATTTTGAAACTAAGATTGAACCCAAGTTAATCATCACCCTTTCATCTATAATTTCATTCCATATATATGTGTATCTATGTCCTAGAACCATTTTCCTTGTGTAGAGGGCACTCTCACATTTCCAATGCACCAAATTTCATCCAAAATCGAGCTATTATGAGAGAGATATGCTTCTTCAAAGATCACTTGACTTTACCCATTATTTTTTAGCCTTTTAATTTGATTTGAGTCATTTTTTTTACTCTAATTGGGCCAATTTTGGCGTGCGGTGGCCCATGTATAGTTTTCCCCCTTTTAGCTAGCTATCTGAGTGCCCACTCCTTAGACCAATCAGAAATTTGCTTTCATGGATCATGAGATGTTAGCCCTTGGATCAATCCAATGCAGATTTTGGCCTAGATCCAACGACCGTGACATCTTCCCCTTCCTCCGTACATCCTCCCAGCTCAATGGGTGCTGACACAACCTACCCCTACCATTGGAGACACTAACCTACCCTTTCTCTCCACCTCTAGCTCCAATCAATCCCCTCTTTGCCTATAAAACTCCTTCCCCTACTCATCCCCACCATTTTCTTCTCATTTTTTGCAAACCCCAGTACCCTATTTAGAGCTCCTTCTCATGCTTCATGGCGACTGCTGCCTCACCCCTTTTTGGGCATTTCTTGCTTGTGGATGATAGGCCAATGCGAAAGCCTCCACTGGGACTGTCAGACCTCACCGAGGGCAAATGACAGACTTTGGAGCCATATGAAGCCCTCCTACTCCTTGTTGGGTTGTGGCTGATGAGAAGAAAAACAACAATAGGGTCTAGCTACTTGACTGGTAGGGAGGGTCGATGCCACAATAGCTTCACGCAGATGACAGTTGTGGAAATTGGGGGATAAAGTGAGAAGTTAATGGAAAGATGAATTGCATGGTACATACATAGAGTGATAAATTATTATTCTTTTTTGGAGCAACTGCAGTGATGCCCGACCGCAGGTGATTGGGAGAAGGTCCAGAAGCCAATCCACAAGGCTTCCATCCATGGGCCCAACACTCAGTGGTCCAACAACAAAAATCCATGATCCCACACCCTTCTAGCCCTTAGATCAGGATCGAATGATCCATAATCATCCCAATAAGGTAAATTGTGGAAAAAACACTAAAAATTACTCCTTTGTCCAAATTGGGACTTCTTATATACATTTTTTTACCAGAAAAATGAGATCTTTTCAAAACAAATACTTCTAGAGCCTAATTATGCCTCCTTTTCTATTGATATCCCCAAAATACATACTTTTGATGTCTTTTTAGATGGTTTATGATTTTGAATGCATGATCTTGATGCTTTATGTCTCAAATCTTAATGTTAGCCGGATATCAGTCTCTTGAACACCTCTATGTATCTTGATTCAAACTTTATCTATTCTTGCATACCAAAATTATCTTATGTTGGTGAAATTCCCTTAAATGGACATATATATTATAGATCACTTCTTTAATGCCTAACCTTAATTCTTTGTACCCTAAAACCTCATGATTGATCCAAATTTTTGTGCATGCTGTTCTTAGTTCGGATTTGTTCATACTTGTACTCCTTTTTGACTTATAAGGTACTTGAGTCTTGAATAGGGTTCATGCAGATACATTGATGTTGAATCTTAACCCTAGCTCACATATGGGTCTTTTATGCCTAAAATGATAATGTAAACTCTTAAATCAATTACTTATCATACTTTGTATGCCTAATGTTGTTATAGATCATTCTTGTTCCCTAATGTAATCAAATTCCCTAAACTTGACTTGAATTGTGACCTAATGTACATGTTGTTAACTAAATATCTAATCGTGCATGAACCATGATCTAATGATGATCTATGATACTTTATGAGTTCAAATAAGTATCTTCATGATTGGTATAACACCAAATCTTAATTGTCCTAACTTATACACTAACGATGACAATCGCACGTGATAGTAACTCAAAATGACCCAATATGACAATGTTGATTTTGGTATTATCTATCTTACTTGAATCTTATGATTGCTCAATTTTAGACATTAAAACTCTATTCATGTATCCATGATCTAGTTGTGATGTTTCACTCTATGTGCTAATGAACCCATGACATACTATGTTGCTTGATTATGCTTACACATAAGCTAGGTTAGATATTGAAATCAATGATGAAAGACATGATACCTAGACTTAGGTGATATGTAAAACCCCATGATTATGATTAATGAGACCTAATGTTGCTAATATTTAACCCAATTATAATTTGTTGTAATCTCAGGATCAATTGATTGACTCTATTGCCAAGATCTAGTCAAAGTTGCCACTTATAGTTTTTCTAATTAATGGTTAATCTTGTAGTCTACTCACAAGGTACGCTTTTCTCTTGACCCTACTATGTTTTTGGCATGTTTGTATGTATGCTCGTATAAAAGGTTGGCTAGATAATTACTTGTTTGGGATACTTTTTCCCTATGACTGGTACATTTTTTTTTCTTGATATATGTTTAACAAACCTCGAACATATTGAAACCTTAAAAAAAAAACCTCAAACATATTGAACTTGTCCATTATACAAGCCTTGTCTACCTACCTATATTCTCGGGGGAAGGGCACAACATTGGGTGTCTTACTTGAGATGTCAAGATAAGGTGGACCATGTTGATAAAAAGAGTTGGCTAATATTGAGCACCCTTATGGACCCTTCCAATGGGAAGCTGGTCAATGGTCATAATATGTTGTTAAGTATATGGAAACACATTTAAAACACGCTTTGTATAAAACAATATCATCAATTGTTCTTGTCTGGTTTATTCTTCTTTCTTTATATGATATTTCTAGATTGGGATAGAGAATTTAGATCCTCAAAAGATATTATCTATCCTCTTTTGTAAAGTATCTCTAACCACTCAATTGACACACACAAGTGTAAGGTCAACATGGAATATTATGGCTCTTAGAAGAACTGCCTAAACTTTATAGAATTTAGATACTTTGGTAACCTTAAGAAGATCCAAAATGGTTCCTATACATAGTTTATGGTTCCAACTAGATAGTAGAGGTGATTAGGATGAAATGTGATAGTTTACAATAGATTGGGTGAAGTTTAAAGAATCTATTTTCAAGTCATTTATCTACAAAATGACTATTTATGTACTTATGAAAAGTGATCTTAAATTGTCAGGTGAAAGCTTTATTCCAAAATCTAGGCTAAATTATATCTAGTGTCATAATGTAACTACTGACCAAAATTTTCTCGAGGATTCTATCCAAAGATATTTCATATTAGACATCACAAATGTCACCATATGGAGTTTTTCATATAATACTTCATTAGAGACAATCTATCAAAATGGAGTAATTAACATGGTCGACTAGAAATATTTTGGGGATTTCTACATGACAATATTTTTTCCAAGTGTATTTCCACACAAGGAGATCACTGTTTCGACTAGAACTTCATGAAAAACAATCTAGGCGATGACAATATTATGAATCACAATTTTTACATTTCCCCTGTAACTTTTTGAGGGTATACTAATGACCAATTCAAAATTGGAAAATATGTGAGTGCATATTCTCCATTATCATCTCAAATTATATATATATATATATATATATATATATATATATATATATGTGTGTGTGTGTGTGTGTGTGTGTGTGTGTGTGTGTGTGTGTATGTATTTATATATGTGTGTGTGTATATATACACAAACACACACATATTTACATATACATACATACATACATGTATATATGTGTGTATATATATATATATATATATAGGGTATATCTTCGCTACCCATGCGGGTAACTAAGATTCGCTACCCGTGCATCAATTTTGTAATGGGATGACACATATATGTAATGAGACAACCAAATTTGTAATGAGACAACCGAAATTGTAATACAAAAACTCATTTTGTATTACAGCGTTGTTACAGTAATAAATATATATTTATTACTGTAACAGCGTTGTAATACAAAACGAGTCTTTGTATTACAATTTCGGTCGTCTCATTATAAATTTGAATTGTCTCATTACAAATGCATACCTTCCCATTACAGAACTGTTGCACGGGTAGTGAATCTTAGTTACCCGCATGGGTAGCAAATATATACCCATATATATATATATATATATATATATATATATATATATATATATATATATATATATATATATATATATATATATATATGTATATATATATATGTATATATATACACGTATTTGTTACCTAGTGATTCTGGTTACAATTTGAGCATTCTGACTAAAATTTTAGCATTCGAATTACAATTTTTTTCTCCTAGTTACAGTTCAGGGCAATATTTTTTTTCCTTTCAAGAAATGACATGCTTTACTATTTCCAGTGACTAAAATACAAAACTAACATTTTTGATACGAAATGAGTCTTTATATTACAAAACCAGTCATCTCATTATAGTTTGGTGCCTTCTTGTTACAAAAGTGGATACATGGATAACTAACCTTAGTTACCCAACTTGAGTAACGAATATATGGCATATATATACATATGTACATGTATACATACACACACATATATAAATACATATATACATACATAGATACATATACATACATATATATATATAAATATATATATATATAAAGTTTCGAACTCAACCTCAATTAATTTTGCAACACATATTTTGTAGTAATTATAAGAAAATAACATCAAGCATACATTTACAGTGAATTTAATTTTCCCCTATATCATTTCAAAAAAATTATGGGATATGGGTATAAGAGAATTACCAAAGGACTTATCCAAACAATTAACCCATATGAACCATCATATGTTAAAAAGATTTGAAACGAAAAGAAACTAATCACAGCATACCAAACCTACAATCATCCATATAGGCATAAAAATACAAATGGAATTTCACAAAGACAAAAAGTTGCATACATTGAAGTATATTCAAAGAGCGAACATGGGAAGTGCAAATATAGTATACAATACTCAAACAAAGAGTTCCCTATGTATTGCAATTACACATGCAAAATAAAATTTAAGGAACCTTGATTAGTAAAGATTTGAAATGAAAAGAAACTAGTCACCGCATACCAAACCTACAATCATCCATATAGGCATAAAAATACAAATGGAATTTCACAAAGACAAAAAGTTTCATACATTGAAGTATATTCAAAGAGAGAACATGGGAAGTGCAAATATAGTATACAATACTCAAACAAAGATTTCCCTATGTATTACAATTACACATGCAAAATAAAATTTAAGGAACCTTGATTAGTAAAATACCTAGTTTCTATGTAGGTAACAATCA
Organism: Alisma plantago-aquatica; assembly: GCA_963693085.1. Classification (NCBI taxonomy): domain Eukaryota; kingdom Viridiplantae; phylum Streptophyta; class Magnoliopsida; order Alismatales; family Alismataceae; genus Alisma; species Alisma plantago-aquatica. Next base: position 762,532,580 of record OY856413.1, on the reverse strand, counting down.
TCATCCTCTTCTTTGGCTCTTGATATATATGGACCATTCAGATTAAATAAAAATCCCTACAAATTTTTTATACTTATCCTTCTTTACCTTCCTCTCTATAATCATTACCACTGTAAAACATCTTCATATTCCTCAGCCCATGTGTAGGATGTACAGTGGTCCTTACTTTTCTCCAAGTCATCACACCGTTGGAGACCATAGCATTGTCTTGTTCAAGTGATGGCATAGGTAGCCGAATAAAGTTTCCTAGGGTAGTGGGAATGGTGCATAGGGTTGAGCTACAAATGGAGTTAGTGGTGTCGAGGAGGTAATGAAAGGAGGGAAGCAACAAAAGAAGTAGCCATTCTAAGAGGTGTATTGGGGTAGAAGTGTTGATATGCACAGGAGGTGTAATATACAACATGAATGAAGGAGGTTTAAGATCTTGGATTTTGAGTTAGGATAAGGTGAAACACCATATCATGTTGATGTTACTTGTGATATGGGAAATGTCTTTGTGGATATGATTTTCAGCACATATAGAGTCCAAAGTTCCCAAAGTAGGCATTCTGGTTCCCCATGAGTTTTTCCTTTGTGATTATGAAGTTGAAGGAGATGAAGGAGGTACTTAGTATTGTGTTGGATTTTGATAGTAGGAGTTTTTACCATAGGAATATTCTTTATACAAGCCAAACTCATTTATAAGAATGTACTTGCAATTTATGTCTACTTCAAATTATAAAGGAGAGACTATGAAGGGTCATTTTTAAAGAGACCATCGAACAAGTTATCATATGGTGAACTATGATCCCATTTATTATAATCTTTGTCAACCAAGTCATGTGATGAAGAATATAGCAACTTCATATTCAAAAATCTTCTCCTTAAACAAAGAATGATAAAAATAATGTTTTCATCAATCTATATTTGATTTTTTTTGGGATAGAGATTCTAAATGGAAAAGAGGGAAATCACTCAATGTGGGGATTCAAATTCTAAGAAAAAATAATTTTTGTATGGTAGTATCTAAGAGTAGGTCCATACATAAAAAAATGATTGATAGTTAATTTAATTCTTCATCCTCTTGATGCAATTTAATTTAGAAATGCCAAAAAATATTACAAAAGGATTAGGATAATCTTGATGGCCTTCAAGATTAAGACAACTAAGGATATTGAGAGAATTTATAAAAAGGAGTTTTGCAAATCATATATTTAGAAAAAATTTCTTTGTCAGGAAGGAGGGATTGAGTAGTTTTACGTGGTAGAGCCAAACATGTGACACCCATTTGGTAAAAGTAGTGATGTATAACTGAGAGGTTGTAGGTTCGAAACCCCCCAGACATAGGATGAATGAATGGCCATTTTTAAAAAAAGTAGGGATAGAGTAATTTCTGTGATATTTTCATTTATCTGTCAACTTCTTCTTTGGACCATAATTGATTTTGGTAGGTATTATGTGAGGATCAAATATTAGAAAGAAATTATATCATAAAGTTTTATGTAAATAATTTATTTCAAATTATGTGATGAAATGGATATATTTTCTAGGTAGAAGAGATGTATGCCTCTCAATAATCTACTTAGAGAACAAAGAGACACATAGATACATTAAATGAGTGAGACATGAAAGGAGGTATCTTCAACATCTTAGAATGTAATTTGTTCCTTTTCATACTCATAAACATGGTGATGAAGAAGGAGGGTTGGAAAAATATTTCAAGAAGGAAGTATTGATGGTTAGAAGTGAAAAGGAAGGTAGGAGAATCACAAAGTATAAAAAATGGAAAAGAAATCAAATTAATTGATCATTGGAGAGGAAGGTAGTAGGGGGTCTAATGTAGGGTATGAGTGTTTCTAATGGACTTAGAGGAATGAGGGAGGAAATGTAGTCGACTAGATTTTTACTAAAACCCAACTTCAATCATGAATAATATATGAATTGGGAATTATAATCTATGGTTTGTACTTTGAGTCTAATTCAATTTATATTCATATTTTTTGTGTATTTGGAATCCTTGGAAGAATGTTAGATTCACAATCATTCTCATTTCAAATTCTCCTTGCATAAGGGAAATAAACTCCTTGCAAATATCAATATTAATATATCCATGTGTAACATTATTCATATAAATTTGAATAACTAACAAAACACTAGAAGCTTGTTTAAGAAAAAAAATGTTGAGTACATCCCCCCACTAAATGCTATTTTCTAATAGAAAGATTATTTTTCTCATACCAAGAATGAGGAGCTCGTTTGAGATGATACAATTAAGTTTTAAGATGAAAGCAATGGTTAGATCATTTTTTGTATTTAAGTTAGGAGGTTGAGAAACATAGACTTCCTGCTCCGTATATGCATCCAAAAAGTACTTTTAATTTCTACTTGAAACAAAAGAAATTTGTATGACTATAAAAGGAAACACTACTATAGAAAATGCTTTTTACAACGAGAAAAACACAACAGTTATGTGGTTGTGTTGTAGTTAGCATATCTTTTACAACAAGTCTATTTGAGTGTTGTGAATTATATATTTTATACAACACAAGTTATATACAACGGGCCAAACTCATTGTAGTATATGTGATACTACAACAGGTGCTAAATTGTTGTAATAGACTGTAATATCACAACATACTCAAACCCGTTGTAAAAGACCATAATTACACAACATGCTCTAACCCGTTGTAATAGTCATGTATGCTAACTTGTTGTAATAGATCATCATTACACAACATACTCTAAACCGTTGTAAAAGATCATAATTACACAACATGCTCTAACATGTTGTAATAGCCACGTATGTTAACCCGTTGTAATAGACCATCATTACACAACATACTCTAACCTGTTGTAAAAGATCATAATTACACAACATGCTCTACCCATTGTAATAGTCACATATGTTAACCCGTTGTAATAGACCATCATTACACAACATACTATAACCCATTGTAGTATACTATAATTACACAACAGGCTTTCACCTATTGTAATAGTTACCCATTGTAATAGACCACAATCACACAATAGGTTTGCACGCCATTTGTTGTATATGTGTTTCATAAAATAAAACTGGTTCAGCGGTTTGAGATGTGCCTTACTTTCAAGTGGTCTCAAGTTTGAAACCTTGTGTCTAGATGTATTTTCCTTTTGTCTCAACATGTTATATACAACACCCCTATTACAATAGGTGTGTTCAGTGAACTACAACTTGTATTAACTGTTGTATAAAATGCATATATTATAACATGCGCAACACCTGTTGTATAAAGAACCCCCCATAAGACCACGTGAACGTTGACACCCGTTGTAAAATGGAAAAATGAACTGTTGTAAAAACCATTTTTTGTAGTAGTGAAAGTAACATTTAAATTGTTTCTAAACATGTTGGTGCATGTGTCTCATCAAATTTTATATCTTCTTGCTGGTTGTTGTTTTGGACAACCAGTCTATATTTGTTCATCATTCCTTTAATTGTACCTCAATTTTGTTGCATAAACCCCACTATGTGACTATGATTTTCCTATCTTAAGGTCTTGTAACTAGTCTCAACACTTGAGTTTTGTCAACATTTTCTAAATTATCTTCCATACAAATGAATCGATCACTATCTTCATGTGCCTCCTCATTGAAATTTGGCTCAAATTAAGAAACAAAAGCACTATTGGATCGATCCTTTCAGGTGCAACTTGTTTTGACCTTCTTAAAGGGATCACCTAAGATGATATGCATATGGTCCTTTGAAAGCATTGGAATTGGATCTTTCTTTTCTTCACTTTGGGAGTTGTAATCATGAATTTCAAGGTAAACTACCTTCCCATTGTTGTTGTGGTTGATATATAATTATTTTAGTTTAATAAACATCCTTGCATATGAAGGGATTTATCTTAAGAAAATTTAACATTAATTAATCATTTCTTCAAATGTAGCATGTTATTTATTTAATACTATATAATATCAACTAGACTATAACCAAGGAATAAATCATTATAAGACAAATAATCAAATATATCAAAGTTGTTCTTACTTTTAAGAATAACTTAGGGGCAACCTAAGACATGAGAGTAATCAATACCCCTAAGACATGAAAGTAATCAATAAAATGCATCATACCATGTGTATAACTCATAGGGGGTTTTATTTGAAAGGAAATGAGTCAAAACCCTATTTTGAACAAAAGATGTAGTATTTTTAACCTCAACACAAAAACGATTTGGAGTTCCGTATTCCAAACTGATTCAACCCTATTTTAGGGCTTCATCTTGTGTCATATTGCATTTCAATCACATATATACCTATTAGATTACAAGTTATTTCGCTCAATATGCATATTTGTGTAAAATGCACTTATGGACTTTATTTGCATGTTTTTTAGGCATTGGACCACGATTGGATGGAAGAGAGAGAAGATGAGTGATCCTAGGGTTTATCTACCCATAGAGAGGCCTAAATTGAAGTCCGAGGCTCCCTCAGCCTACCCCTAGTAGACAAAGCTCCATTGAAGCAAAAATGTCCAAGAAAATCCAAAGAAAAAAGTCTAAGTGTTGATCTAGGGACTAGCACAGTTGTGGTACCATAGAACGGTTGTGCTAGCACACTTGCAAATCATTAGAGTCACCTCTAAGCAAAGAAGAAATCACTACGTATGAGCCACACAATACGGCCATGTTGCGACCTCTCCAACATGGCCATGCCACACAACACAATAATGTTGTGACCTTTCCAACACAACTTCTCCATGTAGAACGACCATGTAGTAGACCTTCCAACACGACCGTGCCACACATCACGACCGTGCAGCCACTAGCCCAACTTGACCGTGCTACCAACCAACCACTTCCCCAAAAACAACCTGACATTTTTCACCATTTTCACCATGGTCATTCCATTCCACCACGACCGTTCTCACCCCATCCCACAACGGTCGTTCTACACAGCACGACCATGCTACTCACAAAAACCTAGCTACTTTTGCATTATATTTCCCACTTTACCCCTACTTGACCTATTGCTTCCCCCACACCTATATATACCTAGGTGGCGGCCAGAGAACAAGGTTGTCCACCCTTATCTGCCTTCTACCACCTCTTAGCTCTCCATTTTCTCCCCTTAGCTATTCCACTCCATTTCCACCTCCATTCCACTTCATTTCTCCATTTCCACCACCCAAACCCTAGTTTCTTCTTGTTTCCACCCATTTCTGCCACCATTTCATACCATTGCACATTGGAGGAGAGAGGAGGACGGCCTACAACAACTGAAGTGAAGGGATTCTTCATTTACACTGAGCTCCATGGCTTCTTCTATCTCTTTCTCCTTTCTTTTTGTATTTTGCATTGCTATGAGTAGCTAGGCCCCTTGGGTGGGCTGTTTGGGGTCAAAAATGTTACTTTGATGCCATATTGGGGGAAAATGATATGTAAACATTGTAATTCCATTTGATAATGATTATTTTCTATTTCCATCTCACTCTACATGAATTGCTTGTTTGTTTGTTCTTGAAATCACCTAGGAATTTAGGGCAATTGCGTATATGTGTGAATTTTGGGATTTGCTCCTAGGTACAATTATTGGATCCCTAGTTGGATACCCATCTTCCTACATTCTAATAAATTCTCCTAACCCTATTTGAGAAATCTAAGTAGTTAGTTTAGATGAATTTAGTGTGCTTATCATGGAACTTTCTCAAGGCAAGAATGTGGGTGATGGGAGGCCTAAAACCTCACTTCCACTCCCATTACAAACCTCAACCCCTAATCATCTTAAGACCATCTAACCTAGAAACCTAGGTTTGTTTATAATCTAATTGAATTACACCAAAACCCTAACCCAATTGAGCCTCACAAGGGTAGAAGGGGGTGTTAGGGACTAGTTCCCCTATACAAAACCTAGCATATCCATGGCCAGTTAGTAGCTTAGGCTAATTCATTATAATCTAGCTTGTTGTTTGGTTTGGTAATCTAAATGAAATCATTATGTTAACATGTCACCCCCAAACTAATTCATAAGTGCATGCCCCAAACAACCCACATTTCCCTTTATTGCTTTAAAACCCTAATTGCCTTCTTGCTTAGCTAGTGTTACAATAGTTAGCTCTTTTCTTACTTAGTTAGAATCTTGTCTTGTTCTTGCTTTGTTCTTTCTAGCTTAGGTCTTTAATTGCTCTTTTTATCTGTCTACTAGTCTAGTGTAGTTTAATTATCTTCTTTCTTGCCTTAGTATAGATTGTTCTTTTTTTACCTTGCCTTGTCTTTTTTCTTACTCGTTAGAATTAATTGTCTAGGGTTGACTTAGGTTTTGTTCTTGCTTGCTTTCCTTTACTTTCTTGCTTGATCACCCTTAGTTTAACAATCAAATCACATTCAAACCATTAACCCTAGACTCCGCAATAGGAACCTAGCACCAAAAACTAACCTATCTCTAGTGCCCCCTTTTCTCCATGTGGAACGACCCTCTACTTGCCACCCTCCTATAATACGACATGACCCCATTCACTTGCAGGTGTAGTTTTTTGGTTTTTGAGAGTGTGTTAAGTTAGGCCATTATAAATTTTGAAAGTTTAATCTGCCATGTCTTTTTTCCGCTAGGTTGCATCTATTCAAACTCCAATTGAGTAGTGTGTAACACCATTGGCAGAGATGCACCAAGCTCTCTGGAAACATTGTTGGGGATTAGAGGCACTCAACCTATCTTTAGTTTTTCTTTGACTTTTCCTACTACCTTCATCATTTCTATTATTTATTCTTTATTCTTTGCATTCTTTGTGTATATTGACTTACAAACTTGTTCTCTTTTGTTTGGTTTTACCTTGTGCATGTGACAAGCCACTCAGGGAAGACAAGATGGAAGGCCAAAATACACAAATCCATCCATTTCCTCCACTACCCTACCTATAAGGCTATCCTAAACCTTACACACCCCGACCACCTCCATCACCACAACCTTCCCACAAGTTCACCTTCTGACCTCAATTCCCTCCTCCACCTCAATTTCAAAGACCATTAACAACAGTGCCACCACCACAACTATCACATGCTTCCCCTACTTCCTATGAGAAAATGGATATGGTTTCAATCATGGGGTGTGACAAGGTTGTTGAGAAGCTTATCAAGGGAGGGAAGCAAGTTGACAAAGATCTTAATGAAGATCCATTGTTGGAAAGTCCTTGTTCACAAGTGTCCCATATGATTGAGACCCCTCTATTTGATGCCTATGAAGACCCATTCCTCAAGAGAGAGAAAAAATATGGCATGAAATTTTTGAATGTCATAAGGCTGATTAAGATCTATGATGATGATCCCCAAGGACAGAAAACTACTAAAAATCACTTGAGACGCTCACATGACCCTTGGGAGGAAGATCAATCAAGGAAAGCATTTAAGAGGATTGCCTATGATGGGGATGCAAACATTTTGTTTGGACAATGGTTGATGGTGAAAGAACAACAAGCCTAGATGAAAGCATGAAACTCAGCACTTGTGGGAGGCAACCCAACCAAGTTTGGAAATTTTTCACCCAAACTTCAATTTTGATACTTTTGCTTTATTTCTACACTTTCCAAGAAGACACACACATGCACACTTTAAACTTGATGGTTCTACCTATTTGTGAATCCTATTAGGAAAGGTGCATTATAAGCATGAGGATGCATGGTTGATATCACCAAGTAGGAGATCAAAATTGAAAAGAAAATTGCAAATCAGTAGAAAATTGACCAACATCACCGTTCCACGCAACACGGCCGTGGTGCTAGCAAGCCAGACGACCATTCTGCATAGAACATCCATGGTGGCTCTATCCTGCTCATTGGACACCTTGAGATCTCTCTCCTTTTTGGCATTTTCCTACCACAACTCCATGCCCGCTACCCTATCATCCTAGACTTCTATTTCATATTGAGGACAACATGGTTTAAAAGATTGGGATGGTAGGGCGGTAAGCCCTTTCACTACCCCCACTTTCCTCTATGTTCCTTATTCTAAATTTTTGCTCAAGAGAATCAAATAGTATAACCATCTCTCATACTTGTGTATACATTCTTTGTGTGCTTGCTTTGCATACCTACATGTCATGTAGTTTACTTTCTTTCTATTTTTGCACAATTTAAAAAAAAATGCATTTTTTGCCATGCATTGCACGTCATGTAGATTTTTAGTAATTTTTGCATGTTTTAACTAGGATTCACTTGTTTACTTCTTTTCGTTCAATAATGTAGTCTTAGATGTGATTGAAGCCAAGTTGGCACCGTTTTGGCCACTTTTTCCCAAATTTGAGATTTCATGCCTAAAAGCATGTTTTCACCCAATCTCTACTCTTTGGATTAAAAATTATGACATTTGACAAATGGAAGTCAATTATCACATTTTATTGCTAAATGGTATCAATTATTGACTTTTTACATGTGCATCACCTCTCTTGTGTTTGTGAATGTTTTGGTTGAATTGTGACTTGAGCAAGCTATGAGCGCTTAGTGCCTATGAAATCACTTGACAGAAGTATCAATTCCATGTTGTTCATTCATTTGGTGTGAAATTGTTGGATGAAGTGTTGGATTAATTTTCATGTAGGAGACCTTACGTTGAGAATCATACTAGTGACCCCCCTTTGACTCGACTTTTCATTCACCATCTTCTTGACCATCCGCCTCATGAAAGGATGCCAAAGTGTACATATCATCCGTGACCATCTCCAAAAGTTTGGGGTGGCTACATCTATATCTTCCCGCTTCACTCTCATCACCATATGCCCTATCTACACCAAAGTCAAAGACAAAGAAAAGAAAATGCAAAAAAGAAAATAAAATATGCTCCTGTTTAAGAGCATTTAAATGAAGAAAAGATGACTGTGTAAAAGCGCTCTAAAATCTTACTGCAATCCTTTCTTCTATTTTAATACCCATTGAGCTAGGAAACACAAAACCTAGCTTACTTAACCCTTTTTACACAGCCACGTGGGTCACTTGGTATGGTTTGAAGCATAAGGTTGAATGCATGAAGGTGAAACAACACTCCTAGTCATCCTTGATTAATGCCATCATGAAACAGTCTATCCCGAACTACATGAAAGAAATATGTATAGATTGTGTGTTCTATGTGATATATTTGAAGTTCATATGCTTTGTGCTGTTATCATGATTGGTTTGTGAAAGTAGGAAAGGAGAGAGGTGGAATGCATGCACTTATAAATATTAATCACATTTAGAAATAATCATCTTTTGCACTACATTTGTCATTTCTTGATTGTGGAAAAATTGTAGAGAGATTGAGTTGGAGCATACTCGAGGACAAGTATGTTTTAAGTTTGGGGTGGTGATTCGGCCATATTTTAGAGCTTCATCTTGTATCATATAGCATTTCAATCACATCGATACCTGTTAGATTAGATGTTATTTCCCTCCATATGCATATTTGTGTAAAATGCACTGATGAACATTATTTGCATGTTTTTCACGCATTGGACCACGCTTGGATGGAATAGAGAGAAGACGAGTGATCCTAGTGTTTCTCTACCCCTAGAGAGGCCTAAAGTGAATTCTAAGGCTCCCTCAAGCTACACCTAGTGGCCAAAGCTTCATTTAATAAAAGGCATCTAAGAAAATCCAAAGAAACAAGTCCAAGTGCTCATCTAGGGACTAGCACAGCCATTGTACCACAGAACGGCCGTGCTAGCACACTTGCAAATCATCAGAGTCACCTCCAAGCAAAGAAAAAATCACCATAGCCATGCCGCACACACGACCGTGCCACACAGTACAACCATACTGCGACCTCTCCAACACGGCCGTGCCACACAACACGACCATGTTGCAGACCTTCCAACATGACCGTGCCATGCAACATGACCATGGTGCCACTAGCCCAACAGGGCCGCGCCACACAACATGACCCTGCTACCAGCCAACCACTTCCCCAAAAACAACCATACAATTTTCACCATTTTCACCACAATTGTTCCACTCCACTATGATTATTCTCACCCCAACCCACCATGTCGGTGCTACATAGCATGACCATGCTACTCACATAAACCTAGCTACTTTTGCACTACATTTCCCACTTTACCCCTACTTGACCTATTGCTTCCCCCACACCTATATATACCTAGGTGGCAGATGGAGCACAAGGTTAGCCACTGTTAGCTACCTTCTACCACCTCTTAGCTCCCCATTTTCCCCCTTAGCCATTCCACTCCATTTCCACCTCCATTCCACATTTCCACCACCAAAACTGTAGTTTCTTCTTATTTCCACCCATTTCCACCCTCATTTCATACCATTGCACCTTGGAGGATAGAGGAGGTGCCCTGTAGTAGTTGAAGTGAAGGAATTCTTCATCTACACTGAGCTCCATGACTTCTTCTACCTGTTTCTCCTTTCTTTTTGTATTTTGCATTGCTATGAGTAGCTAGTCCCCTTGGGTGGGCTGTTTGGGGTGAAAATGTTACTTTGATACCATGTTGGGGGAAAATGATATGTAAAAATTATAATTCCATTTGATAATGATTATGTTCTATTTCCATCTCATTCTACATGAATTGCTTGTTTGTTTATGCTTGAAATCACCTAGGAATTTAGGGCAATTGCTTATGTGTGAATTTTGGGATTTGCTCCTAGGTCCAATTCTTGGATCCCTAGCTAGCGACCCATCTTCCTATATTCTAATCAATTCTCCTAACCTAGTTCAGAGATCTAAGTAGTTAGTTTAGATGAATTTACTGTTTGTAGCATGGAGCTTTCTCAAGGATAGAATGTGGATGTTGGGAGGCCTAAAACCTCACTTCCACTCCCATTACTAACCTCATCCCCTAATCATCCTAAGGTCATCTAACCTAGAAACCTAGGCTTGTTTAGACTCTAATTGAATTATTTAAACCCTAACCCAATTGAGCCTCACAAGGGTAGTAGACAGAGTTAGGGACTAGTTACCCTATACACAACCCAACATATCCATGGCCAGTTAGTATCTTAGGCTAATTCATTAGACTCTAGCTTGTTGTTTGGTTTAGTAATCTAAATGAAATCATTATGTTCACATGTCACTCCCAACCTAATTCATAAGTGCATTCCCCAAACAGCCCACATTTCCCTTTATTGCTTGAAAACCCTAATTTCCTTCTTGCTTAGCTAGTGTTCGATTAATTATCTCTTTTCTTGCTTAGTTAGCTTGTGGTCCTATTCTTTCTTTGTTCTTGATATCTTAGGTCTTTAATTGCTTTTTTGCTCTGTCTGCTAGTCTAGTATAGTTTAATTCTCTTCTTTCTTGCCTTAGTGTAGATTGTTGTTTTCTTACCTTGCCTTCTCTTGCTCATTAGAATTCATTGTCTAGGGTTAACTTAGGTTTTGTTCTTACTTCACTACAACAAAAATGTCCATTAGTGGCCTTTTAGAAATGCCACAAAAAATAAATAAATGCCACTAAACATGTTTACTGGCATTTGTTGACACTTAAAAAAATACCTCTAGTACCAATGCCACTAGAAAGATAGTGGCGTAAGTTGTAAACGCCACTAAACGTTTGTCTTTAGTGGCTTCCAATAAATGACAAATAAAGGCCACTAAACATCCTTTGGCAATTATAAAAAAGCCACTATCCATCAATTGGCTTTTATACAAATGCCATTATTTTGTATTATATTGTTGTATGAAATGGTTCTTATTGAGTGTAATGGCATTTAAAAAAAGCCACTAATGACATAGTAGTTCTGTATTACTACATTTTCATGATTTTTTGTCATTCAATTTTCAATTCATTATTAGGTTTTCTAGTTGGATGTCAATTGCAGCCGAACTCAGTTTTTCAAAAGTATGAATATTTTTTATTTATAATAAAGTGACAATTACATGGGGAGGATATTTTACCTTGCCCCTTAGATTGAATACAATACCAATGATATACTTCCATACAACATTTTTCTATTTAGTACAATAACTTCTACATCATTGGATGTGTCTTCCCTGATATGACTATCTAGTTTTCAACATGCCGACTTCAGAGCTCCTTCAGGATATAGCTTTACCTTCTGGTGGAATCCCTAAACCACTGGATAACATGTGATGCACTGCTGTAGCCAGAGTATTCTCTATTATGAAGTAATCAATAACCATGATAGAATTGGAATTGAAGTTTCTAGAAGATTATGCGTTGTTTCAGTTGTTAAAAACCTACATCACTTGAGAATGATTCAAACTCATGTTAGGTGCACCTAAAATTTAGCATGTATGCAATAAAATGAGTAGTAAGGAAAAGTTGGTGTTTATTGTCTGGATTTTAGCATGTATGCAATAAAATGAGTAATCTTAATAAGTAGTTGTACCTGAAGACTAGCATGAACAACAGATTCAAGACCATTGTGGAAACAATAATAGATAGAAACTTGCATGGGTTCTGATTGAAGGAACTTGTCTTCAACAGAACCAACAGAATATGCCACCATACTTACAGCCTACAAGACATCTTCCACATCTTCAAATGTCTCTTTCCAGTGGTTTCCCCTCAACCACCCAACCTCCACCTGCAAGCCAACTTGTCGGTTTAGGCACCATGTTACCTTCTTCCCAGCCAACTGTGCCTCAAGGGTTGTCATCTACTTTGCATAGTTCAATAAATGTACAAGGAGAACTGGCTAATGCCAATCAACAACCATTACCTAGATTAAGTATAACACAGTTGCTTCAACATCCCATTCAGTAAGCACCTTCTCAGATGGTGCTTCAACAACAGGGACAAGTATTACAATCAGGCTTGCAACCTTCTTAACCATTAAATTCCCAGCTTCAACAGCAGTTGTAGGTAAATAATTCATTGAGCTTGAGTCAGCAACAGTTCCAACTATTGCAACCGGTGCAATTCCGATGACCTGTAATTGGATGAACCGAAAAAGATTAGTCCTGGAGATAAAACACTAAAAAAAAGAGACATTCCATATTATCTTTTACAATTGTTTTGGTAGTCATAATTGGCTATCATATTGGATGGAAGATATAACCATTATCATCCTACAAAGATATCACCTAGAACATAATGCTTACAAACCCCATTTTTCTTCAATATTATCTTGCCATGCCCTTTCTTACAAGTTCCTGAACTGCAATGAAAGTTTGTAGCTACTGAGAACTTCTTTTAGACTTCAAAGGATAAATTTTGCACTGGCTCTATTTTTATCTAACATCACATATAAAAAATAAATAATACATAGTTGCAACACAACGACCATAGTCTGGTTTTTCTTTATAAAAAATAAATAATAAAGTTTGTAGCTATAAAGCATTTTAAATAAGAGGCAGATGCCACAATTGCAACACAACGACCATAGTCTGGTTTTTCTTTATAATCCTAGGAAAGAAAATACATAGTTGAATTTTGTTAACAATAAAGAGAGACTAGAGATGCCATTTGAATTAAACTATATCAAAAAGGAACTTGGACAAAAAAGGATAATGTTTAGGTAAAAGATGATAGTGACCATATAGCTCTGATGTACTTGGATAGGCATTTAGATAGCTATAAAATAATCTCTCAGTCAACTAAGAACTTTGGACCCCGAGTAAGGAAGAGGGATACATACTATTATTCTAGGTCTCTCAATGAATTGCCTTCATACTTCATTTTCCACCTCCTGAGCAGTTCGTCTGAGACCAGCACATGCCCAAGCACTAAATAGGTATATAAGCATTGAGCCCAAAAACCCACCAACAAAGACCTCAGGAATTACTATGTCAACCTTCATAATGAAAATTACAACATATAAATATAATCAGTATGATGATACACAGATAAGATACTGCTAACAAAAGATTTACAGTAGCAATTAATCATGATAAATTTTCACAATAAAGGTGCAAAACATGTTTAAAGGGAACACGAGAAAAAGTAGATACTTCATCCATGTAAGTATTGAAAAGAAGAAATGAAGCCAGTGTTGCAGATCCATTTGTAAACCTTTTCGTTGTTGCCTTTGTTGTACTACCAACATCATCTAGCAAATCTATTGTCTCTAACACTTTCAAGTTGTACGTAATAAGTATGAATCATTTTAGCTAGTAGCAACTGAAATTACTGCCAGAGATAGGAGCACCAAAGAGACCAGAAATGTAATAGAGTCAGACACATTTATGGGTTTGGGAGCTCAAAAGTTAAGAGAGTTCAAGAACATAAACAATGTTGGAAACTCCTGTAGGCATCTAAAATAATCTATCTACCTCAGTGACATATCTAGCTTAAAGAAACATGCCTGACCAGTGACCAGTAAAAAATCATGTCTAGACATACTCAAATAGTCAATGCAAGTTTACTTAATAAAACTTAATATTAATGGCACTGCATAAAGTTTCAAATTGTATTAGGTTGTTCAGTAAATTTACCTGCTGACTCATCTCAACAATGCCACCTGCATTATCAGCAATAGTTCCAAACATATCCATAGGCAATACATATGCAGCAGTACTCAACATCCCCATGGTTGCAACAGCAGTCCCAAAAAGACCACCTGTGGGATTTCTAGTTTCATCTACCCTGCTAACATGTGTGAGATCCTTGAGTGAACCCATTGCATCAAATTTATTTACCTACACATTTAAAACATGGAAGATGTCTATCAACTGGTGAATACATACTAAACTATATGTTTTTTCTTTGCAATTACAGTTAACCTTTTATAGATATCCATTTGATACTTCTTCTCATTTGATATATAGATAACTTCTACAAGCAGGTGGGGGAGGAAACCAGTATAAACCTGAACTATAATATACAAAAAAATCAATATTTTAAGGACTACAAAAAGGAAAAGTTAATTACCTCAATAATGCTACAGAGATCAGAGAGTAATGCAACTATTGAAGACAATATATTAATATCATTTGTAAAGCCTATTAGAGGAGAAGACATGGACATTGTCGTCAACACCTGTACTTAAAAAAACATAGACACTTCTTTGATTAAGAATAGTAGAATGTGTGGGAGTTGTGATCAACAATATAACTGGAATGTTGCTAGTCTGGGAACAACATACACTCATAAAATATTGAAAACTACATTTTAAGAGAAGAAAGAAACTTCCTTACCAAGATCATCCCCATTATCAAGGAAGTAGTGTCCCTCGTCCTTCCCTCTCTTTCCACATGAACTATGTATACACATGCATAAATTCCTAGTAAAAGTCCTCCCAAGATGGTGCCAATCAATAGATAAATTCATGAATAGTCAAAGGCGAAAATAACTTCAGCCACTATATACCCGAAAACCTCCCAAGCATCCTTGGTTGGTGAATTAAAACCTATTTTATTATTGAGGAAACCGCTCCTATAGCCAGACCACAAACTTTGTGCCCCCCGGTAGAGTAAAATCCTCTAGCCCTGGCACCCGACCCATCCAGGAACCAATTTGCGCAATTGGCCAACCTACATGACTAGTACCATTTTTGAGAAATAGCTCTCAGTGGGAACTAAACTAGGGACCCTTCACCAGGGTTTATTAAGCTCATCACATGTCGTACAGTGTGCAAGTTAGGATTCTTGTATACGTTTATGTAGCTTGGTCTCCGGCTAATAATGCTAGCTACTCTTTATTTTCCAGCCTCTTAATCATTTAGGTATGGACAAGCAGTGATCGGCTACGATCTGCCGACAATGTCCAGAGTATATTGCTAGATGAAGGCCATAGATAAAGGACATTTTTGAACATCATGCATATATTAACATTGACCACCTATATTCATGTTGTCTTTCACTATTCAGAATTTAGAGGTAAACTTAAATAGTCGATATATTATGGCTTTAGAAGAGTCTTTATTCCTGAATGGCAGACCTATAAATTAAACAAAAGTTACCAGAAGGCCAAGCACTATTCAGCGGATCATAATGGTGCTAGTTGTACTTTATATACATCTACGAGTACCATCGATTAAAAAATTAACTAATGGAACTAAGGACAACATAATGAAATGATTCGGTATTGAAATCCATTTCAAAACCATATTACTGTCATACAAGTACTAACAATATTACATACAATGGAAAGGACAGAACTGAATTCGTAGGCTAAATAATAATAATCTTCTGGACACTTGATGTGTTGTTTCCATACTTCAAAATACTTGAAAGGTTAAACCCCAAAAAAGAACCGGTGCAAGTAAGACCTCCTCTAGAAGTTCCTACATGTTAATGATGGCAATGATGTTGATGTGCTCAACGAGTAACTGCTTCTCTGCCCCCACATGCAAAATTTAGAAACTAAAGTGATGCTTGCATACGGTAACTCCAAATATATGCTTATTACAAATTATTCTTTTTTTCATACAGACTTTGACTTCAATACCAATAAATCTTGGATGTCTCACAAGTGCTTTCAAGATTTGAATTGGTTAGATGCATCGAACATCTTTGCTTCTTCCAGATACAATCCATCTTAAACAATCTACACCATGGTTCCTACAAAGATGAAAAATAATAGAACGAAGAAAAAGGATTCGTGTTGCAGGCGTACTTTTTCTTATGAATATATTAACATGAGGCTGGTAGGAGGATGTAATTAAACGGCCGGAGAGGAGTGGTTCAGGTAGTTCGACACGGTATCCCCTCATGAAGGGATCCGGGTTCGATACCTACGGCTGCATCTGAAATGGTACCCGTCGCGCAGGTCGGCCAACTGCGCGCTTTAACCGGTTCCCGGGTGGGCGGGGCGCTCGGGGACCCGAGAGTTTACGTGGGGTCACAAAACTGGCGCTTCTACGGGGCGGTTCTCTCGTACTCCAAAAAAAATGATGTAATCAAATAAAGAAGAAGAAACTATATTATGGAATATGTTTCACTTTTAGCATATGACGTGTGTGAATGCAGGCTATGCAGCCATTTACTATTGCCACTTTCATTAATCTGAACATACATCCATCTATATGTGTATCAAAACATTGATTCTGATAGTAAACGGTTCAAACATTGTCCCACCAAGCTGGCTAAAATGTACAATAAGGAATTTTATTTTGCATATATAAATCTATTCAGGCCAAAGTAGAACATAAAAGAAACATAAATGTTATCTTACAAAGCCAGTAAAAGATAAGTAGCATTAAAATTAAAAAGGTAACTGTGCAAAAACGTAAACATCAAACAAGGATAGTTTAGTCAGAACTCACCAATAAGGCCAGGACTGCAAAGTGCTCAATTCTTTGAGCATGAGGACGATCGCCTATTTGCTGTCAAATACGTGATGGAAAAGATCTCTCTCTAAGGAAGCCGCACAAAACAATCCCACTTGTCAATGGTTGCTTTTAATCCAGATTGAGGAACACCCCAAAACATAATCATAAATATATGGATTCATTATGTAGTCGGAAATGTTTCCATCATGTGCGGCTGGCAGCAAGCGCAGCCTACGCGCGGGACAAAGTGGTATGGTTGGGGGAGAGGTTGTTTTGGGGTGGTGACGTGGCGCAGCCTCATTGGATGGGTTGGTAAATTTTGTGTAATATGTAAATAATTTTATTTTGTTTATAACTTTTGAACCGTAATGAATTTTTTAATGAAATAAAAACCATTGTATTCGTTATGAAAAATATATTCCAACAAACCTAATATTGATATATTTTTAACAATATATATATATATATATATATATATATATATATATATATATGTATATATATATATGAATAGATTATTCTAGATGTCAATGAACCATTTTGGGTGTCAATTAACCATCTTTGGGTGTCACTAGTTATTTATAGGTGCCATTAGTCATTTATTGGCGTCGTTATAATTTTAGGTGTCAATTAACTATTTTTACAAGTCAATAATCATTTATGGGCGTCATAACATCAAAAAATGTCTTATTTGGGTGTCATTTTAAACTGTTGGGTGTCAATGAACCATTTTGGGCGTCAATTACCTTATTTGGGTGTCATATTTATATTTTTTGGTATCACTGAACCATTTTGAGTGTCATTAAGTGGTCTTAGGTGTCAGACAGAATATTTGGGTGTCGTTATGTTGTTTTGGTTGTCAATACCTTATATGGGTGTCATTTCAAACTTCTGGGTGTCAATGAACCATTTTGGGCTTCAATTAACTTATTTGTGCGTCATATTTATACTTTTGGGTGTCAATGAACCATTTTGGGCGTCAATTATCTTATTTTTACGTCATATTTATACTTTTGGGTGTCAATGAACCATTTTAGGTGTCAACTAACTATTTTTGGGTGTCAATAACCATTTATGAGCACCATAGTTGGTTGTCAATTAACATATATATATATATATATATATATCAAATTTTTTTATCTAAAAAATATGACAATATTAGACTTGTTAGATTACATTTTTCGTAACGAAACCAACGGTTTTTGTTTTATTAAAAAATTAATTACGGTTCAAAAGTTATAAGCGAAACAAATTTATTTGACTATTGCATAATTTAAAAAAAAAAGTACCCAATCACCAGCCGCCACGTGGCGGCGGTTTAGGAGCTATTTCCTGCGCGTAAAAACCGGGCGTCACCAGCGTGAGCGCCCCGGAATCTTAACCCTTGCATTTGAATCTCGCTGCTGACAGATCGACTCGCACCTATACAACAAATGTACTAGTATTAATTGACATAGGAAAGGATTGTGTTAGTGTTTAGATGGTTAGGAGAGAGGCCAACGATGTCGGTCATGACAACTTCAAGGGCTAGAGTGGAATTTGAGAGGTATTGCAAAGTCCGAGATGATTCACACTCTCCCACAACGTGATTGAGTGTGGGATGGATAGAGTAACCACTTGGCTCTCCTAGATTAGCAGCCATGAACTGGATATCGGGTGCACAGCCGCGTGCAGCAGCACAAGATCGCAAGGACGCCGACTGCCAAATCTCGAGCAACGGCCGGCCGCCATGACTTTCCTCAGGCATCGAATTGCTGAAACCTAAACAGACGGGTGATTTTTGAGAAAAAAGGGACCCTAATTTTTCTACATCCAAAGGAGATAAAATATTGATTTGTTAAATTTTAATAGTTTATAATTGGCATTTATAAATTGCCACAATTAATTGCTACAAATGCCTGTATTTGTGGATTTCTAAGGTAATTTTTATAATAGGGTATATTGTGGCATTTTATTGAAAAATGCCGGTGAAAGTGAATGTGTATAGGCATTTGAAACAAATGCCACCGTATTAAATGTTACTAATGTGTATTTTTGCTGTAGTGCTTACTTTCCTTTACTTGCTTGCTTGATCACTCTTAGTTTAACAATCAAATCACCTTCAAACCGTTAACCCTAAACTTCGCAGTAGGAACCTAGCACCAAAAATTAACCTAGCTCTAGTGGCCCCCTTTCCTCCCTGTAGATCGACCCTATACTTTCTGCCCTCGTATACTACGACACGACCTAATGCACTTACGTGTGTAGTGTTTGGTTTTTGAGATTGTGTTAAGTTAGGCCATTATAAATTTTGAAAGTTTAATCTACTATGTGTTTCTATCTGCGGGGTTGCATCTATTCAAACTCCAATTGAGTAGTGTGTAACATTAAGGCAAGTTATGCACTTTTATTGGTTCATCACAAAACTATTCAAATAAATTCTTTTAAAATTCCCTTTCATGATAACTACATAGAGAAAGAAATTTACAACAAGATTAATTCTATTTTCTTTTAATAAAAGAATCAAAAGCTCTAAGAGTAAAATTTTTAGTAGCAAAATAAAGTTGATGCATATCAAGATAAGCCATCAACAATCACTAGACGATATTTTATACATTTTCATGATTTTTTGTTCCCTTTAGACTTAAAAAATACATCTCTTCTTTCCTTATGTACAAGGTCAGCATTCATCTTCTATTTTGTATTATATTTTGGGAAGTCCCTTGACTAAGTACTTTTTACTCAATTACAACTGATGAATATTTATATGACCAAGTCAACCATGCGGTAATGATTTATTGTTGTTCTTAAAACTAAGAATTTACTAGGAATTGACTTTAAATAAGTAACAAAAATAGTTTATATATTATCATTCATATGTCCCTTATGTACAACATTGAACATGAGAGAATCTGTAACACCTAAAAATTTCACCATGAGGGGAAGCATAAATTCCTAACTTATAATACTGAATGGGTGTCACACACATTGAATATCATGCATACTAATAATTGAAAGATACGACATCACAAGAACACACTTTATTCTGATGCTTCATAGTTTACATGAAAAGGGTACTTAATACATCCTAATGACATTGTTGAAAACTCTATACATAAACAAACCAAACTCAATGCATAAAAGAAAACTTGGGTGGATAATGGCACTCCCCATGGAACTCTCTGTAACTATACTTTGTCCATTAATTTAAGTATCTAGCTCTATGTCTTCTCTTTCTCCTGACATGTGGACATCTCATCCCCAACCATGCATTGCAAAATGATTATCAGTAAGTGGCATGAGTAGTCTTACATATATGAAATAAATAGAATAATAAAAGACTATAAATGATTCTTAAACATTATACATGAAAACTAACACTTAAAAATTGTGTAAAACTTGCACATGAACATATAGTCTTTCTTTAGTTCTTATCTTTATGCATAACCTATAGTGGGGACATGTACTTTGGTACTTGAATCTCATGACCTCCACTATGGAGCCTAGATCATCTGATCTGAGTCAGATTGCACTAAGGGCATGGGCCTCATGACCTGCACTAAGGGCTTGGGTCATGTATCTTGCATTGATCTAAGGGCTTGGGCCTAATTCTAGGATATTGTGACATCTTAGATCTTATCTTAGATTGATACATAGTGCATGAATCTTAGTGGATTATTATCTTGAAATAATAGTTTTCAATCATAACAAAATATGATATAATTTTTTATCATGATCTGGAATTCTTGCTTGAATTCTTAAAACATAAGACCACATGCATCGTGAATATTATACTTAAAGCATGAGCATGTAAACATGATACAAATAATAAATAGTGAGTACTCATGGGGATGGACCACTTACCTAATCACTAGGAGGAAAATCCCCAAGAACTTTACTGATCTTTAATCTTGTAATTAACATATAGTGCCTAAATACCCTTAATCATTCTTATTAACCCTAAGTCTAAAATCTCATGAAGAATAATTACAATTTGGTAATGAAACTGTGTCCATCAAGTAGATCTAGAAAATAGATCAAATTTCATATATTGGTGATTATGATCTAAACATTGTAGTGTTTCTCTAAATTATCTAAGATTAGATTGTTATAAACCAATTAGAATGAGATAAATCATAAAATAATTATTGAAATCTCAGGTTATAAACAAAACTGAAGGACTGATATGCCCTTATCATTAATCTACAAGTATTGTCATGACAAGAGAAAATATTGTCAACATTTCATCTTAAATTAGGACCACTAATACCTAAATCAAATCGAGTAGCGTGACAATGAGGAAAACCCTAGAACTTCCCATTTGATTATTCTCCTCGTAGAAGCTCACACTAGGACTATTGTTGAGGGAACTCATGGTCATTGTCTATACTGGAGTGTACCATTGCACCTCAAAGCATCCCCTTTGACATCAATAGGGCGCACCAAGTCTAACGACCCATTGGTTGTGTTCTTTGGTCTTCAGAACAAGGAGAGCATCTGGATGGAAAATAGTGCTTTCAACTCAAAAAACCTAAACCTGGTGTTTGTTTCTCAACAAGGAGAAATAAATTCACAGGGGGGTCCACAACAAATCAAGGATGTGACATAGGAATTTCTCAAATGTGAGAAAGTCAATAGGTTGGTAATTGCCATGAAACAACGAAGAACATGAAAAATGGGGATCCAAGTTTTACCTCCCTTGTCATTGAATGGAGGGAGCAACAAGCTCAATATAGATCTTAGGAACCTTTTTCACTCCTTTGAGTGGTGGGAGGGATTTTGGTTCTTGCTTTCAATGAGGATCCTTCAGCTTTAGGCAAGTTGAGCTCAAGGGAAGTTCATGTTGGGGAATATGGCTACATATATGGTAGTAGAAACAAAACAATATTTACTACATTTTCCCCTAGAAGAGAAAATCACGTCAACAACTACAAATTTGAAAGGAAGGTTGCAAGGCATATGCCTAGTCTTGGAGCAAGTTCAACGACTATCCTTGATGCAGCATGCTTCTTTTCCAAGTCGCACATGGACGGCTACTAACAAAAGCCTCATGGTCTATCACCACATACGATAGTTGATGACGTCCTCATAGAGGGTGGAAATGGCCTCCTCACCTCCACATAGTCTACGCGAACCACCACAAACTCCACATGGTACTACTAGAGCCATTGGAAAGGAGTTTACCCTTCAAACATCAACCTACTAGGGTTGTTTTTCTCTCATGTGTTGTCTCTCCCATTTTGTCCCTCCCTTTTATGGGTAGAACTTGCTCGAGCTCTCTAGTTACCATAATTAGAGAGGACAACACTTATCAGAGAGTATTGTTGTGTCTCTTGAAAGTCACGACTACCCCTCTTTTTGTAGGAGGGTCAACATTAGGGTTTCATGATCAACTGGGAGTCAAAGAGATAGAATTTTAAATCGATAGAACTTTAACTGGACCAATCAATTGATGCCCCAGTTCAACTGGGGACTTTCCATGCACTATTCTCAAACAAGTACCTATGTGTTTGTATTGATATCACATATCATGAATGATGGTATTATATCATCAACCAACTCACACTCCAGTCTTACGCATTCCCATTGTCTATTTTTCTTCTACTATAATATCCAACTAGGGACATAACAAGAATTTATGTACTCTTATCATACATATGATCTCATTATTCAGGTCCTCAACATGAAGACATATGTCATCAAGTAACATAATTTGATAGACATCCAAACAAAATCGAAGGAATTACCTTTATCATTATCAAGTCAAGTATATGATGCCCCGCTACCATCATCATATGATTGGCTCTCTGGGCATACATACCAACAGACTCCCACTTGCACTTCAAGCCAATGATCCATGAATCTTATTCAAAGTGATCTTAACATGTCCATCATATTTCTTCTGTGCAAGAACTTTTATAGTGGGTTAGCAATGTTTGATTCTAGTCAGTATTTTGCAAGTTTCACGATCCTTGCTATACAACTTCTCATATAGGATGGAATTTTTGTATTATGCTATCTGGGATTCCTTTCCTATCCAATATCTCCATTGTTGTCACAATATTTTTGATGTGTCATAAATGGTTGGAACCCCACATCAGTTCATTCAAATGGACTTCTTGATCCATACAGTATGCTCCATTGTTCTCAAAATAGCAAGGTACTTGGCTTCCATTGTGGAATTAAACAAACGTCTCTTGCTTGGAACTTTTCCAACATACAATTCTCATTTTAAGGTCAAACATAAATTTATATTGTGATCGTTAATTTTCTTTGTCATTTTGGATGCTTGCATCGATGTAACCCTTTGCAACCAACCCCTCCTCATTACTGTAAACATGGAACTAACCCTTTTAGTGCTTCTCAAGTACTTAATGATGTTCTTTATGGAAGTCTAGTGACATTCACTACAATCTGATAGATATCCTCTCCTCATGTCTAATACATAAGAGACAACAAGATGAGTACATACCATTTCATATATGATAGATCCAATGGAGAATGCATATGGCATCTTACTCATGTTTTCCCATTCTTCACAAGAACTGGGACATTAGACTCTTAAGAGACTAATCCCATGGAATTTGGATAGATTTTATCTCATTGAGTCTTGCATGCTAATCCCCTTCAGCTTTTTGCCAATGTATGTTCTCTTACTTAGGTCAAGAAGCCTTCTAGATTGATCTCTATAGATCTTGATGTTTAAAATATATGATGATTCACCTAAACCCTTCATATAGAAGGTACTTTCCTTGCAAGGTTTTAATATTTGTAGTATACGGATGCTATTCCCCATCAATATGTGGAATATAAATATGCTCCCAATCAACCATTTTAATCAAAAATTTCATCTTCATTTCAAATTATTTGATCGTCTTGTCAAATCAAAGATTCCATCTCTTAGATGCTTATTTCAATCCATAGATGGGTCTTTGTAGCTTATAGAATTTAATTGCAATAACATGATTTATAAATCCTTTAGGCTATATCACACATATATTCTCATGAATATTCCCATTAAGGAATGCATTTTAAACATTCGTATGCTAAATCTCATAGTCATAACAAGCTACAACAACAACATTATCTTGATGGGTTTGACCATGGCATCTGCTAAAAAGATTTCATCATGCCCAATACCTTGAACTTGTTTGAAACCCTTCACAACCAATCTACCCGTATAGGTTTGTACATTATCATCTATGTTGGTATTCTTTTGGAAGGCCCAATTGCACCCCATGGGTTTTACCCCTTCAGGTGGATTTACCAAGGTCATACCTTGTTGGTGTACACGGAGTCCATTTGGATATAATGGGTTCAAGCCATTTCTCATAATTTGGTCCCTCAATAACTTTTAGGTATATTGTTGATTCATCTTCTATGGACAACTCATCACCTCCTTGAGCAATAAGCTATCCTAATCTTTCACGCTCAAAGCATGTTCTACTAGATCTATGAGTTTTGTGTTACATAAGGAACTTGAGATTCTACAACAATTTGTGATTCTCCTTGTTCCTATTGTACCTATTTAGGTTCAATGTTTTCTTTTTGGCCCCGAACATTTTGAGTTCTACTTTCTCCCACTAATTCCTCTAAATTAAATTCACTATAGGAATACAACCATCCTGGAAACAAACACATTTCTTGTTGAATTGTAATATAAAAGTAGTACTCAACGAAACAACATTTATGTCATTTGTAGACAAACCCTTTTAAGAAATTATTTTTCTTACACAAGCTTTCAATGCTAATCTTTATAAAAGACATAGCGGAACACCTTCCATGCCATATCTCATATGGTGTATTTTAAACCATTTTAGATAGTACATTGTTTTAGTGTAAAGCATGTGCCAGAAGGAAATTGTAAGATTAGCTAGTTCTATTGGTAATCACACCATGAATTAACAGGGTGTGATTCCTTCTTTGTGATACATCATTATGTTTAGGTGTTTTTTATTATGATAGACTATCACAATCTCCTAGAAGGTCCTCAAACTCTTAAAGTATTTCAACATCTATCATATTGAAGTGTCTTAATACTTTTACCAAGCTGGCTACGTAATTCATTCATGATCTCCTTGAACATTTCAAGATTTTGACTTGTATTTATTAAACACAATTCACCATATCTGTTGAGTTCCTCAACACATATAATGAGGTACAGTGTAACCACCTCTAGAATTTATTCTAAAAGTTCTACATACATCAATATGTAAGAGCCCTAATAAAATACTCGCTTTATCACTACACCTAGTGAAAGGTGCTTTTGTCTTATTTCCCAATAAATAAGACTTGCATGTCCCTATTGGTTCATGAACCAAAAGAGTCTAGACAACCATCATTATGGATTCCAAAAATGCATTTGTCATTTATGTTCTCTAGATGAAAATGCTATTGGTATCCATCATTTGATTTATCATGTCCTTCAATATATTATTTGTCTTTATAAATACCAAGAATACTTTATGAAACATTGGGGAATCACCATATAAGATCTTATCTTTTAAAGAAAAACATAAAGTATCCATAATTTTCTTGTCCATAAAAGATACATGAGTTTTTCCTTAATGGGAAATACATAATAGCAATTCACTAAATCTATTACATGCCCATGAATGATAGATTGCAACTATACTGGCAGCAACTCTTGCTCTACATTATTCTAGCTCACTTCTTCTCAGGTCCTAAAGTAGAGATCTCTATCTCTTTCTTCTTCCTGAGTTCCTTCAAATAAAGAGGATAGTTCCTCTTCCGGTGTCTAGACTGGTGACAGTGTTGGCACTTTCCTTCCTTATGTAGTCCTCCTTTAGCTTTTAGTGTTGTAGACTTTAGTCTTTATCTACCTTTACAACTCTTCTTATCTTTGCCTTGGCCATTATACTTCCCTCTATTTAGGTATATCCTTCTTCATTTGTGCTTCAACTGTCCTCAACATGCCAAGTAATTCTGACAACACTTGTCAAAATTATTCATGTTGTAGTTCACAAAAAACTCACTGTATGATTCTGGCAGTGACTGTAGAGTTACATCTGTGGCCAGCTCTTGGCCTAAGGGAAATCTTAGTCTAGTAGGTTCTCCACATACCCAATAAACTTGAGTGTATGGGGACCTACTGGATCTCCTTCAGCCATATTTCACTTGAACAATGCCTTTGAGACATCATATACCTCTTATCTTGCTTGATCTTGGTACATGCTCTTAAGATGTTTTACCATCTCAATAACATCCATGTTCTCATGTTGTCTCTGCAACTCATAGTTTATTGAGCACAACATAAGACACTTGACATCCATGAAATCTTTAGAGTGCTTCTTGTAAGCATCTTTGTCAGCCTTAGGCACGGTGGGAGATCTAGATTTCGTGTGTCTGGGAAATATAGCTTGCACTCTTGAGTGAGATCAATACTTAATGTTCAGAACCAGTCACAGAATTTGTTCCCATTTAGCTTGTCCTTCTCAAGGACCGATTGCAATGAAAATGTGTTTGTGTTTGCAATTAGGTTCTACAAAATGAAATTTGCAATTTCATCAAAACAATTTTGACTTTATTTTATAATATTGAGTATATTAGTTAGGTCTTGAATTAATTATCATTCACACTATTTTGTTCAAATTGATATCCCTCACGTATCAATTTGGAAGATTGCAGTGTACAACCATCTAGTGAGCAAAGATCCAAAACAATTGGTTATTACTCGACATATGCCAACGTCCATAACCAATTATTAAGGTAGACAACTTTTTCCACTTGCATTTCATGCAATTCTAGGATATGCAATTCTAGGATATATGGTATGTGCAACTACTTGCCATAGTCATATGCATGCCTCTAGGAACTTAATCTCATTAAGGTCACCTAGTTATGTCTGACCCAAAATCCAACATGATAGTAATGTACCTTACTTTTTAGTCCCACATGACTACCATCACACTTCCACTAGATGGATAGCACCCCATGCTTAGTGTGTCCATGCGTAATCAATCAAGCTTTTCATGTGTGTTTCTTATGGAAAGAATCTAAGACTTAATATGTGATTGATGGATTTTATATTTATATAAATATATATACATATCCGATCACCACATACCTATATGTATCATATACATATTATATCCACAAATGAAACATGCAATTACAAAACATGAGTGATGGTTATGGACATACTATTGTAATTCCTTAGATCCATAAGGAATTAATACCAACTAAGGTCCACAACATATGTAGAAATATGTTATTGATGAAGATCAATACTAGAACCAGCCCGGGTCGATCTATTCAACTCTTGAATTGACCAGTTGGCCTCCTAGTTGGTTGGTCGGTCTCTTGGATCGATCAACTGGTCTCTAGTCCTAGTGACATCTGGACTCCTCCAATCAATCGATTGGGCCACCAATCGATCGGTCGACTACTCCTATCATCTGTCCTCCTAGGTTCTCTAGTCTATTAGTTTGACTTTTGATATGATTGATCCATCTGGTGTTGAATGTCTTCTTTTCTATAACATGAATGAAAACTATCTTATTCCTATGTAACTTATTACATCTTGAATGGAAAAATTAAGTTACATTCTAGGGGATCATGGAAATGAAAGCATTTGCACATTTATGTATTGAAAACAAGAGAGAGGCTCATATGCAAACTGAGATATAAATTAGGAATAACAACCGTCCAACCAAGCACAAAGAACTAGGGATTATTGGTCATAACCATGCTTACATCAACCATCAAAACACATTTTAGGGTGACACATATAAATTGCATATATACCATGTATATAATATGTAGGGATCATATGTCGTATTCAATCATATTACACATTTATTCATTTAAATATTTGCATAGCATGCAATAGATAAATGATAAAACAAAAATCCAATCATATCGATTAAGTCCCAAAACATAGTAAATTGATGTGATTCTGATACCACTATTGAGAAATATATCTACAGATATGGCAACGGAAACAAAAAAAAATATACTGGCATATTCCCATTGAACCGCAAATTGCATCAACAACTATAGATTGGGAAGGAAGGTTGTAAGGTATATAGCTGGACCTGGAGCAAGTCCAATGACTATCCTTACAGTAGTGTGCTTCTTTTTCAAGTCACACTTGGACAGCTATCGGTGTCGGCCTCGTGGTCTATCAACATAGATGGTGGTTGAAAACATCCTCCTTGCCTCTACATAGTACACGTAGACCATTGGGAGCTCCATGTTTCCTACCCAAGCCAACAAGAATGAGTTGTCCCATTGAACGTCAACCTAGTACGGTTGATTCTATCTTCCATGTTGTCTCTCCCTTACTGTCCCTCCCTTTTACAAGTAGCACTTGCTCAGACTCTCTAGTTACCACAACTAGAGAGGAAAAAACTTTTCAAAGAGCATTTTTGTGTCTCTTGAAAGCCTCGACTATTCCTCTATTTATTAGAGAGTTAGGGTTAGGGTTGCAAGATCAATTGGGAGTTGAAGACATAGAATTTCATGAATTTTCCAGAACTTGCAAACCACAAACTAGTTAGTTCACACTTGAATCGATCAGTTCAGATGTGAATCTATCGGTTCAACTCTTAAATTGATTAGTTCACTATGTTTCCTATTCACTATCATATTGGCTTTTATATATTCGATTAGTACACAACATGATACCAACATCAATCCTTGATCAAATCATATTGATCATTGAACTAGACTATTATTAAATTGAATCAGTCGTTTCAGACCTTGAACCAATTAGTGCACTGACTGGACTGCTTGATTCGTGCCCCAGTCTAGGCAATGTTCAACCAATGTAGTTCAAATTTACTTGACAATTGAATCAATAAGTTCAACACTTAAACATGTCGGTTCATAGTCTAGTCAGCCAATTTTCAAAAACTGTTGTTTAAATTGAATAACAAAACACTTTAGTAGTCAAGTCAAAAATCATTCATGAATGAACTCCTATTCCAGGTGCACCCTATGCATGTGACCCTATAAGTCTTAAGTTATGCTGGTAGCGAATTCCCATAACCAGTTTATGACATCCCAAACCATGAGCGGTATCTAGAAACACATCATTGCTACCCAAGTTATTGGAAAGTTGGAGAACAACTTCAACCTACAATTTGTGATCAGTGTTACCTATGATTGTATAGTTCCTTTACCTCTGATATCCGGACTGAACTCAAGGTATGGAATCATCATCCTCTCAACATTCAATCCATGTTCCTTGAACTAGATCATACTGTATGAGATGCATGTGAGCTCACATATCATATATTAAGTTGCACGAGTATGGCCATACATTTCTCACTCTCTCTTATCAAGTGGCATGGATATCAATCTCCTGTAGTAGGGACAAATCCCATCTACATTTCTCACACTCAATCCCCATGTGTCAGAATGCACCTGAGCATCACCTTTATGGCAACCCTTATTCAAGGTCACATTGGATGATGTCAAAATACGTTGAATGACATTGTGAGTATGGTGGCTTCAAGTCTAAGAACCACAATCACCACTACCACTATGAGATTTGATCTTGACTACCATTCTATGGTCTCCATGTAGCACTCTCAAGGTGGGTTTTTCTGGTACATTGTTCTCTAACAAGTACCTACATGTTTGGCTTGATATCACATATCACGTTTGATGAGATTCTGCCATCAACCAAAACACACTCTAGTTTTATATATTATTGTTGTCTATTTTTCTTCAACAATAATATCTTACTAGGGACATGACAAGAATGTATGTACTCTTATCATACATATTATCTCATTGTTTATATCCTCAATGTGAAGAAATATGTCAATGAGTAACATCATTCTTTAGACATCTACTATGTTTTTGTCATCATCTCATGATTGCGACAAACATAATAGATCTAATTACCTTAATCACTATTATGTCAAGTATATGATGCCCCATTACAATCATCATACGTTTGTCTCTCAGGGCATAAATACCAACATATCCCACAAAGTCACACCTCTACGTGGCACTTTGGGAATATTTTTAGGGTCTTGAGGATGCTCCTAGACAATCGAATTTGTTTGAGAAGGCTCCTATGCTAGGAACAAGTCTGCCAAACTCAAGGAGAAAGATGAATGTAGTCTCAGCTATTGGGGCTGAGGGAGTGAAATAAAACAAAGAGGGACACTTCTATGGAACTTGGTTTAGCTCTTAGTGGTGTTGGCTCCTAGACATATGGGATGATGATCCTTTTGCAACTCACCCCGTGGGAGGGCAAGATACGTTGTAGTGGGCATTTTTTATAAATGGTGATATTTGTCAAGTTATCTTTGTGTGTGTCACCACCTGTAGAAGATTGTGGTGGAGACATTTGATGGAGTCCTAGACTGAGTGGTAGAAGGATTGATGTCGAGGAAATTGTTGGGGCTACTATTTCACGACACACACTTATCATGTGGTAGGAGACAAGGTCTCACCCATTGGATCCAAAATTGATGGTCTCAGTGAACCAATCACTATATTCAGAATGATGCAATAAAGTAAGGATGCAACTTAGCTAAAATGATTTAATTGACAGGTTGATCACTTATCTAGGTTAAATGACATGATTTATGCATTCCTTTTCTCCGTATAATCAATTAACCTAACTAGGGTCATTCAAATCTAATGAAACTAGGGACAATTGCTAAATTCAACCTGTAGCTTTTGAAAATATACTAAAATGTTATAATTGAGATAAGTAAATACACATTTTACTTGATTATATATTTAGGTTGGTTAATACATTAATGATAATTCATAATGAATTAAACTACCATAGCCGAAGGGATTAACTAATATATTATGAATAATTCAAATGTCCAAAAGGAGTACATAATATAGGTGAGTGTGTGGTTATATTACAATTTTACATTATTATAAGAAAATCAAATTGGTGAATAGAAATATTTGGTATGTTAATTGTAGACTACATTCTATAGATGTTACATAATTAATAAAGAGACAAGCTTGGTAAAAACAAGGCAATCATTGTCATGTAATTGACTTACATTAACGAGTTTATGATGTATTGCATCAACATGCGACACATTATTTCAAATCATTCTAGAATTATAACTGGGTAAATCTCCACAAGACGTAGAAGAGACCTTCTTGTTTTTGTATTTATCCTATACCCTATCATGTTCTATACCATGTCTACTAATTTGTTTGGTACCATGATAAAGGATTTCATCAAGATTATTTATACCAATAAGAAATTTTTGCAAAGATGCTCTAACTAGATTATTTTCTTGAGTAAGATTGGTGTTCTAAGTAGATATATTGAAAATATCATCATTATAATTGATAATATACTATTATAAATAGAAAATCTTTAGTCATACATAATCATTTTCCATTTAACAAAAACAATTTCATTTTCTCTACTGCTTCACCAAGATAAACATTATTTTATACCTCAGAACAATTCAATTGCAATTCTAAGTCAAGGTTAAGATATTTTAATTGACAATCATCTTCTTACAAAAAAATTTGTTAATATTCTTAATAACATTCATCTCCTCATACAAAAGTATCAACAATTTTAGCCAATTTCTTTTTGTTGGTTTTGCATGACTCATGAGATGCAAAAATATCTTTAAGCATTCCAATATTATAATATTTTGAGAGTTAATTGAGATTTAACTCATCACCTTAGCATGATTAAATACATGTTGTTTTAATCCTACTCTACACTAGATCTTCTTGACACTTGAGAAAAGTCCCAAGAGAAATTGTTAGCTTTCTCTGTTTCTTTCATATATGTCTTGTCTTTCCTTTTATACTTGTCATATCTATTTTTTTCTCTTATGAAGATGATTCTTCTTCATCTTAGAACCCTCATTCTTGAAATGTCTATGTTGACCTCAATCATAGAAATTTAAAATGAAGTAGTTCAACTTTCCCTTAAAATTATTACCTTTGGTAGACAAGTCATCCTTGTCACTTCAAGAGTATTATTCATTTGGAAAGACTTGTGAACTTTGAAGGACACATATTTCATATAACGTGAACACTTTTATTTATCCTCTTCTTCTATATAATTATATGTTATTTAATAATTTTAATTTTTTTGTATGAGGTCTTCAAAAGGAGTTTTGTTTGAAGGTTATGAAAACTCTTCTACGCTTAAACTTTGTTTTTAAAACATATGGTGAGAGAGAATATGATATTGTACAATTGAACTTTATACTATTTTCTTCCTAGGATAATGAAGTTCATTTATGATTCTTTATAACCTTGAATATGTATCTCCAATGGACTTTGAATTGGATATCTATAAAATCTCAAGAGTATCTTAAAACATATTTATATTTGAATCATTAACTTACATGCTTCCTTCATGAGTGATGGGGATCATTCCTTACAAGTAGTGTCTCAGCTTACAAGAGGATATATAGTTGAACTCCAAATGACAGAGAGTGACATAGAGGACAATAACCATGTTTTCTCTCATCCCATGTAATCAACTCCCATGGGGGCAATGAATAAGGGAGGGAAATTGTATTTCACGGGTGAAAGATATTTTCTTAAATGTTTAGTTTCATAAAATCTTCCATACTGAGTTATTAAAACTTTATATCTCAATAAAATTAAGACAATAAAGGAAGAGAAAGAATAAACAACAAAAAAATGCACACATTTCAATCAAGATTGGAAAGGAAGACAAAGAATCAACAACTACAAATGAAAAAAGGATCTACAATTGTTCTAGATTGAAATGTTGTAAATCATTACTTGGATAGGTTATCCTCTATAATTTTTTAAGCTTTTGAATATCACCTTGTATTACCTTACCAAGATCATACGTCAATATACATCTATTTCCTCCAAAAAGTAACATGCTTTTTTTCGGGCAAGGAACTAATAAACTATCTAAAGGTCAACTTATCCTTTCCTAGAGCCACCCTTCCTACACATTCCTTAGCCAATGAAGAGATTTGATCAATATTAGGAGTTTTAGACTGGATAGGATATTCAGAGACTTAAAATATGAAAAATTAGGTCGATCTCTCTTACAAAGTATTCCTATTAACTTAATTGAAGTAAGCAAGTGTAAGATCAAGAAGAAATTTAAGGGCTCTTTGGGCACTATATGAACTGTATATCTTTTTGTTACTTTAGTTACTTGGAATGATCTTCAACAATTTCTATATATAGTTGATGGTGCATACTATCTAAAAGAGGTGATTATAGAAACTATTGATGTTTCTAAGGTATTAGGTTAAGTCATAAGATATATATTTCAACTATATATTACGCAAATTGGAAAAAATCTAAAAGTATCAAAAGTGATCTTTATAGGTCATCAGATCTAATTTTTATTCCAAAGTATTAATGAGGACTTGGTGTTGTGTAATAGGAAAACATAGTTGGCTCAAAGCTTATTACAAAATTGAAAATTTGATGATATTTCAGGTCAAGAATATCAAATTTCATTGGCTAGAACTTTCCTCTAGAAATTTGAGTCAATGATAGCAATTCATGAGGGAAAACTTAGCATGGTGACTAGAAATGTCATATTCAATTCTATTAAATTTTGTTTTCTCCTTGGGTGTATATCCACACAAGGATGTGACCTTAACAGATGCTACTTTTTGAAATAAAATCATCCAATGACAATGAACATAATTCCTAAATTTGACACTGCCACTCAATATTTTTGTGAGAAAAACTGAAGTACTAATTGAAAATGGATCAAATTGGTACATGTCTATGTCATTATCACAAAAATTTATAGATTTTTGAGATTATAGAATGCATTTTATACAATAAATGGATTACAAAATGATCAAAAGAAATCTTCAACATCTTCAATCAACCTAAGCTTATTGTATGCCTTGTCAAACTTATCCAATAAGGGCTTGCAATGTTGACTTCATTGAATATATCTCATATATCTAAAACATATATACTAAGTTCATTAGGCATGATATCATTGAATGGTTAAGCAGTTGTCAAAAGATGGGATTAGACCTAATGTGTCCTTGGGGTCAACAATCATCAAGATTTCCTAGGACTTGCCTTCGATGCCTACTATACTGCACTTTCAGATATCACTACTAGATCTATTGTGATGCTTTATAAATATTAGGGAGGATGGCAACAATGAAACCACTATGAGATATAGTGAATACAAGAATGTGAATATATATAGTAAGAAGATATTAAGATCACCGATACTGCTTGGTACCACTTCTATATAGGTTCGTGTTACGACCCCACCTCCCGATAACCCCAAATTAAGGGAAACCGAGAGGTTGAGCCGTACCCATTAATCCCGGATCAAAGGTTCGACATATAACCATAAACAATTATTAAATTCTAACAGACTATACTGAAAATGGTAATAAAAATTTTCTGTACATACCTTTTGAAAACTTGGATCTCTATATTTCTATCCATGCCGATACTAATCTATGTAATCCTCCTTTGTACTTTAATTCTCATTTAGTATCACATGTGCCACTTTACTGTTTGTTCTTTTCATTGTACCTAAAACGCCGACAAACAAAACGTCGGTCAGCCGTAGCTGGTATGTGGGGGAAACCAATAATCATTCAATTATCTATAACAATGTATCACATTCAATTATCATTTAACAAACAAGTTTACGTTTTAAGTATAACTACGCGATCCATGTGTACCCTATCCCCTGCGCTGTCCCTGCAGTGGACCTGGATACTACCTCCCATGTGGTAGATTCCCATTTTACCCCTCATGACTTCACCTCATAGGTGAATCAATTTCTAGGGCTGAGTCACATGGCACTACCCGTAGGTAGCCCACTCCTTAACTCATGGTATGCTAAGAGTCTCATGGCACTACTCATGTGTAGCCCAGTTTCTAACTCATGATACCCTAGACCTTGCTCTAGGTTATCCTTAGCCTTTGCATAGCCACAGGGGTGGACTCGGATCTAGCTAGTTATACATGTATACTCATAGTGATAGCCATAGTCACTTTATAATTGCATGAAATAAATAGACATCCAACAGTTAATTCATGCATTGAGGGAAACATCGATAAAATCTTCGGGAAACTATTCGGTATAGTCATAAGCGTAACCACATACCTGACTTGCAGATTATTCAACATATACTTCATGTGTATACAATCAAGTCAATCAACAGATCCAAGCAAGTAATTTCAATCATCACATAGTTCCTGAAATAAATATGTATTCTATTCATTACTCGCTTTATCAAGAATCTACTTTATTGACTTGGATTCACTTTCTATGATTTCTAATCCGCATTAAGTATTCATTAATACTCATTAGGGTTTCTTAGATCGATTTCTCAAACTTCATCCCTTTTAGGTTAACAAACCCTAAAATATCCTTTTTCCATATTTATGAACCTTAATTGCTCAACTATCCATTTTAATAATCTTTTATACCCAATTCGACTTAGGATCATCATATCCCTATTTATTTACAGATTTGGACAATTAAATCAATTAAAAGACACATTCTTTTACATTAGGGTTTTCAAGCTCATTAATGCATAATCATGCACAGAACCCTATCTTAAGCCAATTATATAAAAAGATTATCTTTTAGATCATATTTCCTCGTTTATCAATAACAGTCTTAAATTATCCATATATCATCAAATCTAAAGATTTTTCGTTAAATAAATCATTAAAGATGATAGTTTCATGTACTTTTCAAATTTGATGCATATTTAAGCACATAAACTCTAAATTAAACTAATCATGTGCAAAGTTCTTACTTTTTGAACTCAATGTTCCTTTTTACATTTAACAGATTAATATCAACTCTAAAGATCCATTAAACCCTATTAAACACGTTAATCACACCAAAATAGGGTTTCTTAATCTTTAATTCATTAAAGATGATGATTTACACTACTTTTCGAACTATGATCAGATTCAGGCTATAAAACTATTTTTAATGGGTTCCTTGCATTTTTCTGATCAAAATTCATATATCATATGTGCCAAACGGAGCTACCAAGCTCTAGTTATGATTTTTGTAAGAATTACCTGTTTGGACCATTCAGCAAGCGCCACGTGTTCATCATTGCATGCAACCCGCCAATTTGAAAACATAATAGAATTACGCATATGCCCTTGCGTAACAGTTCAGTGCTTTATACCCCCGGGGGGTATAACTGTCCAACGCCAGCAGGTTGCCTTCAACCTCCCGACACACGAACCGGCCGCCGCCTGCAGCCCTAGGCGCGGCTCCGGTTCCCTTCCTCCGACCCCGGCGACCTCTTCCTTCGGTTCCCCAACGTCTGCCAACCCCCACCGTGCTCAGCAAATCCCTCGGAACACGGCTGGGATGGCCCAGCTAGTCCTGCAAGGTGCGGCCGACCTGTAGTCGACCTGCAGCCTTCCTGCGCCGTCGTGCAGGGGTCTGAGCAGCAACTGGGCGATTAGACTCCTTTCTGGGGTCGTGGGAGCGTCGTGCTTCCTCCCTGCCCCCATCCACAGATCGTCCTCGCTCCAGGGTCACACTAGCACCCTATGTTAGGGTTACGAAGAGGATGAAGGAGAAGAAGAAGAAAGGAGGGATTTCTACGTGGAACTTCCTCAGGCCCTAGCCAGGGGATATATCCTTTTATAGAGGAGAAGGGTCATGCCCAGGGATACTTGTCCACGAAGAAAACATGGTCCCTTCTTAGACGGAAACTTCCATTCTTTTTAAACAAGTATAAGATTTCTCCTTTAATCAATTCTTGGATTAACTATGATCCTTAACAATTAAGGAATTTGAAATTATCTCTTTTAGCTTCTTGTTATTGGCCTTTAATTGATTGGCCACGAAAATAAGTTTTCCTCTTAATAGAAAATATTTCCTTTTTATCAATACCTTATAATTCATTAATAAGGTATCACATTATCCTTTTATTTTACCTTTTTCGTATTTTCTCTTTCTTTCCTCTATATTGGGATTCCTTGGATCCCAAGATACTCCCTTTTTCAAAAATCTCTCATTGGATACTTATTATCCTATTAGATGCATCACTATGTAATATTTCACATTATCTTGTTTATTTCTCATATATATATTCCTTTTTGAGGATTTCTTTTTTTATTTCTCTTTTATTTTCCTCATTGGCATCCCTTTTATCATAATAAATCCTTGGGATACGAAATTCCATAAAGGATACTCAATTATCCATCTTTTCACTTAATTTCCACATTTCCTCAATGTTTTCAATTTCTTTCTTCATAAGGAAATACTTAATTAATCTTTTCTTTTCCTATTGCTTTCTTTTTGTAACCTTGGACTCCTTGGTACCCAAGGAACCCAAGAGGCACGAAATCCTCTTTGGATTTTCCTTCTAGAGGTTTCTACATATTTCTTTTCTCGAAAATTCAATTATCCACTTACTAATGGAATTTCCTTTGTTATTTTCCTTTTATTGGGCCCAATAGCCAATAAAGCCCACAAATCAAACAACAAGGCTATTTTAAATGAAATCCAATTACTCAAAACAAATCACATCATTATTTGTTCAATTATCCTTAATATGAGAAATTGCATTTCTCATCAATTTAACCCAAAAATTGGGGTTATAACATCCTTCCCCTCTTATAGAAATTTTGTCCTCAAAATTTAGGCAAGCAAACAACCAATTCAGGATAAGACTTTTCCATGTCTATCATTGGCCCCT
The DNA here is from genome assembly GCA_963693085.1 of Alisma plantago-aquatica. Classification (NCBI taxonomy): domain Eukaryota; kingdom Viridiplantae; phylum Streptophyta; class Magnoliopsida; order Alismatales; family Alismataceae; genus Alisma; species Alisma plantago-aquatica. The sequence continues at coordinate 762,494,835 of OY856413.1, read as the reverse complement.
ATGTGGCTTTGCCGTACCCATGGCATTTTCAAAGAACCTTTATTACCACATATTCTTTTTTCTCTGAGTTCTTTCATCCTGGCGTCTATAAACTACCCAGGTGACTCAGGCCATGTCAGCCTCCCTTGGGGCTCACTAGGTTCATTGCTCAACACATGGTCGGTATCTCACATAGTGCTCTGAATTGGACACATGGAAAACATCTCCCATTACTCTATCCTGAGGGGTAGGGTCAAACCTAACCTTCTCCACCCATCCATCTCTAATGGACCCATGTATCAGGGACTCAGCTCTCTTAGATATAACTTAGAGGGGTTGGATTTTTATGTCATATTTTCTCCCACAGTAACTTGTATGTCAGTCTACTTTGCATCTGCTCATGACTCTCATCGTCTCTAGGCTCCTTTCAGCCCTTGTGCAACCAAAGTGACTTCAACTACACGTACTGGGGTCCCTTTTTCTAACCATCATGTGGTACTTTTCTAACCATCATGTGGTCCTTTCACCAACATTACCTTACTAAAGTGGTGACCGACACAACCTCCCTTACAGAGCTTCATATAAAACCTGATACGGGCTATGGTGGTCATTGTCCCATCTTTCATAGGACAAGAACTATCTCTAGATATCACCCTGAATGAGCACACATGCCCTCATCAGACCCTTTAGTCTGGATTATACTAACCATAGTTAGGGGTGATAAACTATACTATCATTGCGTTCTTCATGTACCTACTTCCACTTTATGGAAGTGAACCTTTTGGTCAAACTCAATCACATTTGAACTCGCTTCATGGTGTAGTTGAACCGTCTTTCTCATGGGTAGTTCAACTGGATCTGTCCCTTAACAGAACTCTTCCTTACCTAGGTAAGGCGACCTACCATAACCCACATTGTATCTCGACCTTCCTCGATCCAGGGAAGACCTATCACAACATCCATAGTGTTGAGCTCTCATTCCCTCTCAAGGATTCTTTTGTCCTCTATATCGATACACTGGGTTACTGGGGTTCGTCCTTTACCTCTTGGCTCGCATGGCCATACACCACATGCAACTTCATCTTAAGCCTCCAAAGTGCTACTGTCATTTTCCACGGTGTAAGATGATCTCCAACCATGACTCCCTATATGTCATGATTCTTTCAAGATCAACTCCTCTGAAACCCTAAACCACTCTAGTCGGGGTTTCGTCACTTTCTCTTCCAAAGAAGTGCATCTGAGGTTTTACCATCATCCTTTCATTGCATCCAGGACTAGACTGGCTAACCAAACAACCATAATCTTTCAACGCATCTTATTTCATCTTAGTGTTATCCGAACACCTCTCCTTTCCAAACTTAGGGTTAGCCCAACCGCCTCTTCTAGCCAAACTAGGAAGATATATATCGATCAGAGCATCCATTACTGCTTCACCTTCTTATGTATTGAAGACGTACACTTACATGTATTTCACTTATCATATTACCTCAAACTCTATGTCTATCCTCATTAAGAACAATCTCTGATTTCATCATCATGGTGATCCAACTCAACCTGGTATAACTTGTAAGTTCCACTTAGCTCAGGATAAAAGAACATCCTCATAAGGTGACTACCTCGTTCCTCTTAGTGTTAGTAAACCATCCATTTATCATCCACTTCACCAGGGTAGGTTACCTTCTCTATCCCTATTTCTCGTGGCAACTTTTCAATCGTCTCTCATCCTTGGTGTATGACATGCATAATGTCCTATCTCTCACCCCCATAACAAGAAGAAATAAGCATTTGGCTGCAGCCCAAATACAGAGTTCTTCCTGTTCCAAGAGTAGAGATGGTACATCCCACCTCGCCAGTACACCTTCAAAACTAGGTTGAAACGTGACACCTACGTCTCTTTAACACAAACATCATGATATCAAACTAGTCTTGAACCTACTGAGGTTTATATCCTTGGTCATCTCCTCTAGGTCTATAGGGTACCGACTCTTTTGGAGTCTTCCCTCTTCCCTCATGCATCAAGAGAGTGCCCTACTCATCTGCCCTTTGGGTCCCATGAGTCCATGAAGGTGATAAATCTCCTAACCCATGGCCCTCAGACAATGATAGCTGTTACCTCCCGACCCTATAGTCATGTGCAACTTGGGAATTAGGCAACTCCTACTTTCATCGGTCTTATACCTACCTGACCCTAGGATAGACTTAGGATTATTCTTTATAGTACATGTTCACTTAGAACCTTACCCAAGTCTTCATCATCTCTCTTTCTGCAATCATGGGCTGACTCTCATCCGTTCATAGGTATTATGGCAACCTGCCTACCTTGGTCAAGCCCCATACCGGTTACCTCCATGGTAACAGATTCACATGCAATAGAGATGGGTATCTATGGGTCTACGGGTTCATTCTCATACCACGTACTTTTCTCTTAACTTCTCAAGATCCTACGAGACCTCTTTAGGTTACCTTGAACCAACAAAACTGATATACACCCTTCCAAAGGGGGTTCCTCTCCCAGGATGGGAGGAAAATTATCTCTAAGGTCACAAAAGCTCTTAGGTCTAGGGTTTACATCCACCCAAGCCTACTTAACCCTAGAAAACCATTAAGGCATAAACAGATCACCTATTGAACCATACAAGGTCATACTTGTCCTCTTTCCTCAATGCTGGATCAAGATCATACCTTCCTTTATCATCAACCTAGCTACGAGGAGTTCATTACACATACCTTATACTTAAGGGACTTCCCTTTTCCTTTATTCATGAGGCGTACCATGCTCGAAACTATAGAAACTTAAATCTCATCATGAGTATTAGGTACACCACTTCCCCTCTTAGGCCTAGGAACCCTAAGTTCACTTGTAGGTGTCCCACTGCATGTTTTATCTCTTAGCTACAAATCAAGCATGCAAAAGGCATGACATGCACGTCTTGTCATCCTTCAACTCGAGCAACGCTTAGAGTTGGATTTTCCTCAAGGACAAACCATAAGGTGCAAGGCCTCATAACCTATTACTAATCCACTTCAGGGTATACAAAACATCTTCTTCCTACCTCGGAAGGTAAACATCTCTACCATAGGCACGTAGGTACCATAAGCTTCATCTTTTCTCAAGGGTTCGGTCCCTCTAAAGACAACCAAGGTATCATCAACTTTCAGGGATCGATCATGAGGCAACCACTATCATCCATTGTTCAGGGTTTTAGGCTTCCAACCTTCTTGATGGGTTTCCTGCTCTCTCTAGAGCTAACCCTACATCCAACCTCACCATTAGAGGTCCTCTCTTTATGAAGGTTCAACCTCAAAGGCATGCTCTACATAGGTGAAGCCTAGGTTCAAACTTATGGTTGCTCAAGATCATCCATAACCCTTTATGCTCCATCATGATTCCTTATCCAGGGTTTCATCCTACTGTCAGCACTATGACGTGCCCTAGGTGCCAACTATACCTTACTTTCACAAGCCCATAGGGTTTCTAAGGTCCTTCACTAACCTTATCATCTAAGGAGTTACCCTTCATGCACGATCCTTCCCATGGTTGGGTTGCCAAAGGTGTTAGGTCATCCATGGATCGTATGGCATCCCAAAGGCATGTCCCTGCAAACACCTGGTCCAACTCATCTCTCTCTAACCATCACTTAGGGTTAGGGTTAGCATCATCCTAATAGGATGTGCCAGGTCTCTACTAGAAATGGAGATCTCTATCTCCAAGACTGACTTATCCTCCTGCTAAGAAGGTCTAGCCTCAGGTCTCTCCTGAGGACATGACATCTTATGTCATACGACCTAAGCATGTATCTATTTTTAGTTTGCGCTTAATCTATTAAGCTTATGTCCATGACATCTTATTTACATGCCTTTTGTTAATTTAGTGGAGGATTCCTTAAACCCTATTAACCTTACCCATACCTCAAGAGGGTGAGGAGAAGAAAGGAAACCCTAATCCTTTATGTCCTTATCAGAATCTTGTGATGAGAAGGGATGAATAAGATGAGAAGTCCTAAAGGTATCTTATTTCGATTCATATCCTAAGACTTTGGCCAGGCGGTCACACGGGTCCGGGAGTCCTCGTATTCCGACTAGCGGTGCGGAGGAAAATCTTGCCAGCCCCCGGTCGTGATCCCTTTCTAGACACCTCCGTCTTTTGGATACTCCTCTAATAACTCCCTTGGGTTCTATGGAGTTTGTAAAATTTAATAATTATTAATGGTTAACTGAGGAACCTAGGCTCTGATACCAAATGTTACGACCCCACCTCCCGATAACCCCAAATTAAGGGAAACCGAGAGGTTGAGCCGTACCCATTAATCCCGGATCAAAGGTTCGACATATAACCATAAACAATTATTAAATTCTAACAGACTATACTGAAAATGGTAATAAAAATTTTCTGTACATACCTTTTGAAAACTTGGATCTCTATATTTCTATCCATGCCGATACTAATCTATGTAATCCTCCTTTGTACTTTAATTCTCATTTAGTATCACATGTGCCACTTTACTGTTTGTTCTTTTCATTGTACCTAAAACGCCGACAAACAAAACGTCGGTCAGCCGTAGCTGGTATGTGGGGGAAACCAATAATCATTCAATTATCTATAACAATGTATCACATTCAATTATCATTTAACAAACAAGTTTACGTTTTAAGTATAACTACGTGATCCATGTGTACCCTATCCCCTGCGCTGTCCCTGCAGTGGACCTGGATACTACCTCCCATGTGGTAGATTCCCATTTTACCCCTCATGACTTCACCTCATAGGTGAATCAAATATCTAGGGCTGAGTCACATGGCACTACCCGTAGGTAGCCCACTCCTTAACTCATGGTATGCTAAGAGTCTCATGGCACTACTCATGTGTAGCCCAGTTTCTAACTCATGATACCCTAGACCTTGCTCTAGGTTATCCTTAGCCTTTGCATAGCCACAGGGGTGGACTCGGATCTAGCTAGTTATACATGTATACTCATAGTGATAGCCATAGTCACTTTATAATTGCATGAAATAAATAGACATCCAACAGTTAATTCATGCATTGAGGGAAACATCGATAAAATCTTCGGGAAACTATTCGGTATAGTCATAAGCGTAACCACATACCTGACTTGCAGATTATTCAACATATACTTCATGTGTATACAATCAAGTCAATCAACAGATCCAAGCAAGTAATTTCAATCATCACATAGTTCCTGAAATAAATATGTATTCTATTCATTACTCGCTTTATCAAGAATCTACTTTATTGACTTGGATTCACTTTCTATGATTTCTAATCCGCATTAAGTATTCATTAATACTCATTAGGGTTTCTTAGATCGATTTCTCAAACTTCATCCCTTTTAGGTTAACAAACCCTAAAATATCCTTTTTCCATATTTATGAACCTTAATTGCTCAACTATCCATTTTAATAATCTTTTATACCCAATTCGACTTAGGATCATCATATCCCTATTTATTTACAGATTTGGACAATTAAATCAATTAAAAGACACATTCTTTTACATTAGGGTTTTCAAGCTCATTAATGCATAATCATGCACAGAACCCTATCTTAAGCCAATTATATAAAAAGATTATCTTTTAGATCATATTTCCTCGTTTATCAATAACAGTCTTAAATTATCCATATATCATCAAATCTAAAGATTTTTCGTTAAATAAATCATTAAAGATGATAGTTTCATGTACTTTTCAAATTTGATGCATATTTAAGCACATAAACTCTAAATTAAACTAATCATGTGCAAAGTTCTTACTTTTTGAACTCAATGTTCCTTTTTACATTTAACAGATTAATATCAACTCTAAAGATCCATTAAACCCTATTAAACACGTTAATCACACCAAAATAGGGTTTCTTAATCTTTAATTCATTAAAGATGATGATTTACACTACTTTTCGAACTATGATCAGATTCAGGCTATAAAACTATTTTTAATGGGTTCCTTGCATTTTTCTGATCAAAATTCATATATCATATGTGCCAAACGGAGCTACCAAGCTCTAGTTATGATTTTTGTAAGAATTACCTGTTTGGACCATTCAGCAAGCGCCACGTGTTCATCATTGCATGCAACCCGCCAATTTGAAAACATAATAGAATTACGCATATGCCCTTGCGTAACAGTTCAGTGCTTTATACCCCCGGGGGGTATAACTGTCCAACGCCAGCAGGTTGCCTTCAACCTCCCGACACACGAACCGGCCGCCGCCTGCAGCCCTAGGCGCGGCTCCGGTTCCCTTCCTCCGACCCCGGCGACCTCTTCCTTCGGTTCCCCAACGTCTGCCAACCCCCACCGTGCTCAGCAAATCCCTCGGAACACGGCTGGGATGGCCCAGCTAGTCCTGCAAGGTGCGGCCGACCTGTAGTCGACCTGCAGCCTTCCTGCGCCGTCGTGCAGGGGTCTGAGCAGCAACTGGGCGATTAGACTCCTTTCTGGGGTCGTGGGAGCGTCGTGCTTCCTCCCTGCCCCCATCCACAGATCGTCCTCGCTCCAGGGTCACACTAGCACCCTATGTTAGGGTTACGAAGAGGATGAAGGAGAAGAAGAAGAAAGGAGGGATTTCTACGTGGAACTTCCTCAGGCCCTAGCCAGGGGATATATCCTTTTATAGAGGAGAAGGGTCATGCCCAGGGATACTTGTCCACGAAGAAAACATGGTCCCTTCTTAGACGGAAACTTCCATTCTTTTTAAACAAGTATAAGATTTCTCCTTTAATCAATTCTTGGATTAACTATGATCCTTAACAATTAAGGAATTTGAAATTATCTCTTTTAGCTTCTTGTTATTGGCCTTTAATTGATTGGCCACGAAAATAAGTTTTCCTCTTAATAGAAAATATTTCCTTTTTATCAATACCTTATAATTCATTAATAAGGTATCACATTATCCTTTTATTTTACCTTTTTCGTATTTTCTCTTTCTTTCCTCTATATTGGGATTCCTTGGATCCCAAGATACTCCCTTTTTCGAAAATCTCTCATTGGATACTTATTATCCTATTAGATGCATCACTATGTAATATTTCACATTATCTTGTTTATTTCTCATATATATATTCCTTTTTGAGGATTTCTTTTTTTATTTCTCTTTTATTTTCCTCATTGGCATCCCTTTTATCATAATAAATCCTTGGGATACGAAATTCCATAAAGGATACTCAATTATCCATCTTTTCACTTAATTTCCACATTTCCTCAATGTTTTCAATTTCTTTCTTCATAAGGAAATACTTAATTAATCTTTTCTTTTCCTATTGCTTTCTTTTTGTAACCTTGGACTCCTTGGTACCCAAGGAACCCAAGAGGCACGAAATCCTCTTTGGATTTGCCTTCTAGAGGTTTCTACATATTTCTTTTCTCGAAAATTCAATTATCCACTTACTAATGGAATTTCCTTTGTTATTTTCCTTTTATTGGGCCCAATAGCCAATAAAGCCCACAAATCAAACAACAAGGCTATTTTAAATGAAATCCAATTACTCAAAACAAATCACATCATTATTTGTTCAATTATCCTTAATATGAGAAATTGCATTTCTCATCAATTTAACCCAAAAATTGGGGTTATAACAGTTCGGCACTACAATACATAAACATATACAATCTAAAGCTTATGTGAAACCATTTTGAGGTTTTAAAAAAAAGAAACACGAATTGGATTTGAATATGGCACTCCCATGACCTGGTGAACCTATCTCTAACACCCCTGACCTGGGTTATGAGCTAACCCTAGGTGTTTTGCCTAATTATGTAATTAGATGGTTGTAATTATCCTTTAGTATATAATTAAAGCTTTTATGGAACATATGTTTCCCTTTCTGTCCCTTATAAACCAATGTTGAAGTATTGGTTGCAATACAGGGACCTATGTGCAATTTTCCCAATCATAGGGGTTAAACTGCAATTTCACATGTTTATATGTTCTTTTAATGTTGAGACAACATAAGAATGAATATGATGAGGTTTGAGGGATTTCCCAAGCTTGAGCACCAAGGTGCAGCTGTGGAGGCAACCCCTGTACTTAAAAACCCTAAATTGGTGTAAAATGCAATTTACCCAATTTGAGGGGTGCAACTTGTAAAATACATCATCTAAAACATCTTTTATGAATTTTAGCATCATTTAGAAGAGGAATGATGAAAAGGTCACTCCATTTGAATAATCATATAATAAAGAACCCCTTTGTGATTGAATAATCAAGGTGTATGTATAATAGCCCTTTTATGTGTATGCTTTAGTGATGGGATGATCCTCTTTGCCTTCAATTCTTGACCTTAGAAGGAGTTTGTCCTTAGAAATAATATGTGGGGACGTGCAAGGAAGAAAGGAAGGACTTAGATGAGAAATGAGGAAAACATATGTCCTTATGTTGAAAATTCACCTAAGTATATATACAACTTTTCCACTAAGCAAGGGAACGACCCTCTCCCTTTCATTTCTTTTTCCCTTGCTCAAACCGACTAAGGAGAGCTCTGGAGCTCAGGAGGACGACCAGGGGAGTGCAAGGTAGGTTTGGATCCTTCCTTTTGCTTAAATTCTTGGATGAAACTCGAATTCAAGGTCAAATTCATGGCTAGCTCACTTAGCTCTATCTTTCTAGCCATCTCTTCTCAACTTTGCTTGGAGGATTCACCTTGGCCGACCTGTGGAGCTTCTAGGACGCCATTAAAGGCTTGGAGCTTGAAATCTTGGAGCTCAAGGAGCAAGCTTTAGGCGGGTTTTATAACTCTAAACTTTATGCTTTGATTATACATCCTTTTCTATGCATATAGTTGCTAGTTCTTCTTCTTCCCTATCTTTCCTTGCATCCTTGCAAGAAAAATCGTGAAGAACTGCTACTGTTCTCAAGGTAGAAGATAAGGGCGTTAATTCCTATGCTTATCCACGGATTTCCACTTTATAAAACGACCTCCACCAATTTCTCAAAACGGTTTCAAACCATTTGGTGGGCAAACGGTTTCAGGGTCGTGTGAGGGAAAATGGTCTTCAAGACCGTTTGGTCCCATTGACCAAGCAAAGAACGTATGGGAATCTTGTTCATAATTATGTAGGTTAATCACCCACAAAATTTGAGAGGTTAACTCCAAAGGAATCGTGAGATATAAGCAAATCAATTAGCAAAACCAATTGAATTAAGTTCTGATTTTCAATCTGTTTAATTTGCCCTTTTTGGGCAAACGGTCTCAAGACCGTTTAAGATGGTTGACCAAACGTTGACCGTTTGGGATTACTGTTCATAATGATGTTAATTAACGACTCACCAAATTTGAGGGATTAATTCCAAACGAGTCATGAGTTGAAGGATGTTTAATAGGGCAAACCCTAATTGAAATTAGTGCTGAATCTCCAATGAGTTATGTTGAGATTTTGGGTTGATTAGCCCAAACGGTTTCAAGACCGTTTGTGAATCACCCAAACGGTCTCAAGACCGTTTGGGGGTCACCCCAAGACCGTTTGGAGGTCTGGGGTCAAGTATAGTTGATCAATTCAAGGTCCAAAGGTACCAAATCATATTGCAATTAAGTATTGATGTGATGATCAACTCAATAGATCAAACCTTGATGAATTTTCACTAGAGTCCAAAGGATGGATGGGCAAACGGTCTCAAGACCGTTTGGTGTCAACCCAAGACCGTTTGGAGGTCTAGGGTTAAGGTAATTTGATCAATTGAGGGCCCAATTACAATGGGTTATTGAAATAATCAAATTGCTGTTTTCTAAGTATAGATCTTGTTGAGTTTTGGGTTGAAGGACCCAAATGGTCTCAAGACCGTTTGGGGGTTCCTCCAAACGGTCTCAAGACCGTTTGGGCACAACTCAAGACCGTTTGGAGGTCTAGGGTTGAGATAATCTAATGGTTTGAAGGTCCAATTGCAATAAGTTGATGAATTGATAAAAATGCTGATGTTAGACCTAATTGGAGTTCAATCCTAGTCCAACCGACTTGGTTTTTGGTCAAACTTTGGGCAAACGGTCTCAAGACCGTTTGGATGATGTCCAAACGATCTCAAGACCGTTTGGGCCAAGTTTGGGCCCAATTGGAGGTCAATTGATAGGTTCAACCTTGAATTGATTCACATTGTTGAATATTGATGACCATCCAATTTGAAACCCTAATTGAATTAGAATCAACCCTAATTGGCTTTCAATTGAGGGTCAATTTGATGTCCAATTGATTAAGGCTAATCTTGGCAAACTCAATTTATAAGTGGTTATCATGGTTTTGGTTAATTGAGGGGTTCAACATACATATCCATGACCAATTGTAACTTTTGAACCACTTTGGAGGTCCAAACGGTTTGAGCCCATTTGGACCAAACAGTCTCAAGACCGTTTGGGCTCAAACGATCTCAAGGTCGTTTGGACCAAATGATCTCAAGGCACTTTGATCAAACGGTTTCAAACCGCATGAGCTTCAAACGGTTTGAAATCCAAAATGGTCAACACACCCAAACGGTCTCAAGACCGTTTGAGGGCAAACGATCTCAAGACCGTTTGACACCAAACGGTCTCAAGACCGTTTGGTGGTTGAAGGTTGAAACCGTTTGAAGGTTTTCAAGGTGGTTTGTACTTAATCAATTGATGGTGTAATTGGTTCAATGGTGATCCAATCAAAACCCTAATGGTAACCTAAGTCATTAAGGGACTAAGTGATTAATGAGTTGACCCATGATGGTGATCATGAGGTAAATTACCAAAATACCCTTGAGGGGTTTAATTGGGTAAATACCTTGTTCTAGTCAAACCCTAATCACATGATAGTGATGTTTTGGCTTATGCTAGTCAATGAGGACTTAACCCAACTTAATCTAGAGTAGTGTTATCACCATCTACTAGTAAGAGAGAGAAAGTATCATAAGAGAGAGAAAGTACCCATTTATGGTGGAAACTCAAGTAAGATACCTTCAATACACATGAATGTGCATGATTAGGGTATGATCCACCTATGTGAGATAATGGAAACCCTAATTATGATGTTTAGTGAATCTTAATCTTATCTAAGAGCTTTAATGATGATGTTTCTCATACATGATGATGTTATGAGTTCAATTCACCATGAGGTGAATAGTAAACCCTAAATTTAGGGTAATGACATGTGATATGATTAGTAAACCCTAATTTATGGAGATGTTTATAAGGTAATACCTTTAAATAAAGTATAGTCAAATCAATGAGTATGATGTGTTCACACCATGATAAGATTGAGAAGTGAATTCATACCTTGAATTGATAATCGTTATGATGTTCAATAAATGTTGTTTTTAAGGCAAATACTCACCATACCCTGGTATGCTTCCAAGGATGGTAGAGTTGCATACTAGAATTGGACTAATAATCCAAAAAGGAAATATTATCAATGAAGTATGGGGTATGTTAACCTTAGTCTTGTGTCATGCCTTTAGGTATGGAACTTTGAGAACAAGTTAACAAATATGATGTCATATAAGAAAAAGAGATTTCAATAACCTTATTTTGTATAAGGTGAAACCCTATTTCCAGTTGTGCTTTTAAGCATGAATCCTCATGTTTGAAGTATGAGATGAGGAAACAATATTCCTAATCAAAGGTAAAGGAAATGAATAACCCTAATTGATGAAAATTGGGGAAACTGATTCTTCTATGAGTTTGAAGGTATAACCTCTAGAATGAATTGTTTACTGTTATCAGTTGAATTAACCATGTAGGTTGTTATGAGATGATGATCATATCCAGGTATGGGTTATGAAACTATATTCATTGAAAGCGTGCTTTAGCTTTATGAATAGTGATATATCCTGTTGCCTTGTCAATGGCAACCTATGAATTAAATGGGCTGTGAGAGCCATAAATACCATCAAGGTCATGCTTTAGAGATGACTTGTGATGAATGTATTGAGAAATGATGATTGATAAGAGTTAGGCTTGTTACATTTAGTATTCTCATTTTATAGCTGTTATGCTAATGTTATTGTTTGAAGAACAATGTATGATGTTGAAAGAATACTGAATGTACCTAACTAATCAAGTGAAATGTAGAGCCCTAATCATAGATCCATCATTGTCAGAGTCTAAATGATGGTGAAATAGGTTTTCCCAAGGGAACTCCTGGATCACATACTTTTGAGTATGTGGGGTATATGGATGTGTAGAACCTTACATCCTGGTGTAGGAATTTATGTAGATTTTTATAGTCCGTCAAACCTTCACTACAAAACCCAAAAGGTGAGATGTATCACTATTATCCCAAAGTAAACATAAACACCGCATCGGTGAAAGATAATCAAGAAATCTTCCGATGACGAAGAGAGTACAGAACGCCACTGTAACTCTAAAAACATAGCGAAGGTCCAGTTTACCCTGGTGAGCTATAAATAGCAGACGTCCTGCCAGATGTCCTGCAAACAATCCTCTAACTGACTGAGGAAGATGAGGTCATAAGAATCCAGCTCTTTTAATGACCTATGTATGATACTGATGTGACTTCTTAGCGATCAGTTGGAGTATGAGTGGTATGCCTCATCTCCACAGGGCATAATAATGTTTGTAAAACATAATCAACCGCGTAGTATATCTGCTCAGGTTAAACTACGAGGAACAATGTTTGGTGTTACATTGTTTACATTAATGATCTGTTCAGATATTTTGTATACATGTCCTTTATATGCTTTAAAGACATGATTGCTTAAGTAGAAGTTGCTTCACTTGTTATTAAACCTGCTGTTGTATGATCTATGTTATAATAAAGCTTCTAGTTGAGAGTTATAACTCTCGCTGGGACAATTTGTATATTGTCTCACCCCGTAGACTTCAACTTTTTAGGTGGTCGTCAAAGACGGAGGAACCAGAATACCGGTGGTCAATCCCAGCAGTAACAGCACCAGGAGCAGCAGTAACTCTCAGGTGGAGATACTGGCTGCTGATTTATGTAGTTAGATAGTCCTATGCGTCTCTGTATTCTCAGGTTCTAGGAATCAATGGTTTGAGTTTTTGATGTTGGCTCCTGAAGATTTTGAATCATGTTGTATATAACTACTCAAGAAGTGGTTTAACAGAGATGTAAACTGTTTACTTGGTTTCTTATAAAAAGGAATTTTATAATTTCCAGATCTTGTCTCAAAAATTTTAATTTCCCATGATTTTTGTCTTCCGTTGTTAAACGATTGCTTCCGGTCGTGTTTAAATCGTGGTTTGGAGATCGGAGCCCACAATTAAGTGGTATCAGAGCTCTAGGTTCGCCGAGTCTACAGAGACATAGGACTTAGGATGTCGAGTCTGTCTTTAGTGTTTCTTCCTCATCTAATAGAATCTTCTGCTCCTCAGGAGAAGAAGATATATAAGGATGAGAAGTTTGTTGCAGAAAGCAACAATGCTACACCTAGAAGGAGTGCAGAGGAGCAAGCAGTAGAGGAACACTTACCTGAGGTTCCCCTAGTTAATCCAACCATGATAAGGAATCCTTCCTTAGGAATCACTGTTGGAGAATTTAGGGCAACCATGATGTACCTAGTGGATCAAACACTAGCAATAAAACCCAGATTACCAGCTCCTAATAATGATGTTTTGGATATCCATAGGATATGTAACCCTCAGCAGCAAGTTGAAGCAGAAGTAAATAATGAAGCTTTGAACTCAGAGCAAGCATATGCTCAGCCTCAAACTGATGAATCAATCCACAGTAATGTAGGGATTAGAATACAGGCAGAGACCAGGACCTGTTATAACTGTGGGAAGCCTGGACATATCAGATCTAATTGTCTAGAAAGGATATATAGAGGAAGAATTGAGAAAAGGCCTATTCAAATTCAGAAACAAAGGCCTGGAATTCCCAAAAGGAAGAAGTTTCTGATGTCCCCAGCACAACCAGGACCTAGTACATCAAGGCAGTGGTTATCCAGAAAGGGTAAGGAACCCTTTAAACCACTACAACTGGCGAGACGCTGCTACAACTGTGGAAAGGTGGGGCATTTGATGAAGGACTGTCGATCTAAGCTCGCCTATGTGACACAGCCTCCGAGACAAGGGCAACAAGGATCACAGAGAAGGCAATTTCAAGGAGCAACTCGAGGACGTGGACAAGCGTCTCAAGCTGGATCATCAGCACCACCTCAATACCAGGCTACAACAAGGTTCTATGCTATGAACCCACCTGTTGCAGTGGTCGATCCACGGGTTAGGACAGGTCAGATGAACTTTTATGTTCTGATATGTCTAAATCCTGTGTAATATCTGTTCTAATTGACCCGGGTACTACGCACTCTTTTATCACTCGAAGAGTGATTCGCAACTGCGATATGACAGTTTGTCATAAGGGCAGATAGTTTGTTGATTGGAGACTTCGTTGAGTGAGTCGGTTGTTATGCAGGAGGTATGATCTCCCTGCATCCTTTTCTTTTCTAATCATCGCATTCGAGTGGATCCAATACCTTGATATGTAAGGATTTGATAGAATCCTCGAGCCATGATTGATTAGACAAGATAAATGATATTTCTTATAAATCTCTTTATGATCTTTTGGACAAGTTAAAATAGTAGTTGATTGAACTATTCTTTGATTGGTCTCATAAAAGATTTCAATGATGCATCAGATATAATCATTTTATAATACATGTTTACTTCTATAAGAAGAAAATGTATTAAAGAATTGATCTGGTTATAGGATTCAGTAAAGTTAATATTTATGTTTGTAAGGATGGAAAAAGAGAAGAAACATAGTAATATACAAGTACATATTTTCTTACCTCAGTAATCATATACCCTGGCCAGGTATACAATTATTGATGATGAAGTAAATATGGGAACTTTGAAGTTGTTATCTTTTGATTACTCTGATCAAGTAGTCAATCTAAAACAACTTAAAGGGCATCATAAGATAAGAAAAATGAGAATATAGAAGGTCAACCATGATTAGTAATGGTTGAAAGAATATATGTAATGAGAAATGTTCCATGATAAAAGGAAGAAAGAGATATAAAGTTTTGATAACACAAGTAACTAATACCAAATTAAGAATGTTAAGAACATCCCTTGTTAGGGGTTTATGTTCTTAAATAAAGATAGAATTTTAAGAACACCCCTTGTTAGGGGTTTATGTTCTTAAAATAAACATATCTTCTCCAGAATGTCTGATAAGTACATCTTTGTTTGACAAGAAAACTTTTCTTTATGATAAGAATGTATAACTGATAAGATAGTTAATGCATATAATAAAGGAAGTTAGTATGCTGATTATCAGATGTGATTATAAGACTCAGGGTGAGAGGGCCCTTATATGGTCTTGAATAAATATCAAGGCTTGAATTTGATCCTAAAGAATGTTGATCAAAATTCTATAACATCTCCCTGAAAATGATATGTTACCCAAGGATGTAACAATCTATATGCTGAAACAATATCTGCTTTCCCCTTTTCTTCCTGAGATTTCGGGGACGAAATCCTTGTTAGGGGTTTATGATTTGTAACACCCCTGACCTGGGTTATGAGCTAACCCTAGGTGTTTTGCCTAATTATGTAATTAGATGGTTGTAATTATCCTTTCGTATATAATTAAAGCTTTTATGGAACATATGTTTCCCTTTCTGTCCCTTACAAACCAATGTTGAAGTATTGGTTGCAATACAGGGACCTATGTGCAATTTGGCCAATCAGAGGGGTTAAACTGCAATTTCACATGTTTATATGTTCCTTTAATGTTGAGACAACATAAGAATGAATATGATGAGGTTTGAGGGATTTCCCAAGCTTGAGCACCAAGGTGCAGCTGTGGAAGCAACCCCTGTACTTAAAAACCGTAAATTGGTATAAAATGCAATTTACCCAATTTGAGGGGTGCAACTTGTAAAATACATCATCTAAAACATCTTGTATGACTTTTAGCATCATTTAGAAGATGAATGATGAAAAGGTCACTCCATTTGAATAATCATATAATAAAGAACACCTTTGTGATTGAATAATCAAGGTGTATGTATAATAGCCCTTTTATGTGTATGCTTTAGTGATGGGATGATCCTCTTTGCCTTCAATTCTTGACCTTAGAAGGAGTTTGTCCTTAGAAATAAGATGTGGGGACGTGCAAGGAAGAAAGGAAGGACTTAGATGAGAAATGAGGAAAACATATGTCCTTATGTTGAAAATTCACCTAAGTATATATACAACTTTTCCACTAAGCAAGGGAACGACCCTCTCCCTTTCATTTCTTTTTCCCTTGCTCAAACCGACTAAGGAGAGATCTGGAGCTCAGGAGGACGACCAGGGGAGTGCAAGGTAGGTTTGGATCCTTCCTTTTGCTTAAATTCTTGGATGAAACTCAAATTCAAGGTCAAATTCATGGCTAGCTCACTTAGCTCTATCTTTCTAGCCATCTATTCTCAACTTTGCTTGGAGGATTCACCTTGGACGACCTGTGGAGCTTCTAGGACGCCATTAAAGGCTTGGAGCTTGAAAGCTTGGAGCTCAAGGAGAAAGCTTTAGGCGGGTTTTATAACTCTAAACTTTATGATTTGATTATACATCCTTTTCTATGCATATAGTTGCTAGTTCTTCTTCTTCCCTATCTTTCCTTGCATCCTTGCAAGCAAAATCGTGAAGAAATGCTACTGTTCTCAAGGTAGAAGATAAGGGCATTAATTCCTATGCTTATCCACGGATTTCCACTTTATCAAATGACCTCCACCAATTGCTCAAAACGGTTTCAAACCGTTTGGTGGGCAAACGGTTTCAGGGTCGGGTGAGGGAAAACGGTCTTCAAGACCGTTTGTTCCCATTGACCAAGCAAAGACAGTATGGGAATCTTGTTCATAATTATGTATGTTAATCACCCACAAAATTTGAGAGGTTAACTCCAAAGGAATCGTGAGATATAAGCAAATCAATTAGCAAAACCAATTGAATTAAGTTCTTATTTTCAATCTGTTTAATTTGCCCTTTTTGGGCAAACGGTCTCAAGACCGTTTAAGATGGTTGACCAAACGTTGACTGTTTGGGATTACTGTTCATAATGATGTTAATTAACGACTCACCAAATTTGAGGGATTAATTCCAAACGAGTCATGAGTTGAAGGATGTTTAATAGGGCAAACCCTAATTAAAATTATTGCTGAATCTCCAATGAGTTATGTTGAGATTTTGGGTTGATTAGCCCAAACGGTTTCAAGACCGTTTGTGAATCACCCAAACGGTCTCTGGTCACCCCAAGACCGTTTGGAGGTCTGGGGTCAAGTATAGTTGATCAATTCAAGGTCCAAAGGTACCAAATCATATTGCAATTAAGTATTGATGAGATGATCAACTCAATAGATCAAACCTTGATGAATTTTCACTAGAGCCCAAAGGATGGATGGGCAAACGGTCTCAAGACCGTTTGGAACTCATCCAAACGGTCTCAAGACCGTTTGGTGTCAACCCAAGACCATTTGGAGGTCTAGGGTTAAGGTAATTTGATCAATTGAGGGCCCAATTACAATGGGTCATTGAAATAATCAAATTGCTGTTTTCTAAGTATAGATCTTGTTGAGTTTTGGGTTGAAGGACCCAAACGGTCTCAAGACCGTTTGGGGGTTCCTCCAAACGGTCTCAAGACCGTTTGGGCACAACCCAAGACCGTTTGGAGGTCTAGGGTTGAGATAATCTAATGGTTTGAAGGTCCAATTGCAATAAGTTGATGAATTGATAAAAATGTTGATGTTAGACCTAATTGGAGTTCAATCCTAGTCCAACTGACTTGGTTTTTGGTCAAACTTTGGGCAAACGGTCTCAAGACCGTTTGGATGATGTCCAAACGATCTCAAGACCGTTTGGGCCAAGTTTGGGCCCAATTGGAGGTCAATTGATAGGTTCAACCTTGAATTGATTCACATTGTTGAATATTGATGACCATCCGATTTGAAACCCTAATTGAATTAGAATCAACCCTAATTGGCTTTCAATTGAGGGTCAATTTGATGTCCAATTGATTAAGGCTAATCTTGGCTAACTCAATTTATAAGTGGTTATCATGGTTTTGGTTAATTGAGGGGTTCAACATACATATCCATGACCAATTATAACTTTTGAACCACTTTGGAGGTCCAAACGGTCTCAAGACCGTTTGGGCTCAAACGATCTCAAGGTCGTTTGGACCAAACGATCTCAAGGCACTTTGATCAAACGGTTTCAAACCGCATGAGCTTCAAACGGTTTGAAAGTCAAAACGGTCAACACACCCAAACGGTCTCAAAACCGTTTGAGGGCAAACGGTCTCAAGACCGTTTGACACCAAACGGTCTCAAGACCGTTTGACACCAAACGGTCTCAAGACCGTTTGGTGGTTGAAGGTTGAACCGTTTGAAGGTTTTCAAGGTGGTTTGTACTTAATCAATTGATGGTGTAATTGGTTCAATGGTGATCCAATCTAAACCCTAATGGTAACCTAAGTCATTAAAGGACTAAGTGATTAATGAGTTGACCCATGATGGTGATCATGAGGTAAATTACCAAAATACCCTTGAGGGGTTTAATTGGGTAAATACCTTGTTCTAGTCAAACCCTAATCACATGATAGTGATGTTTTGGCTTATGCTAGTCAATGAGGACTTAACCCAACTTAATCTAGAGTAGTGTTATCACCATCTACTAGTAAGAGAGAGAAAGTATCCTAAGAGAGAGAAAGTACCCATTTATGGTGGAAACTCAAGTAAGATACCTTCAATACACATGAATGTGCATGATTAGGGTATGATCCACCTATGTGAGATCATGGAAACCCTAATTATGATGTTTAGTGAATCTTAATCTTATCTAAGAGCTTTAATGATGATGTTTCTCATACATGATGATGTTATGAGTTCAATTCACCATGAGGTGAATAGTAAACCCTAAATTTAGGGTAATGACATGTGATGTGATTAGTAAACCCTAATTTATGGAGATGTTTATAAGGTAATACCTTTAAATAAAGTATAGTCAAATCAATGAGTATGATGTGTTCACACCATGATAAGATTGAGAAGTGAATTCATACCTTGAATTGATAATCGTTATGATGTTCAATAAATGTTGTTTTTAAGGCAAATACTCACCATACCCTGGTATGCTTCCAAGGATGGTAGAGTTGCATACTAGAATTGGACTAATAATCCAAAAAGGAAATATTATCAATGAAGGATGGGGTATGTTAACCTTAGTCTTGTGTCATGCCTTTAGGTATGGAACTTTGATAACAAGTTAACAAATATGATGTCATATAAGAAAAAGAGATTTCAATAACCTTATTTTGTATAAGGTGAAACCCTATTTCCAATTGTGCTTTTAAGCATGAATCCTCATGTTTGAAGTATGAGATGAGGAAACAATATTCCTAATCAAAGGTAAAGGAAATGAATAACCCTAATTGATGAAAATTGGGGAAACTGATTCTTCTATGAGTTTGAAGGTATCACCTCTAGAATGAATTGTTTACTGTTATCAGTTGAATTAACCATGCAGGTTGTTATGAGATGATGATCATATCCAGGTATGGGTTATGAAACTATATTCATTGAAAGCATGCTTTAGCTTTATGAATAGTGATATATCATGTTGCCTTGTCAATGGCAACCTATGAATTAAATGGGTTGTGAGAGCCATAAATACCATCAAGGTCATGCTTTAGAGATGACTTGTGATGAATGTATTGAGAAATGATGATTGATAAGAGTTAGGCTTGTTACATTTAGTATTCTCATTTTATAGCTGTTATGCCAATGTTATTGTTTGAAGAACAATGTATGATGTTGAAAGAATACTGAATGTACCTAACTAATCAAGTGAAATGTAGAGCCCTGATCATAGATCCATCATTGTCAGAGTCTAAATGATGGTGAAACAGGTTTTCCTAAGGGAACTCCTGGATCACATACTTTTGAGTATGTGGGGTATATGGATGTGTAGAACCTTACATCCTAGTGTAGGAATTGATGTAGATTTTTATAGTCCGTCAAACCTTCACTACAAAACCCAAAAGGTGAGATGTATCACTATTCTCCCAAAGTAAACATAAACACCGCATCGGTGAAAGATAATCAAGAAATCTTCCGATGACGAAGAGAGTACAGAACGCCACTGTAACTCTAAAAACATAGCGAAGGTCCAGTTTACCCTGGTGAGCTATAAATAGCAGACGTCCTGCCAGATGTCCTGCAAACAATCCTCTAACTGACTGAGGAAGATGAGGTCATAAGAATCTGGCTCTTTTAATGATCTATGTATGATACTGATGTGACTTCTTAGCGATCAGTTGGAGTATGAGTGGTATGCCTCATCTCCACAGGGCATACTAATGTTTGTAAAACATAATCAACCGCGTAGTATATCTGCTTAGGTTAAACTACGAGGAACAATGTTTGGTGTTACATTGTTTACATTAATGATTTGTTCAGATATTTTGTATACATGTCCTTTATATGCTTTAAAGACATGATTGCTTAAGTAGAAGTTGCTTCACTTGTTATTAAACCTGCTGTTGTATGATCTATGTTATAATAAAGCTTCTAGTTGAGAGTTATAACTCTCGCTGGGACAATTTGTATATTGTATCACCCCGTAGACTTCAAATTTTTAGGTGGTCGTCAAAGACGGAGGAACCAGAATACCGGTGGTCAATCCCAGCAGTAACAGCACCAGGAGCAGCAGTAAGTCTCAGGTGGAGATACTGGTTGCTGAGTTATGTAGTTAGATAGTCATATGCGTCTCTGTATTCTCAGGTTCTAGGAATCAATGGTTTGAGTTTTTGATGTTGGCTCCTGAAGATTTTGAATCATGTTGTATATAACTACTCAAGAAGTGGTTTAACAGAGATGTAAACTGTTTACTTGGTTTCTTATAAAAAGGAATTTTATAATTTCCAGATCTTGTCTCAAAAATTTTAATTTCCTGTGATTTTTGTCTTCCGCTGTTAATCGATTGCTTCCGCTCGTGTTTAAATCTTGGTTTGGAGATCGGAGCCCACACTATCAACTAAGAATAATATCACTAAATACATTATCATGGAATATTAGATAAATCATAGTTAAATGATCACATTAAGCTTCCAAGTATGATAATATTATATGACCTCCCTAGTTAGTTTTTGAAGCATTTAATTGGGAAGAATGTCAAGTTCCATCATCACAACACAACAAACCGTCTTTTATTCAACCACTTAGTAATACCCAATATGGATTAAAAAAATAATTAACTATAAGAAGACCATCATTAAAACCCCCAAAATTAACGTTCAACTCTCATGAAAAGAAAATAGACAAGTGTACACATTAATATATTTAGATTCATTAAGATCCCTTAGTTTTATATGCCTTATGATTAGAAATAAGATTAAATATTTCATATACTTTGGGGGGAGTGTGTTGACTCCAACCCCTAAACCAAATTAGTAACACTATACTCATACCATGTGGATGTGCCTCTTTAGAAATGAGCCAAGTTGGGCCATGGTCTAAGAATTAAAGTGGAGAAATGATTTAAATAATCAAGTTCTAGGTTTTGGTACATGACCTAAAACTAGACCATGATAATGGATATGAACCTACTCATTTTTGTTTTATCCTCAAGAATGATCATAAATTGTATTCTTGTTTTGTTTTTAGCCCTTATACCTTTTTCACTCCAAGAATATGACCTTAAAATACAATTTTTACCCTTTGACGATTATGCCCCATCGTAGAATACCCCTTCAACCTTCATTGTATGTTTCATAACTTATAAAATTGGTGTTTTGCTCCCTCATTGTCCCTTGTATTGTGTGTAAGACATGTATAATATGTTTTCACACTCTTTTGACCTTAGGTCCACGTCTAATACCTCCAAAACTAGTTTCCTCTCTCTCTATCTTTCTTGTGTGGAGTATGTTTCTTGGATATTATGAGCCATGTTCTATTTTGACCCAATATGATTTCTCACCATATGTTAACTTTGAATCCACATGTTATAGGAATAAAATTGTGGTCATTTTGTGACAATTTTTTGTTTCCTTTTTCCGATATATATCATGGTAGGAGAATTACATATGTTCATTCAATTTATTATATTTTATCATACAGATCTTGATAGTGGGGTAAAGGAAGAACTTGAAGGTTATTTGTGACATACAAAAGTATCAACTTAAGAGACAATTAGGAAGAGAAGTTACTTTGATATATAATTATGATTTCATTCCATGTCTTAAGGGTAGGAAGGAGAACTCAAAATTTTATCTTTATATCTTCAAGACATGATTTAACTATCAACCACATGAACCGTTATGACTTTATGTTATTGAGTTTCTCTATTTTCATATGGCTACTCATTTTTCCACCAAATTAAAAATAAATTTCATCATGAGAACAATTTTAAAGAAGAAATGAATTTTAGTCTTAGGATCACTACATAAATTCTGAGCTAGGACATGGACCTCATTTCTAGACGGCTAAATTTGAGTGTCCCATTTTTGGTCCCCTATCCAACATTCAACTAAGTTTGATCCTAGAAGAAGAACCCCTTGTAGTTTTCATCACATTATATCCTTTTAGCCACTTCCATAATGCACTCCTACTCACTTGTAATTGAAAAAAGTTGAAAGGAGTTAATTAGAAAAAATAAGACTAAGAGATCTAACTATGACCAAGTTTTGAAGTCTGCATCTAAGAGATGATGAATTTCTTAGAAAACAACATCTCAGCTATACATATTCGATTGAACATATCCACGTAAAAAATACAAGGGGCCAACTATGTAGATAAAAGTTTGTCACTGCCAACACCACTGTGATATTGAAGAGCCCTTAAGTAATTTGTGTTTGGATGGTTATACACACTATTTTTTGGATAATTAAAGACTCATGTGTTATCTTTTCACCAAAATTAGGTAAACACTACAAATAATTATAGATGATAAGAGATCCATGATCCAAAGCTTGGAGAACCCCCTTGAAAATATCCAACTCATATTGTAGCTCACCGTGCATAGTATTGTTGAATTTAATTGGAGAAAATATAATCATCTAAATTTTGTCTTGTCAACTGAACCTTGATTTCCTCCTTGGCATGCTAGATTTTGTACCTTCATTTCTCTTATGAAATCCTAAAACCTTCATGATTATTTCTATGATTTCTGTCAGTTAAAACTCTAGTATTGACCAGGTGGCTACCTCAATCAATTATTATTCATTGTCTCATATGATGTACTAAGATCACAAATCCTCTTCAATACAATCATCCTCACTATAGTTGAGTATCCTTAATTTTCTTCCATAAATTATTTTTATTATTTTGGTTGGTCCTCATATTTTATGCATTGTAATAACATAACCTATGATTGATCTTTAATTCTCTATCTACAAGGAAAATCCTTAATCTAACCTAGATTAATGAAACAAATAATAAAGTTTATGGTTTTAGTGACAAAAAAACAAATGTAATTTTTATATAGAACATGCAAACCAATTATTCCAACAAATAAAAGGTTATATCAAAATCATATTCAAAACATACAATTTTGAAACCATCTTTTAGAATATATAGTATGTATATAATCTTAAACTTCAAATTACAAGTCTTTAGATGTGTTTAAAAGAATGCAATTACATTGCAACTATCTAAAGGAATGAGTGAGCACTAAGAAACTTATAATTAAGACATACTTGCTATATTTTCTTCAACTTGATCTATCTTCTCTTGTCTCTGAACATAAATGCATGTAAAACAACCACATGAGACTCATAAAGATCCCCAATGAGTGGAGAATGCCCACTCAATCTAAATAACATGTAACAACTACATACTAAAAGAATTAATAAAAATTGGATTGTTCATTAATCATTTTCAATAATCATATCATCATAGAATAACTTCTATTAACACTTCATTTAGTTTAAATCATGTCTTAAATTTAGATACATGCATAATTAATTTAATTTTAGTCTTAGCTTATCAAAACAAGGATAACACATGGATCAAAATTGAAATAAATAAAAAAATAACATTCAAATACTAGATGTATACTTATGGTAACCTTCATAACAACAACGTCAGTTGTACACTTCATAATAACCCTTTGTTTCTCTTTTACATTTTTGTATAGTTAAGCTAGCTTACACCAACATAGTTAAGACTACACAGGCTCACTCCAAAATAGTCCACCATACAAGTATTATGGTTACTGGTTCCAATGGTTCTCATGCCTTGATCTATATGAGGTAACTTACACATTGGATGTAAAGCTACTTTCTTATTATTTCCTTTATCATGGGAAAAATAGGCCGAGTCAATCACTTAAACAAGATCTAGTGATCGACTTTTGAAACACCCAAAGTCTATAGAACCCATGGATACCACTTTATATTACATGCCCAACTTACTTTAGTTGGATACATAAATGGATTTTTGCATTTCCTTACTAAGAAAGGATCCTAAATCCCCTTACTTACCATTGGTGAAGTAGTGTGTTGTAACCCCTTATATGATGTAACCACATAATACAACCTGTTCTTTTTATATGATTTGATTATTTTATAATGAAGTTTTAAATGTTTACAAGACAGTAAATTACTTTCCAACTTCAAGGCTCAAGGAAAGATCAATGGTTCTCGGGGAGGCCTAATTTACATGACTTACATTCTTACTTAAATGTTAGTCATCTTTGTTCATCTTACAAACTCATAAGTTATTTAAGAATCTTTATGTACTAATATCAATCACTCACTTGTTTATTTGTTGCATTCATTACAAAAACATTAATATAATAGAAATAAGTAACAATATAACTTCATGATTATGTAAATATGAAATTAACTTACTATCTTAATAGCTTGAAAAATAACTTTTATCTTCTCAATAATCTGGGTCGTTTGAATAATGTTTGTTGTGCCTCTTGTCATACATTAGGTAATGTTTCCTAGAACATGGACTTCCATACCATGTCTTACTTTACCCTAAATGGGCCCTTACTTTATAGTAAACATGGGAATACACTAATATCTCTATGAAATCATAATACTAATTATTATGTTGCATAACCTATGGTTTCCTTTTCTTTTCCATGTAAGAGAAAACCATTATGAAAACATATATATCTTTGAAAACAAATGATATGTATAATATATCATTGTGACTTTATATGTTTGACCTCATAAATTGATAAAAAGATACATTCATCTCATTTGAAGATGATAATCTACATTCTTTCCATTTCACATAATTGTAAGGTTATACATACAAGAGGTAGTTTCATATTCCACATGGTTTATTTTTTATCATGAAAGAGTAATATACTTATAAAACACGTATATTTCTTACTTTTCCTGAATCTATTGGTGTCATCCTTACATTATTGCCTAAACTATGCACTATCATCTTTTAGAATTCCCTTTATTTAAACACTAAAAGATTCCCTTAATGATCTTTTATTCACTTATTTATTCATGATAGGATATCATTACCATGTTTTATTGAACCTTGAAAACAATACTTAAGTTTGCACAACACCATATATCACCACAAATCATTATCTTCTTGTTTAAGTCCTAAAATTTGGATTACATCAAATCATTTATCATTAGAATCAGACCTTAGGTCTCTACTAGAGGCCAAAAACTTTCTACCTTTCTCTGGAAACCTTTAAAATATAGTATAAAAAGTTACTCAAACCCTTCCACTAGTGACCCTAAGTGTCTTCAATTCTAGAACTTATTTGCTTGTTAGTTATAAGAGATCATGATTATATGAGTTAGTGGTGAAACCTCACTTTTGTCTAGCAACCCCATATTACTGACCACTAACAACTATGTTACACTCAACATGAAGAAGTCCATAACCTTCTTATATAATCTTTCTAGATACCCAACCAAGTTTATAGTGATCTACACAAGGTCTCTAATGAATTTTCAAGTATCTAAATATACAACTACCTAAATAAAGTAAAGTTCTAATGTAATTTTCATTCCTACACCGAAAATTATCAACATATGACTTTACTACACCCTAAACCTATCTCGCCAAAGAACCCATGATGGCACAATAGAAACAAAGGGATGTCTTTCATTCAACTATATGTACATAATTTTAAATCATACTAGAGAGTGGGATACATTTAAGATTCATACATGGATATTTTCTATAATCAAATTACTTTATGCTTCCTATTAGAATAGATTTACATGACCGTGTATCATCCCCTAGTATATTATTTTATTTTCCTAATTTATTTAGAGTATCATTCATTGTCCAATAGGGATGAAATTGACACCCTCTTAGTATTCTTTTTTATGATTCATAGTAATTTAAGGGGTATAAAGAGAAGTGTTTACATACTATACCTATCATCTTTCCGTAACCTTATTATTATCATCATATTGTTTAATGGTGTGTTCATTATCTTATAACATCATTCATCAAATATGGACACACTAGGATCCACCTCAAGAAGCTCCACGAAAATAAACACTATAATTTTTACCTGGTCAATCCTATACGGGCTAAAATCATTCTCAAGCAACATATGCTGCATTTCAATAATCAAAACATACTTAGAACCTATAAATTTCAATGAGAATTTGATAGAAACTCATTAATTTCTTGCAAACTCTATCTCCTTGTAAAAAGGTAAAGTAAGGCATGTTGCACATCTAGATTCATAAACAAATACAATTTTTTTTGGAAGGAAATGTGCTGAAATACCTAGGAAATGCCTACAAACATGAATTACTCATCTAATAAAGACTTAGGAATTGTACGATTATGAGTTTCCTTGTGTTTCTTTATTTTGTATGTATATAGCCCAAATTTCTATTAAGAAATACATTTCATATTTCTTTCATTGTAATTATAACTAAACATGTGTATATCATCAAAGGAGGACCAATCCAGTCACTAATGAAATTGTTATCATGTGAATCTAGATCTTCCTTGAAAACTTCTCCAAACTTATCCATAGTAGTATTCACTACATAAGTACTTACTAGATCAAGCCATGCAAAACAATGAAAGAATGAGTGAGAGAACAATAACTAGGAGTTGGTTCTTATGAAAATTATATATTCTTATTTTGATTTTATTAATGAAACCATTTCCATTCATTTATTTACATTTTTTGTGACATTATATACATAATAAATGTCCATAATATTATCAGTTTAAAACCTAGGGTATTCAGATGCATGACTAGTTTTATTTTCATGGAACTTTGGTACCTCATGGGATATAATAGACCACTTTCTCTGTTCCCACACATGGGAATATAACCTCGCTCACACTTTCTCCACAACGATACCCAAAATCATATTGATCACTTCTCCAACAACATCAACGCTTCCCATATCACTTGAGGTTATAAGTCATTCTGTCAGAAAATGTTTGGCTTACTAAAGAAGAATTCAAGGCTATCTGCTTTTTAAACTAGCAACCTCCATCAAACTACTCCTTTCAATCGAAATTCCACATTTTCATCAAAACCAAGACAATTAGAACTTCTATGAAAATATGGAACAAGAATAGGAATAGAAACATCTTATGTAAACTTATAGACATAGAAGCCACTCTTTTTAAAGCCTAAAGTGAGCCACACATAGACCCTTCTTGCATCCTAGCTATTAAATCAGACATTAGAAACATCCAAGACAAGCTTGATGCTCTTTGGAAACAAAGGGCCAAGATTAAATGGATCATTGAGGGTGAGAAAAATACCAAATATTTTCACAAATGTTGCAACAATAATGCTAGATCAAAATCTATATGTAGTCTTACCATTAATGAGTCAATTAGTATACAATCTAGAAAGATAGTATCTAAGTTATTAGTTAGTGCCCAACAAATGATAATAGATGTGTTTTTTAGAAAAAAAAAACATATTTCATTAATAAGAACTTACATTATAGGAGATTGAGAAATATGTCAACCACACACCATCCCATTCTGTGGCCAGACCCAACTTAGCAATAGAATTGGAAAAGAGTTAGCCTCTCAGAATATATTTTGGTAAGATACTCAGTCAAAGTTAGTACTAAAAAACTTTATATTTTTGAAGATATGCACTAGAGGTTTGACTCCCTTGATCTCCCCTTTAAGGACTTAGATAACACCTAGAGCATCAAACTCCATACATATAGCTTTGAAACCCAGACATATACATATTCCAATATGAAAAAGGATGGAGAATCTTATGCCGCATGAGATTTCCAACAACCCAAAACTATCCTAGTAGCCATTTCCAAGGGGACTCCACAATTCTTTCAGAGAATAAACTCCACGGCTGATTTTGTTGTCTAGCACAATCACAACATCAGAATTCACTTTTATGAGAGAGAGTGGGAGATCTAGTGAGATAAAGATCCAACTTCTCTCTGATAAATGTGCTAATCTATTTATTAACATCTTTTAGATATATCTTCATGATTGTTCTGTTGAATATTTTCTTAGTTTTAGAATTAATTATTCTAGTTTATATTTTCTCTCTTTAATTAGATTTTTAATTATATTTTCTTGGATTTTTGTAGGAAAATGGCATAATCATTCTAATGACAAAATACTCTTGGAATATAATTGCATAATTTCTAGCAGTCCTTAAATTCCTGTATATCTAGCACCAAAAGTGTCATCACTTTTGCGTGCAAACTCTAAATTGGTTGTACAAATACTCATTAGAGAGAAATTTTCATTTCCTAAAATAAAATCATATTATTTAGATATCTTTTGAGCATTTGACTGAAGTGAAATCCACTTGAAATCATAGTTGTGAAAATCAGCATTAACGAGAGTCACATGGTCAAATATTAAAGAGGACAACTCAATAAATGTCACCATTTAAGTCCAACAAATTCATAATTTAAAAGTCATTATCCTTTGACTAGGAAAGTTGTTCAATTTCATACTTTGATATGGTATAAAAGATTCAAATTAAGATTCAATCAAATGTCAAAAATTATCAATACAATTAAGGTTTGAATGTGACTTCAGGCTGATTAAGTGATTAAATGTTGTTGACTGACTGACACCAAAGATGAAGCAATCTAGCTGCCGCCATCAGCCATTCCTAAAAAGATTTTTCTCCCTCCTTTCTCCCTATAAAAGGAGGGGAGACTCCACAAGAAAAGGGAATCGAGTCTTATTTTGTAAATCCAGTTTTTAGTCTGTAATTCACATCTTGTATCATTATAGATCTCATTTCACTATGCATTTCTGGTAGTTTTATTATTTCTGAGTAGATTCCTTTGGGGCATGGGGTCTATCCCCTTAGCCTTATTCTATTCATTATAATAAGTTCTCTTGCTCCATTCAAAAAAATGTTTTCACTCTATTTATGCGTAGTTATTTGATGATGTAATATATTCTTATGGAGTGATGTGACTGTAGATCTTTGTAAGAATGAAACAATAGTTTCTTAATTATGATTATAATCTTTTCGTATCTTTAATCTTATTCTTTTTATAATCCTTGGTGACACGACCACCTAAGAATTGGATTTAAATGTCAATTTGAATTCACACGTTTGTTGATATGATTGTGAATAGTGACATGTTAGATGGGTGGACAATGATCCGTAAACATTAGGACCAAAGCGTTTATGAGAAATCTAAGTCATGTGAGTTTGTCTGTAAGGGTATGCAATCGCAAGGTCCTGATTTGATCCTTGGATTATAGAAGTCGATTAGTTTAATAGGAACATAGTTTTCAGTGGCGATCCTCATATCCCAGATCTTTATTTGTTGATTAGTTAATCTTTATTTTAACACTTTTATTTTTTTTCTTTTTTTAATCAAACCTTCTATATCTGGACTTTTAATTCTTATTCTCATAATTTGATTTAAAATTCACACATCCTCTTTTTACCATTTCTAGGGATTGATACCTCTATATTCTTAGTTAATTTGGTACTTGCGTCAAGTTGACAACCTGTTTAGAAGGTTAAACTATAAGACTTGTCCTAGTGATTATTGAATGTTCAACGACACACATCATTTTTACACCGTTGGATGGGACGTTCGAATCATATTGCTTCTTTATCTTGTATAATCTTATTCATACTTCTTAACTTGTATAACTTTTAGAATTGTTCCATAATTTTGTTCCATAATTTCTTGCTTAGATTTTTGTATTTTAGTGTTCCTACCGCGTCCCATTTCAGTAGTGTACCTCCTCCTTCTATCGAGTTTCCATTATGACAATATTGCTTTCTAGTTTGTTTTTTGCAATCTTTAGTCTTGTTCCATAATTTCTTAAGCTTATCTACATAATTTATGACTAGTTTTTTTTTTCAAAATGAAATTGCTTCATAATTTTTTGTTTCTTCTAGTTTTGTTTCACTAAAAAGAATCTTTGTTCGAAAATGGGAAAGACGATACATTATGGTTCACAATATCAATCAAGTGGTTATTACAACCATGCATCACCACATTGGCCTAATGTATCCCTGGATTATGGTAGTACTTTTTATGACCCCAATCCTTTCTATCCTAGTGGTATGGTGTTAATTCTAACATGGAAATTCCTGAGGGCCATTATCAGGAACCATGCTTCCTTGATAGATTCTCTACTTGAAGCCCAATAAAAGAATCTAGATGGTCAAAATGTGTCCCCTCATGTTATGATGATACCTTGCAATGTTGAGTCTTCTCACCAAGGTGGATCCAATGAAAATTTCAATACACCATCTCTTGAAGACTATTATGAGGAGCAATGCTTCAATCAAACTGAGGGGTACTAGGACCAAGATCATTATGGGGATTACTACCAACAATTTTTGGGGCTATGAACCATATTTTGCAAATCAATATACACCTCAACATGATCATATTCGAGTCCTAGAGGGGATAGCAACAGAGCAAGAAAAGATTTAGAAGAGTGTCAAAAATCATTAGAAAATCAATAAGCCATGTTAACTACCTTACTAGAGGCCCAATCACAAAGAACCCCAGAGGAGTTCCAACAACAAAAGATTGTTCCTCCCAATGATGATGATCGCATTTTTGTATCATATATGTCGGATCTTGAAGAAATAGTATAGACTATGGGGTCGTATTCTTTGTGTGATGAGTACATTGGTATTCAAACCCTTATGTTAGAGGCTTTATTACTTGAGTATGAAAAGTCAAAGCAGGAGAGTCATCCTGAAGATCTAACAACTCTCCTATCGGAAATAATAAATCCAGATGTTATCATTAACCAATCCACTAGGGTTGAAGCATTTTTCGATAATGAAACACCACCTTACATACAAACTCACAAGACTTAGATTTCTCATAAACCCTTTGGTCCTGACATTTACGGATCATTGTCCACTCGTCTAACATGCCACTATTCACAATCATATCAATAAACATGTGAATTCAAATTGACATTTAAATCCAAGTCTTAGGTGGTGGTGTCACCAAGGATTATAACAAGAACAAGATTAAAGAGTAAAAAAGATTATAATCACAATTAAGAAACTATTGTTTCATTCTTACAGAGATCTACAGTCACATCACTCCATAAGAATATATTAGATCATCAAATAACTACGCATAAATAGAGCAAAAACATTTTTTTGAATGGAGCAAGAGAACTGATTATAATGAATAGAATCGGGCTAAGGGGCTACACCCCATGCCCCAAAGGAATCTACTTAGAAATAATGAAACTACCAGAAATGCATAGTGAAATGAGATCTATAATGATACAAGATGTGAATTACAGACTAAAAAGTGGATTTACAAAATAAGACTTGATGCCCTTTTCTTGTGGAGTCTCCCCTCCTTTTATAGGGAGAATGAAGGTAGAAAAATCTTATAGGAATGGCTGATGGCGGCAGCTAGATTGCTTCATCTTTGGTGTTAGTCAGTCAACAACATTTAATCACTTACTCAGCCTGAAGTCACATTCAAACCTTGATTGTATTGATAATTTTTGACATTTGATTGAGTCTTAATTTGAATCTTTTATACCATATCAAAGTATGAAATTGACCAAATTTCCTAGTCAAAGGATATGACTTTTAAATTATGAATTTGTTGGACTTAAATGGTGACATTTATTGAGTTGTCCTCTTTAATATTTGACCATGTGACTCTCTTTAATATAGATTTTCGCAACTATGATTTCAAGTGGATTTCACTTCAGTCAAATGCTCAAAAGCAGTCTAAGTAATATGATTTTATTTTAGGAAATGAAAATTTCTCTCCAATGAGTATTTGTACTACTAATTTAGAGTTTGCATGCAAAAGTGATGACACTTTTGGTGCTGGATATACAAGAATTTAAGGACTGCTAGAAATTATGCAATTATATTCCAAGAGTATTTTGTCATTAGAATGATTATGCAATTAACCAATCATGTTTTTGGGGAGAGGCTTCCTCTCCAAGAGTCTTACATTCCACCACAACCAATCTCCTTTTCACATATGGCTGATATGAATGGGGAACCACCACTTGAAGAAAGTCACATGCCCCCACTCATTGATTGTAAAGATGAGTTGACATTTCCATTTTACTTCCTCCTGAACTTTTGGGAACATTTTGCATAGAGGAACTTGAGCCACATGTCACGTCAACAATGAAACTCAATAATCCCAATTAACTACAAAGTTGACTGCATAATTTTTGAAGAGAATAAAAATACTTGTGATTCTAAATTTTATCTTTTCATTCCTTTCATATCAGAACCAATTGTCCTATATGCAAATCAATATGACAGAGAAAAATCAGAACCAAAACCCCCGTCTGATGTTGTACATCTGGAACTACATATTTTACCTACCATGCACCCGAATAATCTCTCCCTATGCACATCCATCTCCGACACTTCCTTCACTATTGAAGGAAGATCTGTGGATCCTACTGGAGGGGCTGTGAGATGAAAAGAAATATGAACATCCCATTGAGATTCCACAACTACCCCATCATTGGGTATACTATGAAGCTACAACCATCAAGGTTCCAACCCTCATACATATTCCATTCAGCTGGACATTCTTTGAGCGACTAGGTCCCCCTGGTGGTCGTCGTCCTTTTCTTCCCTCCATATTGGATTTATGTTTTGCTAGAGACAAGAAATTTTTTAAGTCCAAGGTGGAGGTGGGTTGTGTGTACTCCTTCCACCCACACTATCTTACCCTTTTGTAATTTTCATTTTTTATAGATCTTCGTTTTGAATTTTTTTAAAATAAAATTTAAAAAATGTTCTTTTTAGCCATTACCTAGTCAACCAAATGAATAAAGCATTTCATACCGGTATATCCCTTTATTGAATTTAGTAAATCTTCCTTTCAATTTTTTTACAAATTGCCATGATTAGAAAACACCACATCATTTACGAACCCAAAACTAGCACCACTTCTTCAAAATGTTAGCAAGTTGTATGGAATCGATAAGAATTAAATATAAATTTTCTATATTTTTAACTATTGATTAACTTGTTATAAATCTTATATAATATGTTGATTGGAAGAATCAATCTGATCCAATGATACTCCTAAAAAAAGAAAAAAAGTGAAAGTTTACAAGCACATGAACAACCTTCTCCCTCCTTCTCTAAAAGAAAAATAAAAAAAATCACCTCAGGACAAACTCCAACTCTGGGGTGGCATGCTCCTCATCTCAACACTTCCATACCACTCGTATCTATTAGGGGTGCACTATCAAAAGATGCCAAAGAGAACACCAAAAAAATGTGGTCTATGTATGTGACGTCCCCGAATTTTTGATTTCTCCATACCCTATTGGGAATGAGATGTCAGAATCTGAAATCATCATCCAATCATATCAGAGAGCGACGCGGAAGCATAATACGCATACATGAACATACAACCATAACATACTCAACATTCAACATGTATTTTTATACAACATGAATTATTACACAAAGATTTACGATTACATATTGAATGAAAGCTCTACAAGTCTGAACATGTATGCTAACATGATCTTAGACAATAGGTACAACCTGTATAACTACTCACTCCCATCTTTTTCCTCCCATGCTATCTCTGAACCTAAAACATACGTGAAACAACGAATCAACACACAAGGTGTTGTGCACGTGGGTAGAAAGATACATACTAATATGTTTGCATAATTGAAATAACTTGAGAAAGAAAGATTAAAAGAAAACATTATTTAAAGCGAAAATCAGGTAAACATTCCTTTTATTTCTTTCACTTTGATGCGGTTGTACTACACATATTTGCACTTGACTTACATCTAGTGTGGGCAATATAGTATCATCATACATCTAACATGGGACAAGGAATCATACATCCATGTTAGGCAACATACATCCACACCAGGCTATGTGCTCTAGTAGCTACAACCCATCATACTCATTTATGTTCTATTAGATTTGGCGGTATAACTCAAACTAGTTCAACCAAGCAATCATATCTAAATACGAGCATTCAAGATATTGCATATCATAGGCAACCAGAAAACTAGTCTTATACTTAATAAATCCCACGTACCTGAGTTCAGAGATTCTTTATACATCCATGATCATCTAAAACTTTGTCCATGACCTGATTAGTAACAATTAATCGTCATTAATACAAGGTTCACCATTATTAATGGTATTTAAGTTCAATTTAGGGTTTAGGTCAAATCTAGGTGTTACTAATCTAAACTATGTCTCTAGTATTTTATAATGATCTAGAGGTCATTATTTAGGTCTGGTTCAGTTTTCATAATTTTTCGATGATCGGTCTATTTTCTAAAATTAAAAGGAGGGTAAAAGCATCTAATTAGTCTTTAATAGAAAAGGACCTATTATTTAGATACATTACTCAGATCATAGTCTAAATATGGATGTATATCATCAATAGGGTTCTAAGATAATTTTATGAGAATCAAACTCAACCAGATATTATTTATTTCATCCAATAAACTATTAAAAGGAGTATTATAAACTAAATTAAATGTCATCATTGAAAGTGGTTCAAGGGTCTGATCTAGGTGTCCAGTAGTGTAGAGGATATTATTCTGAGTCCAGGGACATTTTTGGTGGATTTATAGGACACTAGAGCTATTTTTAATGTATTTTCTAGGATATGTACTTAAATTGAGATATTTACCTTGCTTTGTGGGGTCCATTGCCCAGGGTGGCGTGGGATTGGCCCAAGGGGCACGACTCAGGGCCTGCTTACCCGGTTTATCTAACCGGTCTGGCACCTCCATTTTCTCTCCCGATCTGCCCTGACTGGGTTTTCCTGGTTGGAGCGTGAAGCCGCCAACTCTGTTCTCGTTTGGGCGCCGCCTGCGCTGTTCTTTGGCGTGAGTGCAGCCCCACAGAGGCTTGGGCTCCGGTGGCCAGAGAGGGTTCTACCATCTCCGTCACTCACCAAGGTGGCACCGACCTCCATCAAGATTGCCCCAACAGCAAGCCGTCCCTGACTCCTACATGTGCCGCCGTGGCGAAAGGGCTCCGGCATTAAATCCGATGGAGCTAAAGGTCAATGTCGTCTGATTATGCTACCAATACCAACACCGTGGTGCGTCTAGAGTTGAGGTGGCCAGAGGTCGCCGTGCAGTTCCCTTCAGCCTGGTCCATCTGCCTGGTGGCGGCGAGCAGTAGTGGGAATGTTGGGGGTTTCCTCGCCAGCACTCGCCTTCGGTCACCCCATCTTTATCAGGAAGAGGAGAGACGGTGGAGTTACATGCTAGCTAGTTGGGGGGCGCCACACAGAAAGGACGCATCGAAGGAGACGATGCTGCCCCAGATCTCAGTGATTGCAGATGAGCCGAATCATGAATCCATCACCGATGGGGGTTGTTCATCCTTCTTAGTTCCTTCCTGCTCACTGCCACTCTCTGCATGACTGCCTGCTTGAAACTCTGTCACAGTGTTGCCGGCAAGATCTCCCGCTCTAGGAGCAACCTCGTGAGAAGTTGTGAAGGGGTATGTGGGTTGATCTTCCTTTTCTCAAATTTAGAGTGGTAGGCCTACACCTGCTCTCTGTAACCAAGGGTAACCTGGAACTCACAAGGTGAAGGGCAGACGCCGAACATGTGGTGAGGATGGCAGAGCACTCAGACTGAGCTCACCTCTCCGACGGTTGTGTTTCCATCTATAGCCCAAACATCCATCACCAAGGTTAGGGAATTAATCGCCTTGATGGTGCCTGATCCTAGAACCAAACTTTATGCTTGACCAAGACAAGATAGAGAACCTTCTCTAAACGATCTGATGCCGATTGGAGACAGTTGGGAGCAAAAGCTAGCAGACGACTCCCTCCATATCCAGGGTTGGCTGTTGTTAGAAGCAATGGGGCAAAGGAGGCGGAGGTCAAGGCTAATGTCTCTCTCTCTCACCTCCCCTTCATATCTCACAAGCTGGGGTTTGTTTTGCTAGTCACATATCTGGTAACCATCCCAGCTTCATCGGATCTAGGGGGACACCTCAAAGGTTTTCTGTTCCTCACTTCACGGAGGTGAGGGATGACCCAGTATCAGTCCATCCTTCCTTGGTTTATTGAATAATAGGGTGCCATGCATCCCGCTCAAGGAAACGTCTGTGTGACAGGCTTATTTGAGCATCAACTTAGGCGTATGATTAATTAATCATTAATCGTGTTATCTAATTTCAAAAATCTATATATCTGATATGTCCAGTGGAAAAGATACATAATTTTAGCCAACAGTTCCTCAACATGTCGTCTGTCATTCAGCCAAGTTTGACACAAAAACTCTGTCATCTGTTAACTAACGTAATTCCTCAAATGTCCACATAAATAAGTGTGTAAACCTAGAACACAAATCAATAACACATCAAATCTTAAAGAAACAAGTCACACCC
Organism: Alisma plantago-aquatica; assembly: GCA_963693085.1. NCBI lineage: Eukaryota > Viridiplantae > Streptophyta > Magnoliopsida > Alismatales > Alismataceae > Alisma > Alisma plantago-aquatica. The sequence goes on along the minus strand of OY856413.1, from coordinate 762,458,120 downwards.
TTTTATTTTGATCATTAGCACCTTAGGGTTCATGATTCATTCATTGGAGTCCATGTATGCTTCGATTGGATATTTAACTTCACGAGTACTCCAAAGTGATAAATAATTAATGTTAATCTCCCCATGTACATAAATGTCCTTGGGTAACTATTATTGAACCTCTAATGGCGTTATAGTCATACTTATAGGTCAAAAGAACACATAATTGAACATGCAATTCCTCAATTTGGCACTAATTATCCATGTAACAATCTTGGTCTCAAGATACTATATTAGGTATCAAAACTCTAAAACTGGGGTCATCACAATGTAACTACATTCCATGAATAAATAAATCATGAGTTGAATAGAGGAGGGATCATCTTCTTACACACCTCCTTCATCTTCTTCCTATGCAAAAACTCACAAAAAGAAATAAAAGAGGACTATCAAAGAAGAAGTGAGAGGAAATCTATTTACCACAAAGTCTTGATTTAGAAACAAGATATGAAACATGTCTTAATAGAGAATATATAATTTTGTGTTATGTGATTCTAGGAGATTAGGTTGTTTATCTAAATAAAGTGGTAAGGAACAAAGTCATGGATATGAAGGTGTGGATAGACATGTTGCTAGTAAAAATTCGAATAATTTGTGATTATTTTTTCTTACAGACAAGAAAACATTCAAGTTTGGGATATTTTGATAAATGTGTATTTATCCATTTACTTATATCTTTTAGATATCTCTTTAGGATTGTTCATTTGATTATTTTATTATTTTTAGAATTAATTACCCTAGTTTAGTTTTATCTCTTTAATTGGATTTTTAATTATATTTTCTTAGATTTTTGTAGAAAAATGGCATAATCACTCCAATGATTAAATACTTTTGGGATATAATTGCACAATTTCTAGCAATCCTGAAATTCGTGTATACCTGAGACTAAAAGTGTCATAACTTTTGCGTGCAAACTCCAAATTTTCTATAAAAATACTAATTGGAAAGGAAATTTTATTTCATAAAATAAAATCCTATTATTAGACCACTTTTGATCTTTTACGGGGCAAAATCTGCTTGAAATCGCTGTTGTGAAAATCTGCATTAAAGAAAGTCACATGGTCAAATATCAAAGAGGTAAACTCAATAAATCCCACCATTTGCGGGAAAGATGTTAATATTGTAAAATTTCTCTCCTTTGAATAGGAAAGTTGGTCAATTTCATATAATTTTATGTGGTGGAAAATATTTAAATAAAGACTCAATCAAATGTCAAAAATAATCAATGTGGTCAAGGCTTGAATGTGACTTCAGGTTGTAGCAAGTGGTTAAATATTATTTACCGACCGAATCCAAAGATAAAGCAATCTAGCCTCCACTAATAGCCATTCTTGTAGGATTTTGACCCTCCGTTATCCCTATAAAAGTAAGGGGGACTTCATAAGAAAAGGACATTGAGTCTTAGTTTTAAATCCAATTATTTGTTTGTAGTTCACATCTTGTGTCATTACAGGTCTCATTTTAGTTTGCATTCCTGGTAGTTTCATTATGTCCAAGTAGATTCTTCTTGGACATGGGATTTAGCCCCTTAGACTGGTTCTATTCAATATAATTGGTTCCATTTCTATATTGAAGAAAATAGTTTCTCTATATTTAAGTGGTTATTGGATGATCTGATATATTCATATGGAGTGATATGACTGTGGATCTCAGTAAGAACGAAATGATAGTCTCTTAATTGAGATTATAATGTTTTTGTCTCTTTAATGTTATTCCTATTATTATCGTTGGTGACGCGACCACTTGAACCTTGGTTTTGAACGTCATTTTGAATTCACGAAATGATCGTGGATAGTGGCATGTTGGATAGTTAAGCAATGATCTGTAAACGCCAGGTCCAATGGGTTTATAGAAAGTCTGACCCTTGTGAGTTTGTCTATAGGGACATGCAACCGGAAGGTCCTGATTTGATCCTTGGAGTTTAGAAGTTGATTAGTTGAATAGGAATGTGGTTTTAAGTGGTGATCCTCTAGACCCCAAATCATTATTTCTTTACTAATTAATTTTTATTCCAACACTTCTAGTTTTGTACTTATATTAAGAAAACCTTCTTAATTTAGACTTTTAATTCTTGTTCTCGCAACTGGTTTTGAAACTCAAACATCCTCTTTTTTTTGGTCTCTCAAGATTGATACCTCTCTATACTTGGTTAATTTGGTGCTTACATCAAGTTGACAACATGTTTAGAAGGTTAAACTCTAAGACTTTTCCTAATGATTGTTGCGTGTACAATAACACACGTCACTCTATAGAAACAAAAACTAAGGTAAATAAACCTCATCTCCTAGACTACTCTTGCTGAATCTACAATGGTGACTAGCGATACTACAACAAAGAAAAATATATCATACCATCAAGAATAAGGTATAGCAACACCATCTTCTTGCCAACTCTTGTTGAATACGAGTCGTGCAAATCTAGGAAACCACAAACTGGTCCCCTATGAATCGGTATTCTAACAAACTCAAAGAAAAACACAGGAAAAAACTAGGCAGGATACCTCAGAGCAACAACACCTGAGATGAAATATACTCATATATTATAGTCCACATTCTACATATCTTGATCTACAAACACCAGACCATAGTTGATCAATAACTAATTTAGGAAAAAACAACATAGAGAAATTAGTAAAGTCGGCAGAATTTCTCCCCAGATACCAAAAAACTACCTTTGTATCTCACATTCCATGCATCTACATCCCCTCTACAACATACCTTTTCTCTATGTAGTCTATCCCAACTAAGCATACATCTCTCCTTACCAAACCAAAATACTACAAAAGTGTGATACCTTTTTAGGTTAAAAAACGTTCAGAGAAGCCAATGACCATGAGGACATGAGGTGTCATTACCAGCATACTTGGAAAACTATGTAGGAAATGGGATACACCAAAAAAGAAGATCAATATTGTATATAAAGCAAAGAATAGGTGTCTGGGAAAAAAACCAAAAACTAGCAAGACTAGATACCACATCACAAAAGAGATGGCAGCAGATTTCCCTTTCATGGACTGGACACTCGATTCAGACATGATGAAATCTGTTCAACTCCCTAAAGAATGGAGATACCACCATTACAAGATCAAATCAAGAATCATCACCTTTAAGATGGGAAATAAATGTTTCCAAGGCACTCTAAAGGTAGACAAGTACAACATCATGCACATCAAAGAAGGATGGTTAGAGATGTTCAATCAAATCAAACTCAAACCAGATTGGATCATCTTCCTCAGACCCATTGACCACCACAATCTCATGGCATGGGTTGTTGATCTCTTCACCGAGACCCCGGTAGAGCTTATTACACTCTTTAGAATGATGAGAGATTCAAAATTTGAAGAATCAGGTTCTGCAAATCATATGTTCATGAGAGACGTTTACCAAGTTGCACCTGGAACATTTGCAAACCCCTTCAAAATAGAAACATCATCATAGATACAGATTGATACCTCAATGGAAGATTCAATGTTTTTGACAAAATATCCACCATAGAACATGTAAACATCTTGATCTCTTCCTCCTCACGTTTTACCATCCTTCTCAACATTTCCCTCTATCTCTTCACCCACCTCTGCTACACCATTTTCCCAATATAACCCATCATATAACTCCATTTTGCCCCCGGTCTCCTCATCAGCCTCGACACTGATCGTTCCACCACCTCCTTCCCCCTCTCTATGTCTAACTATAGAGTCATCATCTGTCATTATCATAGACATTTCCACAAACCTCTCATCTATCTCCATCATGGGCATCTCAAACACCACTGCTCTTTTCCTCCTCTTTACTTTGCCTACAACTGGCCTGGACACCTATCCCACTCTTGCCCAAGGAGCCTACTCTGAAACCATTCTCGACGTCACTCCCATGCAGTGAATAAATCATCTTTTCACATCTGACATTACCTTCCCAAAAGATCCCACTAATGCAAAAAACACCATTTCTCCTTCCCCACACCCTTGATATTCCAACCTTCCCTCCTCATCTCCCTCTCTCTACTCCAACCTTTTCATTTGTCTATATATCACTGAAAAGATTTCTAATCAGCCACCTCCATCCACCTCTTTTGACCCTTCAAGATCCTCGTCCCTTCCCTTTGAACCACCTCTCTCTACCTCTACCTCACCTATCCCTCCAGTTCCCTTCTCTTTTATATATTCTACCTTTTTCCCCCTTTCCACCTTCCTTCCATTAGATCCTTTCCCCCACACACCTTCATGGATTCATGTATCCACCGTGAGACAAAATTCCCCATTAACCTCCCTTCCAACTCCATTTGACTCCTTTGAGTCCTCATCAACAGAAGCATTCTGGTTATGATCACAAACAACATTGACAACAACATAGTAAACATCTTGGATGTCACTAGGGATGTAACGACCCCGCCTCCCGATAACCCCCAATTAAGGGAGACCCGAAGGTCAGAGCCGTTATTCAATTAATAGGATCAAAGGTTCGACAAATAATCAATAATAATTATGAAATTCTACTAACTAACAAGAATTTGGTATAAAATTAAAACTTTACTTACCTTTGAAAATTTTTGGGAATATATCTATCCATAGCTTGAATCTACTCTATCTAATCCTCCTTGCACTTTATGTTTTATTTTCACAATGTGTCACTTTACTGTTTGTTCATTTCAGGGTTGTACCTAAAATGCCGACAAACAAAACGTCAGTCAGTATATCAAAATATACTGGTATGTGGGGACAACCAAAAGTTTGCACATAAGGATAACAATATAATTATCACAATCAAGTTAATTAACCAACCAATTTACATTTTCCTTTATGACATTCTCCACCACTTTTGCCCCAACCCTGGCATCCCCACCTTAGGGTTTCCCTTACTAATGACTTAAGGCCACCTTATCAATCCCGAGCTTGGTGCCTGGGGTCACCACTCATGGTGCCCTCTAGCCATGCAATATCATAGGCCACCTTCTCATTCCCGAGCTTGGTGCCTGGGGTCACCACTCAAGGTGTCCATTGGTCTACCCATCTGGGCCTGACCTTTGGCATCATCCATTAGGGTGGCATGTAGGTGCGAGAATCCATACTTCTATTATTAATGTGATAATCATAGTGACTTTATAGTTTGCAAGTATGAACATCCAAACTGATAATTTGCATTCAATGTGATTAACCATCCGAAAAATCCTCGGGAAACTAAGGCAGTTATTCATAATTAACCACATACTGATCTGATGATTTGAATAGAAATATCCATGCAAATAAGAATCCAAACAAGCAAGCATTTTCAACAAGATCCTAAAATAATCATGTAATCCTCTTTTTATTATTCATGTCATCAAGATCCATTAAACCTAGCTCGCTTCCTAGGGTTTCTATTACAATTAGGGTTTTCCTTCATCTTTTACTATTTTAAACCCTAATTTAATGCAATTGATTACCAACCCTAATTATTTCCACATCTAACCCTCAAATTCATATTAAAGGCATAGTTAATCATTAATTAAGTTCATTAAGCCTCTTTTACATTAAATCTATTATTTTTATCCCTTTAATCCATGACAAGATCATTATACACATTTATCATCAATTCATAGTTCATTATGGTCCAATTCACATATGAACTCGATTTGTATTTAATTCCACCTTTTATTCATAAGAAAACCCTAATTACTACATTTACGGTATTTATCCACAAATTAGGAACTTTAATACTCAAACTAGCTTATAATCATGAAAACTCAATTCTATACATGAAATTGAATAATTAAAGCCATTAGTAATACTAATTAGCCACATTAGGGTTTCAAGGCCCATTAAAGCCTATTTATGTATATAAACTCTAAATTAAACTAATTATATGAAAAGTTCATCTTTTTTTATCTTAATGATCCTTTTCATCATTAACAGGTTAATATCAACTTTATATACTCATTTAACCCTTTCTAATTCGTTAATCGTCAAAGGTTAGGGTTTTTCATTGATTAAACTATTAAAGATAGCATCTTTATATAATTTTTGAATTTCAATTAGAATCAAGATTCAAATATATTTTTATTAGATTCCCCTCATTTTTCTGAGCAAAATTCATGTATTATTTGTTCTCATCGGAGCTACCAATTAGGAGTTATGATTTTTGCATTAATACACTTACTTGAGCCAATGGGGAGGCGCCACATAGCCTTTAACTTGCAACACTGCTCTTGAGATTTGGAACATAATGGAATTACTCATATGCCCCTTGCGTAAGTGCCTGCCCTTCATACCCCGGAGGGGTATATTTGTCCACTGGTCGCTAGGTTGTCTTCAACCTTGGATCAGCAGCAGTAGTCGCCGAGGACGTCCCTTGGCATGTCTCTCCCTCCCAGATCCGGACCCTAACTCTGCCAGAAACTGCTTCTCCATCTCCACCACTCTCTGGTGCACCTGGGGCACCCCCATATCTTGGTCAGAACAACTGGGTTGGTCGGGGAACACCTGCAACTTGCAACTGCAAGTGCAGCCGTATTGCTTCCATGGCACGTCGTGTAGGTCACGACGATGCTAGCTGGACCTTGTTCTGACTTCTTGGCATCCCCAGCCTCCATCAAAACCCCTACCTGGACTCCTTCCTGCCCCATGATCAGTTGCTCCTCTCTTCTAGGGTTTTGAAAGTAGGGAAGCATGAAGAAGATGAGGAAGAAAGTGGGAGACATGGGATCTCTCTGGAACTTGACCCTGGGCTCTATCCCTTTTATAGGGGAGGGTATCCCCGCCCCAGACTGCTTGCCCATGAAGCAACTAAGTCATTTTCCAACATGGAAACTCATTTTCCTATTATAAAAGCAACCTCCTCTCTCTTCATCATCTCTTAGATATTCCTTTTTCTTTAAATATTAGGATTTTGAAAATTACTTCTTTCATTCTCTTAAAACTTGCCCTTTATTCTAATGGCACGAAATTCTATTTTCATTTAATAGGAAAATACTTTCTTTTTATCAAATTCACAAAATTCATTAAGAATGTATCACATTATCCTTTTATTTTGAAATTTTGGTATTATCTCTTTCCTCTTTCTTCATTGGGACTCCTTGGATCCCAAGGCACTCTATTATTTCGAAATCCTTTTTATTGGACACTCATTATCCTTCTAGATGCATCTAAATGCATCATTATTCATTATTTCCCATTATCTTGTTTATTTCTTATTAAAATAATTCTCTTTTTGAGAATATTTCTTTATTTCTCTTTTATTTTCCTCATTCGTATTCCCTTTAACATTAGAAATCCTTGGGATACGAAATTCCACAAAGGATTGCTCAATTATACCTCTTTTCACTTGTTTTCCACATTTTATCATTATTTTCAATTTCTTTCTTAATAAAGAAATACTTTATTAATCTTTTCTTTTCTTATTGCTCTGTTTATGCAACTTTGGACTCCTTGGAACCCAAGGAACCCAAGAGGCACGAAATTTCTCTTTGGATTTTCTTTCTAGAGGTTTCCACAATTTTCTTTTCTCAAATATTCAATTATTCATTCACTAATTGAATTTTCTTGTTATTTGGGCCCAATAGCCAATAAATCCCACAACACAATCATCAAGGCTATTGTAAATGAATTCCATTTATATCATTTGTTGTTCAAATATCTTTAATAGGAGAAATTATATTTCTCACCAAATGAACCCAAAATATTGGGGTTGTAACAAGGGATATCACCCTCCTCATCCCCGACCACAGGCTTGTCAAGACAAAAAACCTCTCCCCATCAAAACTCTTGTACTTTGTCCCCAAACTAGACCAGCTGTTTGAGAAAATGATGACTATTCCCTACATAACAAATTTTATTCAGATTTCCACTACAAAATGGTCCCTCGGAGAAGGATCCTCCCTTGCGAGATCAGGTGGATGGGGTTAGGCTTCCATATATGACTTTCCTCCACATCTCTGGGAGGTGGAAATCTTCCATGCCAATTGAAAACAACCACGTCTCCATCATCATCACTATCAAACCATTTCCTTTCCCCAACAACCCTGCACCCACCACAAACATAGATAGAGAAACTATAGAAAATATTAAAATCAATATCATAGAAGAGATCATGTCATCACAGAGCCCTAGAGAAAAGAACAAATAATAAATTCCTACTATTGTATCATCTTCAAGCTCTCTCATCACCACACATGAAGGACACATCATACTTATTGATCAAGGAAGAAGGTAAATCATTTCTACAAACTACTATTTCATATCTTAGTGAATTGCCTTTTTGTGATGAAAAAATAGTTGAAAATGAAAGTGTCATGCCCTTAGATGATATAAATGGCATTGCATCCTGGAATAGAATTACTTCCATCATTGACTTTTCCACAACACATGACATCACCTTCAACACTAAAAGCACAACCAACCTAGCACTAAATGACATTAAAAATTAATGAGCTGGAAAAACCAGAGACACATACATAGTAAAAATATAGAGATTCTACTACTACACCTACCATAAACAACATCATATATCACATAGAACAACTTATATTTAGATATGGTCATCTCTACTTGGAACATTTTTGGAGCATCAAAGACAAAGAGAAGAAGAGTCATCTGCTGATTCATATACAAAACAACATAATTATTATTACATTATAAGAAATAAAAACACCATTAACACCCTTCTCACTCAAAACAATAGGAGGAAAACACATAAATGAATGGTATCAAATTCCTCTAATAGGCTTCAAAGGGGGTATAGTTATAGGAACAAATAATAGACTTTTCAAGATCACATAAAATGAGTACCGTAAATACAGTATAACTATGCACTTAACAAACCACACCAACTCATTGTCATGGATATTCATGGTACCTATGGCAAACCTAGTCGGGATAAACAACATTGCATACATGAAATCTCAGACCTCTTCAATTCACACTCTTGCACTCCCTGGATCATGGGGGAGATTTTTAACCTTATCACAGAAGCCACTGATAGACATAACACACATGGCACACCAACACTGCCAACATGTTTTGATAAGTTTCTCAAGAACACCATCATCAAGCACCAGATGATTGGCATCCTCCCATCAAATTCCACTTTTCATGGAACTTTGGCACCTCATGGGATAGAATAGACCACTTTCTCTATTCCCACACATGGGAGGATCACTACCCTTACACTTTCAAAACAATGATACCCAAAATCATATTGATCACTTCTCCATCAACATCAACACTTCCCATATCACTTGAGGTTATAAGTCGTTCTGTCAGAATTTTTTTGGCTTACTAAGAAAGAATTCAAGACTATCTTTTCTTTAAACTAGCAACCTCCATCAAACTACTCCTCTAAATTGAAATTCCACATTTTCAACAAAACTAAGAGAATAAGAACTTCTATGAAAATATGGAACAAGAATAGGAATAAGAACATATTATGTAAACTTGTAGACATAGAACCACTCTTTTCAAAGCTGATAGCGAGCCACACACATACCATTCCTACACCCTAGCTATTAAATCAGATATTAGAAACATCCAAGATAAGCTTGACGCTCTTTGGAAACAAAGAGCAAAGATTAAATGGATCATTAAGGGTGAGAAAAATACCAAATACTTTCATAAATGTTGTAACAATAATGCTAGATCAATATCTATCTATAGTCTTACCATTAATGAGTCAATTAGTATACAATCTTGAAAGATATTATCTAAGTTATTAGTTATAGCCCAATAAATGATAATGGATGTGTTTTTTTAGAACAAACCATATTTCATTAATCAGAACTTACATTATAGGAGATTGAGAAATCCTTCAACCACACACCATCCCATTCTGTCGCCAGACCCAACTTGGCAATAGAATCAACAAAGATTTAACCTCTCTGAAATACATTTTGGTAAGATACTCAGTCAAAGTTAGTACTAAAAAGCTTTATATTTTTTAAGATATGCACTAGAGGTATGCCTCCCATGATCTCCCCTTTAAGGACTTAGAAAACACCTAGAGCACCAAACTTCATATAGATAGCTTTGAAATCCAGACATATAGCTATTCTAATACAAAAAAGGATGGAGAATCATATGCCAGATGAGACGTCCAACAACCCAAAAATATCCTAGTAGCCATTACCAAGGGGACTCCACTGTTCTTTTAGATTATAAACTCCACAACTAATTTTGCTGTCTAGCACAAATGCAACATCAGAATTTACTTTGATGAGAGAGAGAGATATATATCTAATGAGAGAAACATCCAACTTCTCTCTGATAAATGTGTATTTATCTATTTATTCACATCTTTTAGATATATCTTTATGATTGTTCTGTTGATTATTTTCTTAGTTTTAGAATTAATTATTGTAGTTTAGATTTTCTCTATTTAATTAGAATTTTAATTAAATTTTCTTGGATTTTGTAGGAAAATGACATAATCATTCCAATGATTAAATACTATTGGAATATGATTGCTCAATTTCTAGCAATCCTTCAATTCCGATATATTAGGTACCAAAATTGTCGTAACTTTTGCGTGCAAACTCCAAATCGATTGTACACATATTCATTGGAGAGAAAATTTCATTTCCTAAAATGAAATCATATTATTTAGACCTTTTTTGAGCCTTTGACAAGAAAAATCTGCTTGAAATCATAGTTGCTAAAAGCTGCATTAAAAAGAGTCACATGGTCAAATATTAAAGAAGACAACTCAATAAATCTCACCATTTATGTCCAACAAATTCATATTTTAAAAGTTGTATCCTTTGACTGGGAAAGTTGGTCAATTTCATACTTTGATATGGTATAAGAGATTCAAATAAAGTCTAAATCAAATGTCAAAAACTATGAATACAGTTAAGGTTTGAATGTGACTTTAGGCATAGTAAGTGGTTAAATGTTGTTGATTGATCGACACCAAAGACAAAGCAATCTAGCTACCATAATCAACCATTTCTATAAGAATTTTCTCCCTCCTTTCTCCCTATAAAAGGAGGGGTGACTCCATAAGAAAAGGGAATCAAGTCTTATTTTGTAAATCCAATTTTTAATTTTGTAGTTCACATCTTGTATAATTATAGATCTCATTTTGGTATGCATTCCTAGTAGTTTCATTATCTCTAAGTAGATTTTTTTGGGGCATGGGGTGAAGCCCCTTAGCCCAGTTCTATTCATTATAATCTATTCTCTTGCTCCATTGAAAAAAATGTTCTATCTTATATGTGTAGTTATTTGATGATATAATATATTCTTATGGAGTGATGTGATTGTACATCTCCGTAAGAATGAAACCATAGTTCCTTAATTGTGATTATAATCTTTTTAGCTCTTTAATATTATTCCTGTTATAATCCTTGGTGACACAACCACCCGAGACTTGGATTTGAACATCAATTTGAATTCACATGTTTCTTGATATGATTGTGAATAGTGACATGTTAGATGGGTTGACAATGATCCGTAAATGTCAGGACCAAAGGGTTTATGAAAAATCTGAGTCTTGTGAGTTTGTCTGTAAGGACATGCAACCAAAAGATCCTAATTTGATCCTTGGATTTTAGAAGTTCATTAGTTGAATAGGAACATAGTTTTTGGTGGTGGTCCTCAGACCCCAGATCTTTATTTGTTGATTAGTTAATCTTTATTTTAACACTTTTATTTTTGTTCTTTGTTTAATCAAACCTTCTCAATTTGGATTTTTAATTCTTATTCTCATAATTGGATTTAAAAGTCAAACATCCTCTTTTTACCATCTCTAGGATCAATACCTCTCTGTACTTAGTTAATTTGGTACTTGCATCAAGTTGACAACATGTTTAGAAGGTTAAACTACAAGACTTGTCCTAGTGATTATTGAATGTACAATGACACATCAAATTTGGCGTCGTTGCATGGGACATTTGAATCATATTGCTTGTTTATCTTTTATAATCTTATTCATGTTTTTTAACTTGTATAACTTTTAGAAATTTTCCATAATTTTGTTCCATAATTTCTTTCTTAGAATTTTCTAATTAATATTTCCTATCATGTCCCATTCTGGTAACATACCTCCTCCTTCTATCGAGTTTCCAATCTGACATTATTGCTTTCTAGTTTTTTTTTTGTAATTTTTAGTCTTGTTCCATATTTTCTGAAGCTTATTTTTATAATTTCTGACTAGTTTTTTTGTCGAAATGGAGTGGCTCCATAATTTTCTATTTCTTATAGTTTTGTTTCACTAAAAAGAATCTTTTTTAAAACTGGAAAAGCCGATACATTATGGTTCACAATATCAACCAAGTGGTTATTACAACCATGCATCACCACATTGGCCTAATGTATCCTTGGATTATGGTAGTACTTTTTTTGACCGCAAGCCTTCCTATCCTGGTGGTATGATGTTAATTCTAACCTGCAAATTCGTGAGGGCCATTATCAGGAACCATGCTACCTTTATCTATATTTTACTGGGGGGTATGACCACCAAAATTCTGGGAAATATGAACCTATTTGTGAAACTCAATATATTCCTCAACAAGAAAGCCTTTGGGTCATAGAGAAAATAATAGCAAAAGGATAGGCAAAACTAGAAACCAGCCAAGCCTTGGTAGTTGCTCTGCATGAAGCCCAATCAAAGAATCCAGATTTTCAAAATGTATCCCCTCATGTTATGATGATAGCTTGCAATGTTGAGTCTTACCACTAAGGTGGATGCAATGAAAATTTCAATACACAATCTCTTGAAGACTATTATGATGAGCAATGCTTCAATCAAACTAAGAGGTACTAGGACCAAGATCATTATGAGGATTACTACCAACAATTTTTTGAGGGCTATGATCCTTATTTTGCAAATCAATATACACCTCAACATGATCATATTGGAGTCCTAGAGGGGATAGTAGTAGAGCAATGAAAGATTTTAGAAGAGTGTAAAAAATCATTAGAAAATCGACAATTCATGTTAATTAATTTACTAGAGGCCCTATCACAAAGAACCCCGGAGGAGTTAGAGAAACCTAGGATTGTTCCTCCAAATGATGATGATCCCATTTTTGTATCATATATGTCAGATCTTGAAGAAATAGCACAGACTATGGGGTCATATTCTGTGTGATGAGTACATTGGTATTCCAACCCTTCTGTTAGAGGCTTTATTACTTGAGTATGAAAAGTCAAAGTAGGAGAGTCATTATGAAGATCCAACAACTCTTCTTATCAATAATAATAAATCCATATGTTATCATTGACCAATCCACTTGGGCTGACCCCTTTTGGATAATGAAACGTTACATTTTCATGAAAAACCAGTACATGTTTCTGGAGAGAGGCTTCCTCTTCAAGAGTCTTACATTCCACCACAACCAATTTCCTTTTCACATATGGCTGATATGAATGGGGAACCACCACTTGAAGAAAGTCACATGCCCCCACTCATTGATTGTAAAGATGAGATCAAATTTCCATTTTACTTCCTCCTGAACCTTTGGGAACATGTTGCATAGAGGAACTTGATCCACATGTCACATCAACAAGGAAACTCAGTAATCACATTAACCACGAAGTTGATTGCATATTCTTTGAAAAGAATAAAAATACTTGTGATTTTGAATTTTATCTTTTTGTTCCTTTCATATCAAAACCAATTGTTCTACATGCAGATCAATATGACAAAGAGAAATTGGAACCAAATCCTCCGTCAGATTTTGTACATCTGGCACTACACATTTTACCTGCCAGGCACTCGAACAATCTCTCCCGATCCACATCCATCTCCAACATTTCCTTCACTATTGAAAGAAGATTTGTGGATCCTACTAGAGGGGCCGCAAAGTGAAAAGAAATATGAATACCCCATTGAGATTCCAAAACTACCACATCATTGGGTATACTATGAAGCTCCAACAATCAAGGTTCCAACCCTTGTACATATTCCATTCAGCTGGACATTCTTTGAGATACCAGGTCCCCTTGGTGATCATCGCCCTTTTCTTCCCTCCATCCTAGATTTATGTTTTTCTCGAGACAAGAAAAATTTATAGTCTGAGGTGGAGATGGGTTCTGCACACTCCTTCCACCCACTCTATCTTACACCTTTAGTAATTTTCATTTTTTATAAAGCTTAGTTTTGATTTTTTTTTCAAATAATTTTTCAAAAATATTCTGTTTAGCCTTTATCTAATCGTCCAGATGAATAAAAAATTTCATACCAGTATATCCATTCCTTAAATTTAGTAAACCTTCCTTGCAAAATTTTTGCAAATTGCCATGATTAGAAAACATCATGTCATTTAGGAACCCATAACTAGCATCACTCCTTGAAAATATTGGCAAGTTGTATGGAATTGATAATAATTAAATATAAATTTTCTATATTTTTAAATATAGATTAAATTGTTATAAATATTATATAATATGTTGACTAGAAGAATCAATCTGATGCAATGACACTCCTCAAAAAAAATTGTGAAAGTTTATAAGCACATGAACAACCTTCTCCCTCCTTCTCTAAAAGAAAAATAAAACAATCACCTCAGGACAAACTCCAACTCTACTATGGTATGCTCCTCATATTAACTCTTCCATACCCCTCGTATCTATTAGGGGCATACTATCAAAATATGCCAAAGAGTACACCAAAAAAATGCGGTCAATGTAACTACAGTCCATGAATAAATAAATCCTGAGTTGAATAGAGAAGGTATCATCTTCTTCCATACCTACTTCGTCATTTTCCTATGAAAAAACTCACAAAAAGAAAAAAAGAGGACTATCTAAGCAGAAGTGAGAGAAAATCTAGTTCCTATAAAGTCTTGATTTAGAAACAAGATATGAAACATGTCTTAATAGAGAATTTAGAATTTTGTGTTATGTGGTTCTAGGAGATTAGGTTGTTTGCCCAAATAAAGTGGTAATGAACAAATTCATGGCTATGAAGGTGTGGATAGACATGTTGGTAGTACAAATTAGATTAATTTTTTATTATTTTTTCTTTAGGACATGTAAACATTCAAGTCCAGGGTATTTTGATAAATGTGTATTTATCCATTTATTTATGTCTTTTAGATATCTCTTTAGGATTGTTCTTTTGATTATTTTCTTCATTTTAGAATTAATTACTCTATTTTAGATTTTTTTCTCTTTCACTGGAGTTATTAATTATATTTTCTTAGATTTTTGTAGAAAAATGGCCTAGTCACTCCAATGATTAAATACTCTTGGGATATAATTGCACAATTTCCAGCAATCCTGAAATTCATGTATACCCGAGACCAAAAGTGTCATAACTTTTGCGTACAAACTCGAAATTGTTTGTAAAAATACTCATTGGAATGGAAATTTTATTTAATAAAAGAAAATTCTATTATTAAACAACTTTTTACCTTTTATGGGGCAAAATCCTCTTGACATTTCTGTTGTAAAAATCTGCATTAAAGAGAGTCACATGGTCAAATATCAAAGAGGTAAATTCAATAAATTCCACCATTTACGGGCAAGATGTTAATATTGTAAAGGTTCTCTCCTTTGAATAGGAAAGTTGACCAATTTCAAATAATTTTATGTTGTGGAAAATATTTAAATTAAGACTCAATCAAATGTCAAAAATCATCAATGTAGTCAAGGCTTGAATGTGACTTCAGGTTGAAGCAAGTGGTTAAATGTTGTTTACCAACCGACACCAAAGATAAAGTAATGTAGCCCCCACTACTAGCCATTCTTGTAGGATTTTGACCTTCCTTTCCCCCTATAAAAGTAGCAGGGACTCTAGAAGAAAAGGACATCAAGTCTTAGTTTTAAATCTAGTTTTTTTTTTGTTGTTCACATCTTGTATCATTACATATCTCATTTTAGTTTGCATTCCTGGTAGTTTCATTATATCTGAGTAGATTCTTGTTGGACATTGGATTTAGCCCCTTATCCTGGTTCTATTCAATATAATTTTTTCTGTTTCTATATTGAAGAAAATATTTTCTCTATATTTATGTGTGGTTATTGGATGATTTGATATATTCTTATGGAGTAATATGACTGCATATCTCAGTAAGAATGAAATGATCGTCCCTTAATTGTGATTATAATCTTTTTGTCTCTTTAATTTTATTCCTATTATAATTGTTGGTGACATGACCACTTGAACCTTGATTTTGAAGGTCATTTTGAATTCACAAAATGATCGTGAATAGTGGCATGTTGGACGATTAGGCAATGATCTATAAATGCTAGGTCCAATGGGTTTATGGGAAGTCTGACCCTTGTGAGTTTGTCTATAAGGACATGCAACCAGAAGGTCCTAATTTGATCCTTGGAGTTTAGAAGTTTATTAGATGAATAGGAACATGGTTTTAGGTGGTGATCCTCTGGACCCCAAATCTTTATTTCATGACTAGTTAATCTTTATTTCAACACTTCTATTTTTGTACTTAGTTTAATAAAATCTTCTTAATTTGGACTTTTAATTATAGTTCTTGAAATTGGATTTGAAACTCAAACATCCTCTTTTTGTAGTCTCTACAGATTGATACCTCTCTATTCTTAGTTAATTTGATGCTTACATCAAGTTGACCACATGTTTAGAAGGTTAAACTCTAAGACTTTTCCTAATGATTGTTGCATGTACAATGACTCACATCACTCTATAGAAACAACAACTGAGGTATATAAACATCTTCTCCTAGATTGCTGGATCTACAATGGTGACTAGCAAAATTACAACAGAGAAAAATATATGATACCATCAAGAATAAGGTATTGAAACACCATCTTGTAGCCTTCTTTTATTGAATACCATTGGTGAAAATCTAGGAAACCACAAACCAGTCCCCTGTGAATCATCATTCTAACAAACTCAAAGAAAAATATAGGAAAAAAATAGGCAGGATACCTCAGAGAAACAACACCTGAGGTGAAATCTACTTACATATTATAGTCTACATTCTACATATCTTGATCTACAAACACCAGACCATAGCTGATCAATAACTAATTTTGGAAAAAACAAAATAGAGAAAATAGTGATGTCGGTAGAATTTCTGCCAAGATACCAAAAACCTACCTCTGCATGCCACATTCCATGCATTTACATCGCCTACTACATACCTTTTCTCCGTGTAGTCTATCCCAGCTGAGCATACATCTCTCCTTACCGAACCAAAATACTATAAAAGTGTGATACCTTTTTAGGTTCAAAAACATTCAGAGAAGCCAACCACCATGAGGACACGAGGTCTCATTACCAACATACTTGGAAAACTATGTAGGAAATGGGATGTACCATACAAGAAGATCAACATTGTATATAAAGTGAAGAATAGGTTCCTAGGAAAAAAAATAAAGGCTAACAAGACTACATACCACACCAAAAAAGATATAGCAATAGATTTCCCTTTCATGGACTAGACACTCGATTCAGAAACGATGAAATTTGTTCAACTCCTTAAAGAATGGAGATACCACCATTACAATATCAAATCAAGAATCATCACCTTTAAGATGGTAAATAATAGTTCTCAAGGCACTCTAAAGACAGACAAGTACAACATCCTGCACACCAGAGAAGCATCGTCAAAGATGATCAATCAAATCAAACTCAAACTTGACTGGATCATCTTGCATAGACCCATTGACCACCACAATCACATGGCATGGGTCATTGATCCCTTCACCTAGATCTCGACAGTGCTTATTCCACTCTTTAGAATGCCGAGAGATTCAAATTTTGAAGAATCAGGTTCTGCAAATCATATGTTCATGAGAGACGTTTACCAAGTTGCACCTGAAACATTTGGAAACCCCTTAAAAATAGAAACATCATCATAGACACAGATTGATACCTCAATGGAAGATTCAATGTTTTTGACAAAATATCCACCATCTAACATGTACACATCTTTATCCCTTCCTCCTCATGTTTTACCATCCTGCTCGACATCTCCCTCTATTTCTTCACCCACCACTGCTACACTATTTTCCCAATCTAACCCATCATACAATTCCATTTTTCCTCCGATTTCCTCATAAGCCTTGACTTTGATCTTTCCATCGCCTAACTTCCCCCTCCCTCTATCTAACTATCAGGTCATCATCTCTCACTACCGCAGACATTTCCAAAAACCTGTCATCTGCTCCAGGTGTCTCCATCATGAACAGCTCAAACACCACTACTCTTTTCCTCCTCTTTACTTTGCCGAAAACTGGCTTGGACACCTATCCTACTCTTTCCCAAGGACCATACTCCCAAACCATTCTTGACGTCACTCCCATGTAGTGAATGGATCATCTTTTCACATCTGACATTACCTTCCCAAAAGATCCCACTAATGCAACAAACATCATTTCTCCTTCCTCACACCCTTTATATTCCAACCTTCCCTCCTCATCTCCCTCTCACTACTTCAACCTTTTTTCTTGTCTATATATCACTGATAAGATTCCTAATCAGCTGCCTCCATCCACCTCTTTTGACCCTATAAGATCCTCATCCCTTCCCTTTAAACCATCTCTCTCTACCTGTACCTCACCTATCCCTCCGGTTCCCTCCTCTTTTATATCTTCTACCTCTTTTCCCCCTTCCGACCTTCCTCCCATTAGATCCCTTCCCCCCACACCTTAATGGATCCTTGTATCCACCTTGTGACCAAATTCCCCCTTGACCTCCCTACCAACTCTATGTGACTCCTTTGAGTTTTCACCAGCTGAATCATTCTGGTTATGATAAAAAAAACCTTGACAACAACATAGTAAACATCCCAGATGTCACTAGGGATATTGCCCTCCTCATCCTCGGTTATAGGGTTGTCAATCCAAAAATCCTCTCCCCAACAAAACTCTTGTACTTTGTCCTGAAACTAGACCAACTATTTGAGAAAATGATGACTATTCCCTATAGAACCAGTTTTGTTCAGGTTTCCACTACAAAATGGTCCCTCAAAGAAGGTTCCTTCCTTGCAGGATCAGGTGGATTGGGCTAGGCTTCCATATCTGACTTTCCTCCACATCATTGGGAGGTGGAAATCTTCCATGCTAGCTAAAAACAACCACATCTCCATCTTCATCACTATTTAACCATTTCCTTTCACCAAAAACCCTGCACCCACTACAAACATAGATAGAGACACTATAGAAAATATTAAAATCGGTATCATAGAAGAGATCATGACATCACAGATCCCTAGAAAAAAGAAAAAAAATCAAAAATTCCTACTGTTGTATCATCTTAAAGCTCTCCCATCACCACACATGAAGGACACATCATACTTAATGATTGAGGATGAAGGTAAATCATTTCTACAAACCACTATTCCATATCTTAGGGAATTGCCTTTTTGTGATGAAAACATAGTTTAAAATGAAAACATCATGCCTTTAGATGATATTGACGACATTGCATCTTGGAACGACATTACTTCCTTCATTGACTTTTCCACAACACATGACATCACCTTTGAAACTAAAAACATAGCCAACCTAGCACTACATGACATTGAAAATTAATAAGCTGCAAAAACTAGAGACACGTACATAGTAAAAATATAGAGCGTCAACTACTACACCTACCATAAACAACACCATATATCAAATGGAACAACTCATATTTAGATATGGTCATCTCTACTTGAAACATTCTTGGTGCATCAAACACAAAGAGAAGAAGAGTCATCTGCTGATTCATATACAAAGCAACATAAATATTATTACATTACAAGAAATAAAAACACCATTAACCCCCTTCTCACTCAAAACAATAGGAGGAAAACACATAAATGAATGGTATCTAATTCCTATGATAGGATTCAAAGGGGGTATAGTTATAGGAACAATTAATAGACTTTTCAATATCACATAAAATGAGTACCATAAATACAGTATAACTATACACCTAACAAACCACACCAACTCACTCTAATGGATATTCACGGTACCTATGGCGAACCTAGTCGAGATAAACAACATTTCATACATGAAATCTCATACCTCTTCAATTCACACTCTTGAACTCCCTGGATCATAGGGAGAGATTTTAACATCATCACAGAAGCCACCAACAGACTTAACACACATGGCACACCAACATTACCAACTTGTTTTGATAAGTTTCTCAAGAACACCATCATCAAGCACCAGATGACTGACATCCTCCCTTCAAATGCCATTTTTTCATGGATCTTTGGTACCTCATGGGATAGAATAGACCACTTTCTCTATTCCCACACATGCGAGGATCACTACCCTCACACTTTTGCCACAATGATACCCAAAATCATATTGATCACTTCTCCATCAACATCAACACTTCCCATATCACTTGAGGCTATAAGTCATTCTGTCAGAAATGTTTTGTCTTACTAAGAAAGAATTTAAGATTATCTGCTCTTTAAACTAGAAACCTCCATCAAACTAATTCCAATTCCACATTTTCAACAAAACCAAGAGAATTAGGACTTCTATGAAAATATGGAACAAGAATAGGAATAGAAACAACTTATGAAACTTGTAGACATAGAAGACATTCTTTTTAAAGCTGACAACGAGCCACACACAAACCCTTCCTGCACCCTGGCTATCAAATTAAACATTAGAAATATCCAAGATAAGCTTGACGCTCTTTGGAAACAAAGGGCCAAGATTAAATGGATCATTGAGGGTGAGAAAAATACTAAATATTTTCACAAATGTTGCAACAATAATGCTAGATCAAAATCTATATATAGTCTTACCATTAATGAGTCAATTACCACAAACAAACACCTAATCACAAACCATGTCATCACATACTTCTATAGTGTCTTCAACATCAGACACAACCCATCCTTACACACATCTATCAACTGGACAAATCTATGTCCTAAGACAATTGACAGACCAAATAATATCATTCCACCTTGATAGAAACTGAACTAAAAAATGCTATCTTTGATCTTGGCATAAAAAATCACTTGGTCTGGATGGCTTAAACACTGAATTCTGTCAGACTATGTGGGATCAGGTAAAGGCTAACTTCATGAACCTACTCAAATATATCCATAAATGTGAGAATGTCCATGACCAAATTAGAGTACTAACCACACTCGTATTTCTCTGATCACAAAGGTTAACCAACTAGACACTGTTAGTCAATTTAAACCGATCATCCTGATCAACACTTCCTACAAAATCACTTCTAAATCTGGAGTAGTAGAATGAAACCATGTCTAAACAAGATTACTGGACTAAACCAATGTGCATTTCTTAAAAAGAGAAACATCCAGGATGCATACATAATGGTAAATGAGACCATACATACATGTTATAAAAATATCACCTCTCCTTGCACTCAAACTGGACTTCGAAAAAGCTTTTGACAATGTTAATTGCAACTATCTCATTCACACATTGTAGGGATATAGATTCCTACAAAAATGGATCAGTTGGAGACATGCATGCATCTCCACTAGAAAATTATCCACTGTCATAATTGGCTCTCCATTTTGGATATTTTCATAACACAAATGGACTTAGATAGGGTGACCCCCTATCTTCATATCTTTTTGTAATGATCACATAATTATTGATAAATATGAATGACATTTCTATAGAAAAAGGACTTACAAAATCTCCAAATAAATGTCATGTGCAACGGGATTGTACAAGGCTATACAGAATGGCACTGGTATGGAGAGATTTCAACCCTGAAATCAGTGAATGTCGATAGAAGTGCTTGTGTGGAAGAAGAAATTGCCTTCGATGACATAGATGTGAACGAACCAGTTCCAATAGACATCGTTGATGCGATGCTGGATAGTTGTGGGGTAGAGCACACCGATCCACCTCCCATGTTTAGAAACATTGTGCATGATGCTGAGATACCATTATACACAAGTTGTAAGTTTATGAAGCTTAGCACTGTGTTGAGATTGTATAAACTGAAAGCTAACAATCGAAGGACAGACAAAAGCTTCATGTCATTGTTGTCTTTGTTGAAAGAAATTCTTCCTGAAGGAAATGAGCTTCCAATCTCAACATACCAGTTAAAGAAATTGTTGTGCACAATGGGAATGGAGGCCAAGAAGATACACGCATGCTTGAATGATTGTGTATTATTTCAAAAGGACTATGTGGATTTGAAAGATTGTCCAAAATGTGGTGCGTCAAGGTATAAATTGACGACTTCGGGGGAGTCCAAAACTGGTTCTCCTACCAAGGTGATGTGGTATCCACCTATAATACCACAGTTTCAATGCTTGTTTGCTAATCCTATAGATGCGAAGAATTTGAGGTGGCATGCAGATGTTAAGAAAAATAATGATGGGATCCTACCACATGCGTCTGATTCCCCATAGTGGAAGAAGATTGATTTATTGTACCCTGAACTCGGTGAAGAAGACAAGAATCTAAGACTTGGGCTTTGTACAGATGGGATGAATCCGTACGGGACATTGAGCATCCAACATAGCACTTGGCCAGTTATGCTTGTTATATACAATCTTCCTCCCTGGTTGTGTATGAAAAATAAGTAAGTTATGTTATCGTCTTTGATATCAGTCCCTAAACAACCTGGAAATGATATCGACGTTTATCTTGAACCTATGATTGATGACTTGAAGAAGCTCTGTGGTGAAGGTGTGATGACCTATGATGCTTCACGAAGAGAGTCATTTCGTTTGCACGCTATGTTGTTTTGCACTGTGAATGACTTTCCAACATATGGGAATTTGTCTGGATATAGTGTCAAAGGATCTAAAGTGTGTCCTATATGTAAAGAGAACACTAATTCAATATGACTAAAACATGGTGACAAGACTGTATATCTTGGTCATCAAAGGTTTCTTCCAAAATTTCATCTGTATCGTAGGTTGAGAAAAGCATTCAATAAACAGAATGAGGAACAGAGTGCACCTAAACCTATATCAGGGATGGATGTTTATGAAAGAGTAAAAGACAATGCCAATGAATTTGGTAAGAGATCACAATGTACGATGGCCACATGGACTGAAAAGTCTTTATTCAAGAAGAAGTCAATATTTTGGGATCTTCCTTATTGGAGTTCTTTGACAGTCATGCATTGTATCGATGTAATGCACGTTGAGAAAAATGTATGTGATAGCGTCATCAATACTCTGTTGAATATACCAGGTAAGACTAAAGATGGGATAAAATCCAGAATGGACCTACGTGAAATGGGAATAAGGACAGAATTAACAGAAGTAGTTAGTAGCGATCGGAGAACATACTTACCTCCCGCTTATTACACATTATCTAGAAAGGAGAAGAAAGCTTTTTGTGAATGCTTGGTAAATGTTAAGGTGCCACAGGGTTACTCATCCAACATATGTACATTGATATCAATGAAAGTTCTGAAGTTGATAGATCTTAAATCTCATGACTGTCACACTCTTATGCAACAAATATTTCCCATGGAAATTCGATCTATATTGTTGAAGCATGTATGGTTTGCAATCACCAGACTTTGTTTCTTTTTCAATAGTCTGTGCAGCAAAGTTATTGACCCTGATACTCTCGATAAATTGCAAAGAGAAGTGGTTGTTACCCTATGTCAGCTTGAGATGTATTTTCCTCCTTCGTTCTTTGATATCATGGTACATCTTGTTGTCCACTTGACTAGGGAAGTGAAAATGTTGGGACCAGTTTTCTTGCATTGGATGTAACCCTTTGAACGATACATGAGGGTTTTTAAAGGTGATGTTCGAAACCGTTATCGGCCTGAAGGGAGTATATTGAGGGTTAAGTGGCGAGAGAGGTTATGGATTTTTGCAATGACTTTATGAGTGCTAATGACGCTCATGTGAATGACAAAAATATTGAGGAGAATTTTGGCAAAGGAATTTTGGGATCACGGGTGAAAGTAATCCGCCGTGAGAAGTTGGAGCAAGGTCACTTGTATATTTTACACAACATCGATGAAGTGAGTGTTTATATCGAGGAACATACCAATTTCATCAAGAGACAATATCCTCGATCCAATTCAATGTGGATTGCTAGAGAGCATAACAAGACATTTATTAAGTGGTTTGAAGATAAAGTCTTACATCAACTATCTCAAACACCGGATAATCTTACTGAAACCATAAAATGCCTCATCTTTAAACCAAAATTGAATGTTATGTCTTATGAAGGGTTTGACATAAATGGATTCTCATATTACACAAAGCGTCAAGATGATAAGAGTGTCGTCCAAAACAGTGGGGTCACCCTTCAAGTATCTTCATTGTTTTTTGCAAGTGCAAAGGATAAGAGTCCATGTGAAGCTAAAATGTCATATTACGGTGTCATTGACGACATACGGGAGTTTGACTATGTAGATTTCAGAATTCCGGTCTTTAAATGTAATTGGGTTGACAACAATAAAGGAGTTATAGTGGATGAATTGGGTTTCACGTTAGTGAAATTTGAAAAGATTGGCGAGAAGGGTGAACCATTCATATTGGCACCACAGGAGAAACAAGTATTTTATATCGATGATCCTACAAATGATAAATGGTTGGTTGTTCTTCATGGTAAAAGATATTTAATTGCAGATCCTATAGATGAAGAAGAGTACTATGATAAGTATGTTGACTCCAGTCCATTCTTAGTTGGGTTGCCAACACCACCAAACATTGAAGCTGGGGATCACAATGCCTTGTATGTTCACGGGGATCACAATGAATGATTGTTAATTGATAAAAGATCACAATATTAGAGGCATGAATGTTTATATTTTTTATATGTTTTATTTTTCTGAATGTGAACTTTACAATGTGAATGTGGACTTTACAATCCGAATTACTTTACAATGTGAATGTGAACTTTACAATGTGAATGTGAACTTTACAATGTCAATTACTTTACAATGTGAATGTGTACTTTACAATGTGAACTTTACAATTAGTGTTACTTTACAATGTGAAATTTATAATTTGAATGTGAACTTTCAGATGGCTGAGCATTCCCATGATGACCGTGATGATGATCACCGTGAGGGTGAGGACGTGCTTGCGCCGCCTGACAATGTAAGTTTTAAGAATATATCCCTGAGGTTCCTATCTATATGTTCATTTATAATTATATCATGTAAGTGTGTTTTTTTATCAAATTTTAGGTTGTTGATGTACCCCCTGAAGAAATTACAACACTTGATGAGTAGCAAAAGAAAATTGAGAAAGTGAGGGGCATCACAATGATGAACAAGTTAATACAACAAAGGGGCAATGGAACCAAATTGGATGTGGATTTCGATCATGCAAGAAATCCATATGGAGTGAATCACAACTCATTTGTTTCATATCTTGAGGTTCTTACTCGCAGCCATTGCAGTCCTATCCTAGAATCCTAGCATAAAGTTCCTAAGGGGAAGAAAGACCACAATTACTAACTAGGGAGACTAAATTGAAATAGTCAGATTCCAACTACCATGGGCTCTGATACCAGGCTGTAAAAAAAGTGAAATCACCCCTTTACTAAAACTTTGAAGAATTAACATCCATTCCAAACACACAAAAAGGTATGATGGAAGAGGTATAAATTTTCCAAATTTATTATAATGGTATACAAAAGGCCAATAGTGAAGTAGCGGAATAAAATTTATGACTATATTCAATCTCACATAAAAAATATTGCATTCTCCATTAGGGTTTACATCAAGATACAACAATTATGATCTAGATAGAGGGAAGTCTAGACTGCTTCAAATCTTTTCTCCAAAATAACATCTCCAAGTGCTAGGTCCATGCCAAAAGCTATGTTCTCCTTAATCTTGTTCAATTCCTTGATCTAACCCTGGGTGGTTGGGAAAGCACACAGCAAAAGGGAAAGAAAACAAGGTATGTGTTAGAGATAATGAACAAGATAACAAGATAAAACAATAATGAAACTTAAGGTTATAGATTTCATCATAACATGAGAAGGCCAAGAGAATGAGGCATAAACAAAAATTCTTGCCATAATAAGTAAATAATAAGAAGTAGCATGCATGATATTAATTGGACTACTTTAACTAAGTAGGGTTGAGGCACATACCAGATCTCAAATTATAGATGAGGGGAGAGTAATCACATTCCCAGTCACCTAAAAAATATTTATATTTGGGATAAATAACACATTCCCCATGAGGAGAGTAAACATAGGGCGTAATAACACATGCCCTAAACTATGGGTGGTTGTACATAAGTACCACTAATATAGCTATCTAGACAAATAAACCATCATTCTCAAGAAAAAGTAAAGTGGCAAGATAAATCATCATATAATTGTAACATGGTAGTGGGATTCCAAGACCTAAGAAATAATATATAAAATCTAATTTTGAGGCACATAGAACAAGAGAAACAATAACAAGAGAATTATGGTTCAATCAATGCCTCACTAAGATAATTATGGTTAGGTTCACAAATATCCCAACTTAGGTGTAAGAATGCACATACCTTTCATATTGATTTCAATTGTTCACTTCCACCACTTCTAGATAATCCAAGATCCAATTTTACTATTTTCAATGTGTAATAATGTATTAGGGTTCATTATGTACATTAATGTAAAGAAAACCCTAATTTTGGACATTTCACACAAAACTCTGATTTATACTTTGAAAACATCACCATCAGTCTTATTAGGTTCTCCTAATTAAGAAAACATATAATTTTGCATATTTTGGAGTTATGAAGATTAAAGTATATTTTGGTGATTTTTAACTAATTAGTTCATTTTCTAGAAAATCACCTTTCCAAAAACTAAATACCAATTCTTTGAGATATTTGTATTAGAAAGAGAACATTTTTCTGAGTTTAGAACATATTTTATTTTTATTTTTCGACAATCGAATCAAAAGTTATGAATTACTAAAATTCAACCAATCATAAAATGACACATATGCAAACCATGTAAGAGAGGGGGAGAATGCGTTGAGTTTGTCCAATCATGGAAGGCCAATTCAGTCGGTCCCACATCCAACTAGCGCAAGGCATATCGCTGGGAGAAAAACAAAAGTATGGTGAAAAGACAGAAACACCCTCCGCATGAAAACACGAAGAAGCGAGAATGAGGATGTAGATTCGAGAAACCACAGGTGGTAATCTTATTTGTAGGTCTTTGCTCGATGGCACCAAGCAAGCAAGTAGGTGCTTGCTAGAAATTGGGCAAATCATCAGTGCATAATGATTCGAGAAGCTGAGCGCAAGGAAAGAAAGAGAAGCAACCAATGAACTCACCTCATATGCTTGATTGATCAGAGATGGCGAAACAGTGATCCATAACCCGTCACAAGGATAGGTCCAAAACAAGATCACCGGTGGCATAAAACATGACCGATAGAGAAATTGGAGTGTGAGGAGAGTTTCTAGAGGTTGAACGGAGGCTAAGGAATGTATATATATAGTTGGGGTTAAGAGATGTGGCGAAGAGGGAGGTGGCCATAAGGCTTGGGCAGCAAGCAATTGGGGGTTTCCTTATATCTCAACCAAAAGAAGAAAATAAGGCATCATTGGATGCAGAATCCTTCTCAGAACCTAAACAACAAAAATCAAGGGAAATGATCAAGAAATTATCAAGAAAACCCCAAAAAATCGGACCCTCTGGCCGCGGTTACTATTAACCCTCGACCTAATGAAGGTGACGACACATGGGTCATCTGATCACCGATCCAATGGCTTAGACCGTGTGCGCCAACTAAAAAAATGTGACATTTAATTCTATTCCAAATAGATTTCGAATAAAGTGCAAATGTAATTATTTTCCTTTTCTCTCTCCTCTTTTGACGGTGCAAATAAATTCCAAATCAAGTCAAATTTGACATCTAGCCTATTTTTTATATGAGCAATCTGAATATGCAATTAGATTTTCTTTTGAGAAATTTTTATGTGTTAAATAAATTAAATCATATTTTCTCTTTCCTCATGCATTAATGAATTTAAGATTCTCCAAATTTTATGAAACTTCACCCACAAGTCATATTTAATGTGTTGGATATGAATTTTCCATCAATTTTACCTGTTGGAGTTGTTTGTATATTTATTTAATATTTTGAAGGTTCCACACACTTTCTCTCTCATGATTTCACATGTATATTAAAGATTATCAAAATTACATGAAAATTCACCCAAAGTCTATTTTTAATGTTTATATCACGAATATAAGATTAATTTCTAGTTTTGGAGTCATTTAATATTTTATTTCATATTTTGAGGAAAATTCACATTTTCTTTTCAATATAAAAGAGATATAGTTATTAACATCCCAAAATTATGAAACTTGGCCTCCAAGCCAAACCAAACCCAAGGAAAACAAATATCAACTTATCTTTAACCAATTAGTGTTCCTTTTATGAGTTTTAGTCCATTAACCAATATTTTGCAATATTTAACCTATTAAACAATTCCATAACACATTAACATGCTTAAAGCATTATTTTTCATTCCTTTTTATCTTCCTTGCACCATAAGGCTAAGGAATGATCTAGAAATAATATATTTTATTAATATGTCACATGAGTAGAAAAATTGCATATTATACCCTTATTAAAAATATTTATTGAGGTATTTGTGCATAAACCCATATGTTGGCAATAATAATGAAAAAATGTTCACCAAACCACTATTATTTCCACAAATTAAACTTAAAGGCCAAAAAGGATAGAAATGAAAGAATAAGCTTAGAATTATGGCCAAAAGATAAAATTTCCAGGATTCGGTATGTTAGACCCTCATTATTATTCAATCTCCTTTCTTGAGCCAGAGCAGGTTGTCTAAGATATATGTAAGCTCAACACATTTACTTACATGTGCATGGCAATGTATTTTCTCAGTCTCGCTAATTAAGAGGCTTAGGATATCATGCTCCCATAGGAGGAAAAAATCCCATATCTATGACTCACAGTCAATCCCCATGTGTCAAAGTCACCCAATCATCACCGTTATAACAACCCATGTTTCAGGGTTGCATTTGATGATGCCAAAGTGTACCCAACGACATGTTATGAATGCAGTGATTTCAAGAATAATAACCATAAACACCACCATCATTGTGAGATCTAACTATGACTTACATTATGATGACTTCCATGTATCAGTCTCAAAGTGGGTTTGTCTAATACACTGTTCTCTAACATGTACATGTGTGCTTGGTTAGATATAGCCATATCATGACCAATGAGACTCAGTCATCAATCAACTCACACTATGATCTTATGTGTTATTGTTTTTTATCAACCTTCCACAATAACAATTGATCAGGGACATAATGAGAATATATATACATACATATATATATATATATATATATATATATATATATATATATATTCTTAACATTCATATGATCTCATTTCTCAAGTCTAATACTTGAAGACATACATCATCGAGTAATATTATTTTCTAGACACTTATAATGTTATTTCATTATCTCATAACTAAAGAAAAAAAATAAATTGGAAGCTTTCCTTTATTAATAATCAAAACATTTATATTTATGCCATTACAATCATCACATGATTGCCTCTCTGGGCATACATACCAATAGACTCTCACTTACACTGAGAGCCAATCGCCTATGAATCATATTCCAAGTGATCTTACATGTCCATCATGCTTCTTCTATGAAGGTGCTTTTGTTAAGGGGTCAGCAACATTGTTGTCAGTTAGTACTTTACAAATATTTACATCTCCTTGTTGTAAAATTTCTCATATGAGATGATACCACCTTTGTATATGCTTTGAGCGCTGATGTGAACTAGGTTCCTTAGATTGTGTAATAGCTCCATTGTTGTCACAATATAGCTCGATTGCCTCTCTGATGCTAGGAACGACCCCAAGTTTTGTGATGAACTTCTTAATCCATACAACCTCCTTTATTGCACACGATGTTGAAATATACTCGACCTCTATTGTAGAATCAACAATTGTTTCTTTCTTGGAACTCTTCCAACTCACAGCTCTGTTGTTGAGGCAAAACACAAATCCTGATTGTGATTTGTAATCATCTTGATCAGTTTGGAAGCTTAAGTCAGTGTAAACTTTAACCACCAACTCTTCCTCTCTGTCGTAGACCAAGAACTATTCCTTAGTTCTTCTCAAGTACTTGAGGATGTTCTTCATAGATATCCAGTGAGAATCACCTAAATCTGACTGATATCTACTCGTCATGCTCAAGGCATACGAGATGTCTGGACGGGTACATAACATTGCATACATGATTGATCCAATTGTTGAGGCATATGGAATCACACTCATGCATTCTCTTTCTTCACAAGAATTGGGACATTCTTCTCTAGAGATGGGGACAACATCATGCACAGGTAGGTTTCCTCTCTTTGAGTTCTCCATGTTGAACCATTTCAACACTTTGTCAATGTATGTGCTCTGACTTAGTCTGAGAAGTCTTCTGGATCTATATCTATGGATCTTTATCCCAAAGATGTAGGATGCTTCTCCCACGTCTTTCATAGAGAATGTATTTCCTAGCAATATCATTACCTTTTGTAAAGTAGGGATGTCATTCCCCATCACTAGTATGTCATCTACATGCAATATGAGGAACGTCACTATGCTCCCACTAACCTTCTTGTACACACAAGATTCATCTTCATTTTGAGCAAAGCCAAACACTTTGAATGTCTCATCAAAATGAAGAATCTAGCTCCAAGATGCTTGCTTCAATCCATAGATTAACCTTTGTAGCTTACTGACTTTATTTGCAAATTACCCCTCAGGTTGTGTCATATAGACATACTCAACAACATTCCTTTTAACGAATGCAATTTTAATATCCATTTGCCAAATCTCATAGTCATGATAAGTTGCAATTGCAAGTATGATCCTGATGGATTTAACCATGGCCACTGGAGAAAAGTTTTTGTCATAATCAACACCTTGAACTTGTCTGAAACCCTTTGCAACCAGTCTACCTTTATAGGTTTGGACCTTTCCATCGATGTCAGTCTTCTTCTTGAAGACCCACTTGCACCCTATGGGTTTTACCCCTTCAGTGGATCCACCGAAGTCCATACTTTGTTGGTATACATGGATTCCATTTAAGATCTCATGGCCTCAAGCTATTTCTCAGAATGTGGTCCCTCAATAGCATCTTTATAGGATATTGGGTCATAATATATGACCAATTCACTACCTTCTTGAGTCACAAGATATCCAAATCTCTCTGGTTCAAGGCATGTCCTATTAGATCTACAAGTTCCATGTGTCACTTGAGGAATTTGATTTTCCACAACACTTTGTGATTCACTGAGTTCCTTTGCTTCTATTTTTTCTTATTGGTCTCAAACTTCTTTGAGTTCCACTTTCCTCCCACTGATTCCTTAGGAAATAAATTCCTTTTCAAGAAATACAACATTTATGGAAACAACTATCTTGCTGTCAGTTGGGTGGAATAAGTAGTATCCTCTTGTGTCTTTGAGATATCAAACAAAATGACATTTATTAGACTTAGGGCCAAGCTTTTTAGGAAACATTTTCCTAACATAAGCTTCACATCCACAAATCTTTATAAAAGACACATCGGGACATTTCCCATACCATATCTCATATGGTGTCTTTTAAACCGATTTAGACGGTATGTGGTTAAGTGTAAATGTGACGGTTTGTAGTGCAAAACCCCATAAGGTTATCGGAAGATCAGAAAAACTCATCATACATCGCACCATATCAAGTAATGTGTAATTCCTTCTTTCTGATACACCATTATGTTATGGTGTTCCAGGTGGATTCCATAGGGATACAATCCCATGGTCCCTCAGAAGGTCCTCAAACTCTTGGCTTAAGTATTCTCCACCTCGATCAGAATGAAGAGCCTTAATACTTTTGCCAAGCTAATTATGTACTTCATTCATAAACTCTCTAAAACTTTCAAGAGTTTTCAACTTGTTTCTCATGAGGTAGACATAGTCATACCTATTGAAGTCATTAGTAAAGGTAATGAAATACCCACCTCTAGCATCTATTCTAAAAGGGCCACATACATCAGTATGCATGAGTCCTAATAGATCACTAGCCCTTTCACTCTTTCCAGTAAAGGGAGTCTTAGTCATCTTGCCCATCAAACAAGATTCACATGTCTCTACCGATTCAAGATCAAAAGAGTCCAGATAACCATCCTTATGGAGTCTAGATATGTGTTTCTCATTTATGTACCCCATACGACAATGTTGAAGGTAATGTTTGGTTTGAGTCATTGAGTTTTTGTCTTTTGGTATACACGTTATATACATTTGTCTCTAGATCTAGCAAGTATAGACCACAAGACATTGGGGCACTACTATAAAAGATCCCATATTTACTAATAGAACATCTTCCATTCTTTATAAGAAATGTGAATTTGTTCTTGTCCAAACAAGATACATATATGATGTTCCTATTAATGGTAGGTACGTGATAGTAGTTCTCTAACTCTATTACATGCCCACTTGGAAGAGATAACTCATAGGTTCCAACTACGTTGGCCACAACTCTTGCACCATTTGCAACACACACTTCAGCCTCAACTTTCTCTAAAGGTCTACTTCTTTTTAGATCCCTCACATTTGAGCAAATGTGTGATCCACATCCGGTATCTAGTACCCATGATGAGGAAGTAGTGAAGTTAACAACATTAATGTATATACTAGAAGTAGAGATCTCAATCCATTTCTTCCTAGGTTCCCTTATCCATCTCCTAATTTTGAGTGTTGAAGACTTGGACCTTAGCTTAGCCACATAATGCTTCTTTGTCATTCCTTTATCGTTGAACTCAACTCTGTTGATCATCATCACAGATTTTTCCTTCATCATTTGTGCTTAGACACCTATCAAGATGTCAAGCAACTCTGACAGCAGTCTAGCCACGTTACTCAAGTGGTAACACTCAATAAATAGGATATATTGTTTAGGCAAAGATTGCAAAATCATGTCTATGGGAAACTATTAACCTAAAGGAAATCATAGTCTTTCAAGATTCTTCATATGCCCAATCATATTGAGGACATAAGGCTCTACTAGATATCTTTCTATCAGTTTGCACACAAATACAGCCTTAGAGACATTATGCCTCTCATGCTTATCATGTTGTTTATGCAACTCATAGTTCATACAACCCAACATAAGGTTCTTGATGTTCACAACATCATTGGCATGCTTTAAAGAAGCATCCATGTTAGTCTTAGGTGAATTTGGAGTGGATACTGGTGTTGGTATTTTAGGATCATGTAGATTACTTCTCTAGGTCCTGAACTAGTAATGGAAATAAATCTCATTTAAGTCATCCAATCACAATGTGAATTTATTTATCATTTGATTCTAAAAGAGAAAATTTGCGTTTGTCAAAAAAACTTTTTATTTGATTTGAAAAGTCGATATTAATTAGGTCTTTAATTAATTATCACTCCCACTATTTTATTCAAATGGATAGCCCTCAATATCAATTCTGAATATTGCAGCGTACAATATTCTAGTGGGACAAGATCCTGATTTCATCCAAATCATGAGCCAGCTAGGGCTGTCACCCACAAATTGATTCTATCAGGTAGGCAACTTTAGCCAATTTCATCATATGAAACTCTTGATAGATGATATGCGTAACTCATTGCCATAATCATCCACATGCTTCTAGATGCTTAATCAAATTAAGATCACCTAGTTAAGCCTGACCCATAAGCCAACATGATAGACCATGCATCCTGCTAGGGTAGACCCACATATCTACCATCACGCTTCCATGAGATAGACGACACACCGTGCTAGAGCATGCCCAGGCTTGGTTGATCAAGCTTTTCATGTATGCTACTTTATGGAAAGCATCTAAGACTTAATATTATAATTGAGGGAATTTATATATATACCTATACTTTATCCAATCACCACATATATATAGTACATGCTATATCTCACAAGGAAAACATACAATAAATGAAAGAGATGGTTATGGCCAGTCCTAATGTAATTCCTTAGAGCCATAAGGATTTATGGTCATCTAGGTCTACATCACTTGCAAAAACTTATTGTTGATGAAGATTTGTTCTTGCCAATTTGGATTGATCAGTTCAACCCTGGAACCAATCGGCTTGCCTCCTAGATGGTTTTTAGGTCGTCTTACCGGTCGTCTGGTCCTTCTGTCCACCATCGACTGGCTCCTCCAATTGATCGATTGGGCATACTAGGTTATCATTCCGGCTTGTCCACCATGTCAAGGTCCTTTAGTTGGTCCACTCATCTTCGGGATGCCTTCACCTTTGTCTTTACAAAAAAGTAAACTTTCCTACTTTTACATGATTATAGGGAAACCTCGAGTTACATTTGAGGGGAGAATATGTAGAAGAGAATTAACTTTACATTGGGAAGACGAGATATAAGCTCAGTACATAGACCGACATAAATAGATAAACCAACCACATGCAACCATGCACATATAGGGGTTATTGGCCATAACCATGCTATCACGTTCACCATCAAAACCACTTTTACGGCAACGCATGTACATTGCAATATATATATATATATATATATATATATATATATATATATATATATATATATATATAGAGAGAGAGAGAGAGAGAGAGAGTCAGGCTAGAATACACTCGAGTGTATAGATTGTATGAATACACTCAAGTGTGATGGAGTCGACTTTGGAATCCTAAAATGTTCAATGACACAAATGAAGTCATACATGTCGAGTTTTTTTTAGTATCTTAAGTGTTTTAGTAATTTTGGAGTGTTGATCGAGGTTTATATAATGTTTTGGATCCATTAGTTTATACCCTTTTTGAGGAATTTAATTGAATGATCTAAAAGCTGACTTTTGTCACCAAATTGGAGTAGAATGTACCTTGAGATATAGGGAAGCTACGGTTAAAATTTGGTGGCATTTGGATGTTCCTAGAGGAAGTTATTAAGGTTTGCAATTGGAGAAATAATGTGCTTTTTGAGGATTATTAGACCAAAGTTTAAGGGCAATGATATGTCACACCCTTGACTTGTCACGCGCCAAATCTGAGCCATCTGATGAGAGTGCCACTGATTTAGGATGGATCGGATGGCTGAGGAGTCATCCTCAACCTCCGCCTAGTTTGCAGATTGTGGCTATAGTTGGAGATCGGGATCGCTGACCACATTTTCCCTCTCAGACCCTTCTCGCGGAAAACTGACTGAGGCGTTGCCTCCTCATCACCAGGAACTCGTCAACCCTCGCACGACCTCCAATGAGGTCTAGAACCACCTACACGACTAACTCTGACAACTGCTCTCTCCAGCATGCCCAAGCCAGTTGGGGCTTTTGTGTGTTGTCCTCCCCTCGCACATACGACACATCCACGAGCATCGCGTGGATGCTTTTCCACCTTCCCTTCGTTCAATTTGTCCAGAGCATTGCCCGATGATCCTAGCCTACAACCAAGCTTTTCCCAGTCATCCCCTCCATGACTCAACTCTTGCTCGGACTGCCACCACCACGATCTCTTTGTTTGAACCCTTTCTTAAGCTTCGTCGTACTCCCAGAAACCTCAACGACGCCTCAGAAAGGCTTTGAACTTCCCGAACCAGTCTAGTCATCTCCTTCTTCACCACCTCGAACCATCTGCTCTGATCACCCCGACCGTTTTACGCCCCAGGGGGATTCAGGCTTTGAGAAGTTTCTGCCTTAACCCGAGAGGCCTTCGTGAAGTTGACCAAGCAAGCAACTGCACGCGAGCCACACTTGACTGACCTCCTTTGCTCGCCAGAGGAGCTGGCACGCGGCGGCGCTCTGCTTTGGTAGAGAAACAGAGTCTTGGTGTGGGACTCTATGAGCAAGAAAGTGAGAAAGAAAGAGCCTTGAACCAGGTCCAGGAACTAAAACCCGACCGACTCAAGCAAAGGAGCAGCACGACCCACATGGCCACATGGCGGTGCATGATTAGCTGGAAAAGGTAATAATCTCAGAATATATGTAGATTTTCAATAAATCATAGAAATTATCTCGAGCATCAGAAAAATAAGTATAATATACCGAATTTCTCAAAAAAATGCGTAGAACGATATGGAAGCATAATATAAGGCTTTTGGATTCCAACCGGATCGAACCGTGATAGTTTTCTTCGACGCTTGTTTTATCGGAGAAAAACTATATAATATTTTATTATGTATATGTATTACAAAAATGTGTCCCCATACATGTACAAATAGGAGGTGGTCATGCAACCTAAGTGAAAGTGATGACATCAGTCTTGAATAGAGAGTAGTTCTAGATTAGATGTCTAGAGCCTTTTTGATATATATGTGATAGAAGGAATAGATGATATAAGTTTTGATGATATGATGTAAGCCTTATATAGATGATATAAGATGGTTATGATGATCTATGTTTTTCTTTGAGGACATGAGTTCAGTTTTGAGGATTCGAGATAAAATTTTATGATTCAAGTAACTGGGCTTTTATGAGATAAGCTAAGATGAGACAAGTATGTGCATCTGCAAGAGCCTCAATCTCTTTTACAAAGGAGGGCCTCTAGTGTTAGGACCAGTTTTGGGGTTAGCTCTAGAGAGAGTTAGACCCATAGCAAGAAGGTCAGAGAACCTAAACTCCAAGATATGAGAATTATGAGATATGTGATATGATATGTCCTAAACTAGACTACTCCTGAGTGATTGAGTTGAGTTTCTCTATGCATGATTCCTATAGCTTTGTTGAACCCTAGATGTCCTTGGGAGGACCAAACCCTAGAGACAGAGAGAGGCTGGTTATATATGTGCATATGTGAACATTAATATGAGTGCCTTCCATCTGGGTGAGGGAGAGAGCCCAAGACCCAGGAGGAGGTAGCTACGTTAGTTTCTGTGAAGCCTCATGCTCGGGTTGGTAGTTTTCCACATAGGAATCTAGTGGTGTATATAAGAGAGTTTTGGGTAAGAATGATATATGGGTAGATACCTATGAAGGTATGCCATATCATGTTTTTGTTTGTGTTTATGTGGCTAGATCTTGTAAGGCTTTTTCTAGTGCCAATGAGGTAGACCCAGAAACCCTAAACCAAGAAGGGAAGATAAAGTATATGCATATGAGATACTCATAGAGTTGAGTTAGCTCAGAGAGACTGAACATAGAACTACCCTCGTGGTATGGGTTAGGAAAACCTCAATTGGACTAGATAAAGTTTTGATATATGTTTAACAAGTCACTCACATAAGTTTGTTTAGCACAACCATGGTATACTATATATGTAAGGATGTGATCTAATCTCGAGATGTGATATATAGACATGATATGATGAAAACCTAGAGATGGTTTGATAGATCTCTATGCATAAATGATGTTTAACCATGTACATGAATAATGATGATTAATGTGAAACTGTTGTTTAAATCTTATGATGAATTCACTAGTAAATGATGCAATTTGTATGAACAATGAAATAAGATCATATGAATGAAACATCTTACACGATGTGTTAATTGTAGTGCTTAACAAAGATGGAAAACATAGTTTGTTAGCTAGCACAATATAATGATTAAAACACCTTGATATGATCTAGATGGATAAAGTGGGTTAATTATAGTTAACTTCCTCCTAAAAGGCATATGTTAATACTGAACATGTTATAACAGTTAGCTCAATAAAATGTTGATGACACCTTAATATAATGGGTTAAAGTGGTTTTTCCTTTGGAAAATGTTAATATGATGTCGGAACCCTAATGAAAGGGTAAAGATAATGATGCAAGACATATATATATATATATATATATATATATATATATATATATATCTGATATTGCATGACATAACCTAAGCATGGTAAACATGTTATATGGTGAGGGTTTAACCCTAAAAGCTATTAAAACCTCTTGGTAGTGGTTTGTGTATAGTTATGGGGCTTTTCTTTTGGATATGTTACACATAGAATAGTGCCTACATGTGGATGAAGTCAAGATAAGGTTTTCCTTGGAAGTATGCGTATGGTTTACTTTCGAGGACGAAAGTTCTTTTAAGATGTATATGATGTGACAAAGTGGTTTTTGGCTTAATTCCGAGGATGGAATTTCTTTTAAGGTGTGTAGGATGTGATGGAGTCGACTTTGGAATCCTAAAATGTCCAATGACACAAATGAAGTCATACATGTTGAGTTTTTTTGAGTATCTTAAGTGTTTTAGTAATGTTGGAGTGTTGATCGAGGTTTATATAATGTTTTGAATCCATAAGTTTATACCTTTTTGAGGAATTTAATTGAATGATCTAAAAGATGAATTTTGTCACCAAATTGTAGTAGAATGTATCTTGGCATATAGGGAAGCTACGGTTAAAATTTGGTGGCATTAGGATGTTCCTAGAGGAAGTTATTAAGGTTTGAAATTGGTGAAATAATGTGCTTTTTGAGGATTATTAGACCAAAGTTTAAGGGCAATGATATGTCACACCCTTGACTTGTCACGTGCCAAATTTGAGCCATCTGATGAGAGTGCCACTAATTTAGGATGGATCGGACGGCTGAGGAGTCATCCTCAACCTCCGCCTAGTTTGCAGATCGTGGTTATAGTTGGAGACCGGGACCGCTGACCACGTTTTCCCTCTCTGACCCGTATCACAGAAAACTGACTGAGGCGTTGCCTCCTCATCACCAGGAACTCGTCAGCCCTCACACGACCTCCAATGAGGCCTAGAACCACCTACACGACTAACTCTGACAACTGCTCTCTCCAGCGCACCCAAGCCAGTTGGGGCTTTCATGTGTTGTCCTCCCCTCGCACATACGACACATCCACGAGCATCGCGTGGATGCTTTTCCACCTTCCCTTTGTTCAATTCATCCAGAGCATTGCCCGATGATCCTAGCCTACAACTAAGCTTTTCCCAGTCATCCCCTCCATGACACAGATCCTGTTCGGACTGCCACCACCATGATCTCTTCATTTGAACCCTTTCTTAAGCTTATTCGTACTCCCAGACACCTCAGCGATGCTTCAGAAATGCTTTGAACTTCCCAAACCAGTCTAGCCATCTCCTTCTTCACCACCTCGAACCATCTGCTCCGATCACCCCAATCGTTTTATGCCCCAGGGGGAGTCAGGCTTTGAGAAGTTTCTACCTTAACCTGAGAGGCCTTCATGAAGGTGACCAAGCAAGCAACTGCACGCGAGCCACACTTGACTAACCTCCTTTGCTCGTCGGAGGAGCTGTCACGCGGCGGCGCTCTGCTTTGGCGGAGAAATAGAGTCTTGCTGCGGGACTCTACGAGTGAGAAAGCGAGAAAGAAAGAGCCTTGAACCGGTTCTAGGAACCAAAACCCGACCGGCTCAAGCAATGGAGCAGCGCGACCCACATGGCCACGTGGCGGTGCACGATTAGCTAGAAAAGGTAATAATCTCATAATATATGGAGATTTTCAATAAATCATAGTAATTAGCTCGAGCATCATAAAAATAAGTATAATGTATCGAATTTCTCAGAAAAATGCGTAGAACGATATGGAAGCATAATATTAGGCTTTTGATGCACGAATATCAGTGATATCTTATTAGGTGTGAAATGCTTAATTAATGGATGATAAATATCAAACGTTGACCTAAAATTATGAGATTATGTCAGTAAATGAATTTTCATGCTTATAATCTAGTGGATGTCAGTGATTATGATGATGATGCACAAAATCATGTAATTTACTCCATATGGCTAATTAGGGCTTTTAACCCTAAATAAAATGCAATAAATGCACACATGCTAAATAAATGATGAAATTCATAGAGTAAGCTCATATCAGTATATGAAACCTCAGTTTTAATTATTATATCATAATGATGAACATAATCCATGTTATATGAAGATGAATCTTAATACATGTTATAAAACCCTAATCTAGGTTAATGGTGTAAGCTAGGGTTAATATGTGCACACAAAGGATATGGAACCTAATGTTCAGATGATGAACTTTGATAATGAGATGTAATCTCGAAAATGAGATCAGTGATATAATCATAAGATATGAATACATGTAATGATACACATATCCTAATGAACTAAGAGAAACCCTAATATGAACACAATTAAGTTTAAGATGAGATGTAAGATGATGAGAACCTGATAGTGATATGTGATCTTGTCTTAATCAGGGGTTGACCAAGATATAGATGGCATGCGGAATATATGATTAGAATGATCTGTCTCTTTGGAAGGTACGCCATTACCTCTTACTTGTCTTATTATACAATATGCTTGTGTTATATGTGTAATAAAATACTTGGCATATAATATTGGATGAAATGATCGTCCTGCATGATATGTTGCTTGATTTGTTGTACTTATGGTTATGGACACATGAAACATAAGATATCTGATCCATTATATGATAGCACTAAATCTTTTTGGTAGAATAGTGCATTGATGAAAGCACTAAATCTCTTTGGTAGAATAGTGCATTTATGAAGTACTAAATCTCTTTGGCAAAATAGTACATGTGAGCACTA
The DNA here is from genome assembly GCA_963693085.1 of Alisma plantago-aquatica. Taxonomy (NCBI): domain Eukaryota; kingdom Viridiplantae; phylum Streptophyta; class Magnoliopsida; order Alismatales; family Alismataceae; genus Alisma; species Alisma plantago-aquatica. Next base: position 762,417,761 of record OY856413.1, on the reverse strand, counting down.
AATCTCTTTGGTAGAATAGTGAATGTGGTTGATCAACATTACATATAATGGAAAGTCATGCTAAACATGTGTTCTCTTTTGTCAATGAATATCTTTGTGCAAGTATACACTTTTTCTTATATTTATTTAATGTTGCCAAGTATTAGTTTTATCTTATTGCCAAGATATGATGAGAGGTATATAAAAGACATGTAGGCGTACTCAGTACAATATTCTTGAATATTGTGCTGACGTGTACTGCATGTAATCTTTTGTTTAGGTTGTGTTTATGCTCTTGAAGATCCTGGATAGTGAGAGTTGTGTGGCGAGCTGATGTATAGGTGGACCTGTTGTCTTAAGATCATGTAGTTTAATGGTAGTACATGTATATGTATAAGTTTGCTGGTCAATATGTAATATCAAATGTTGTAACAATTCATGTTGTAATTATATGTTGAATGGTGAACATGTGTGTATGGTTTTATTATTGTTCATGGGCATGTGCTACTGATTGTTTCCTTCTGACTTCCTCTAATTTTCTTCTTCTTAGCCTAGTGTGTGGTGTTTAAATTGGGATTCTCGCTGAGGTGAGGGTTTCAATTTAGACGTCACACATCAGATTAAGTTTTAGAAAATCTGGCGACGTCACAGGTGGTATCAAAGCATGAATAATAGCAAAGCCTGACATTTGCTCATCATGCATCACAAAATTAAAGAACCTCGAACTTAATAATCTTTTAGGGTTAGATTAGTCATCTTTTAGAGACTAGATCTGACCTAGCCTCTAGGTTAGCACCTAGATGTCTGAGAACTAGGTCTAGACTGGTACTTGTTATGTAGAAAGTCATTAGATGCTGTTCTTTCCTTGTAGTGCAGTGGTATGGGATGTTGCAGTATTTGGAAATGATGTGCATCAAGGGAAGAGAAACCCTAGACATATTGCACACATTGTCTAGAGTAGATACACTAGTCTACCCCTTATGCTCACCCTTTTCCTTAGTTTTTATGACACTGTACTCTCTAATATGTGTGGGGCACTCATTTTCAGGATTTCGTTTTGGATTCCAACCGGATCGAACCGTGATAGTTTTCTTCGACGCTTGTTTTATTGGAGAAAAACTATATAATATTTTGTTATGTATATGTATTACAAAAATGTGTCCCCATACATGTACGAGTAGGAGGTGGTCATGCAACCCAAGTGAAAGTGATGACATCATTCTTGAATAGAGAGTAGTTCTAGATTAGATGTCTAGAGCCTTTTTGATATATATGTGATAGATGGAATAGATGATATAAGTTTTGATGATATGATGTAAGCCTTATATAGATGATATAAGATGGTTATGATGATCTATGTTTTTCTTTGAGGACATGAATTCGGTTCTAAGGATTTGAGATAAGATTTTATTATTCAAGTAACTAGGCTTTTATGAGATAAGCTAAGATGAGACAAGGATGTGCATCTGCAAGAGCCTCAATCTCTTTTACAAAGGAGGGCCTCTAGTGTTAGGACCAGTTTTGGGGTTAGCTCAAGAGAGAGTGAGACCCACAGCAAGAAGGTCAGAGAACCTAAACTCCAAGATATGAGAATTATGAGATATGTGATATGATATGTCCTAAACTAGACTACTCCTGAGTGATTGAGTTGAGTTTCTCTATGCATGCTTCCTATAGCTTTGTTGAACCCTAGATGTCCTTGGGAGGACCAAACCCTAGAGACAGAGAGAGGCTGGTTATATATGTGCATATGTGAACATTAATATGAGTTCCTGCCATCTGGGTGAGGGAGAGAGCCCAAGACCATGGAGGAGGTAGCTACGTTAGTTTCTGTGAAGCTTCATGCTCGGGTTGGTGGTTTTCCACATAGGAATCTAGTGGTGTATATAAGAGAGTTTTGGGTAAGCATGATTCATGGGTAGATACCTATGAAGGTATGCCATATCATGTTTTGGTTTGTGTTTATGTGGCTAGATCTTGTAAGGCTTTTGCTAGTGCCAATGAAGTAGACCCAGAAACCCTAAACCAAGGAGGGAAGATAAAGTATATGCATATGAGATACTCATAGAGTTGAGTTAGCTCAGAGAGACCGAGCATAGAACTACCCTCGTGGTATGGGTTAGGAAAACCTCAATTGGACTAGATAAAGTTTTGATATATGTTTAACAAGTCACTCACACAAGTTTGTTTAGCACAACCATGGTCTAATATATATGTAAGGTTGTGATCTAATCTCGAGATGTGATATATAGACATGATATGATGAAAACCTAGAGATGGTTTGATAGATCTCTATGCATAAATGATGTTTAACCATGTACATGAATAATGATGATTAATGTGAAACTGTTGTTTAAATCTTATGATGAATTCACTAGTAAATGATGCAATTTGGTATGAACAATGAAATAAGATCATATGAATGAAACATGTTACACGAGGTGTTAATTGTAGTGCTTAACAAAGATGGAAAACATAGTTTGTTAGCTAGCACAATATAATGATTAAAACACCTTGATATGATCTAGATGGATAAAGTGGGTTAATTATAGTTAACTTCCTCCTAAAAGGCATATGTTAATACTGAACATGTTATAACAGTTAGCTCAATAAAATGTTGATGACACCTTAATATAATGGGTTAAAGTGGTTTTTCCTTTGGAAAATGTTAATATTATGTGGGAACCCTAATGCAAGGGTAAAGATAATGATGCAAGACATATATATATATATATATATATATATATGATATTGCATGACATAAACTAAGCATGGTAAACATGATATATGGCGAGGGTTTAACCCTAAAAGCTATTAAAACCTCTTGGTAGTGGTTTGTGTATAGTTATGGGGCTTTTCTTTTGGATATGTTACACATAGAATAGTGCCTACATGTGGATGAAGTCAAGATAAGGTTTTCCTTGGAAGTATGCGTATGGTTTACTTTCGAGGACGAAAGTTCTTTTAAGATGTATATGATGTGACAAAGTGGTTTTTGGCTTAATTCTGAGGATGGAATTTCTTTTAAGGTGTGTAGGATGTGATGGAGTCGACTTTGGAATCCTAAAATGTCCAATGACACAAATGAAGTCATACATGTTGAGTTTTTTTGAGTATCTTAAGTGTTTTAGTAATGTTGGAGTGTTGATCGAGGTTTATATAATGTTTTGAATCCATAATTTTATACCTTTTTGAGGAATTTAATTGAATGATCTAAAAGATGACTTTTGTCACCAAATTGTAGTAGAATGTACCTTGACATATAGGGAAGCTACGGTTAAAATTTGGTGGCATTTGGATGTTCCTAGAGGAAGTTATTAAGGTTTGAAATTGGTGAAATAATGTGCTTTTTGAGGATTATTAGACCAAAGTTTAAGGGCAATGATATGTCACACCCTTGACTTGTCACGCGCCAAATTTGAGCCATCTGATGAGAGTGCCACTAATTTAGGATGGATCGTACGGCTGAGGAGTCATCCTCAACCTCTGCCTAGTTTGCAGATCGTGGTTATAGTTGGAGACCGGGACCGCTGACCACGTTTTCCCTCTCTGACCCTTCTCGCAGAAAACTGACTGAGGCGTTGCCTCCTCATCACCAGGAACTCGTCAGCCCTCACACGACCTCCAATGAGGCCTAGAACCACCTACACGACTAACTCTGACAACTGCTCTCTCCAGCGCACCCAAGCCAGTTGGGGCTTTCATGTGTTGTCCTCCCCTCGCACATACGACACATCCAAGAGCATCGCGTGGATCCTTTTCCACCTTCCCTTTGTTCAATTCATCCAGAGCATTGCCCGATGATCCTAGCCTACAACTAAGCTTTTCCCAGTCATCCCCTCCACGACACAGATACTGCTCGGACTGCCACCACCATGATCTCTTCATTTGAACCCTTTCTTAAGCTTCTTCGTACTCCCAGACACCTCAGCGATGCTTCAGAAATACTTTGAACTTCCCGAACCAGTCTAGCCATCTGCTTCTTCACCACCTCGAACCATCTGCTCCGATCACCCCAACCGTTTTATGCCCCAGGGGGAGTCAGGCTTCAAGAAGTTTTTGCCTTAACCTGAGAGGCCTTCATGAAGGTGACCAAGCAAGCAACTGCACGCGAGCCACACTTGACTAACCTCCTTTGCTCGTCGGAGGAGCTGGCACGCGGCGGCGCTCTGCTTTGGCGGAGAAATAGACTCTTGTTGCGGTACTCTACGAGCGAGAAAGTGAGAAAGAAAGAGCCTTGAACCGGTTCTAGGAACCAAAACCCGACCGACTCAAGCAAAGGAGCAGCGCGACCCACATGGCCATGTGGCGGCGCACGATTAGCTAGAAAAGGTAATAATCTCATAATATATGGAGATTTTCAATAAATCATAGTAATTAGCTCGAGCATCACAAAAATAAGTATAATATACCGAATTTCTCAGAAAAATGCGTAGAACGATATGGAAGCATAATATTAGGCTTTTGATGCACGAATATCAGTGATATCTTATTAGGTGTGAAATGCTTAATTAATGGATAATAAATATCAAACGTTGACCTAAAATTATGAGATTATGTCAGTAAATGAATTTTCATGCTTATAATCTAGTGGATGTCAGTGATTATGATGATGATGCACAAAATCATGTAATTTACTCCATATGGCTAATTAGGGCTTTTAACCCTAAATAAAATGCAATAAATGCACACATGCTAAATAAATGATGAAATTCACAGAGTAAGCTCATATCAGTATATGAAACCTCAGTTTTAATTATGATATCATAATGATGAACATAATCCATGTTATATGAAGATGAATCTTAATACATGTTATAAAACCCTAATCTAGGTTAATGGTGTAACCTAGGGTTAATATGTGCACAAAAAGGATATGGAACCTAATGTTCAGATGATGAACTTTGATAATGAGATGTAATCTGGAAAATGAGATCAGTGATATAATCATAAGATATGAATACATGTAATGATACACATATCCTAATGAACTAAGAGAAACCCTAATATAAACACAATTAAGTTTAAGATGAGATGTAAGATGATGAGAACATGATAGTGATATGTGATCTTGTCTTAATCAGGGGTTGACCAAGATATAGATGACATGATGAATATATGATGAGAATGATCTGTCTCTTTGGATGGTACGCCATTACCTCTTACTTGTCTTATTATACAATATGCTTGTGTTATATGTGTAATAAAATACTTGGCATATAATATTGGATGAAATGATCGTCCTGCATGATATGTTGCTTGATTTTTTGTACTTATGGTTATGGACACATGAAACATAAGATATCTGATCCATTATATGATAGCACTAAATCTCTTTGGTAGAATAGTGCATTGATGAAAGCACTAAATCTCTTTGGTAGAATAGTGCATTTATGAAGTACTAAATCTCTTTGGCAAAATAGTACATGTGAGCACTAAATCTCTTTGGTAGAATAGTGCATGTGGTTGGTCAACATTACATATAATGGAAAGCCATGCTAACCATGTGTTCTCTTTTGTCAATGAATATCTTTGTGCAAGTATACACTTTTTCTTATATTTATTTAATGTTTCCAAGTATTAGTTTTATCTTATTGCCAAGATATGATGAGAGGTATATAAAAGACATGTAGGCGTACTCAGTACAATATTCTTGAATATTGTGTTGACATGTATTGCATGTAATCTTTTGTTTAGGTTGTGGTTATGCTCTTGAAGATCCTGGATAGTGAGAGTTGTGTGGCGAGCTGATGTATAGGTGGACCTGTTGTCTTAAGATCATGTAGTTTAATGGTAGTACATGTATATGTATAAGTTTGTTGTTCAATATGTAATATCAAATGTTGTAACAATTCATGTTGTAATTATATGTTGAATGGTGAACATGTGTGTATGGTTTTATTATTGTTCATGTGCATGTGCTACTGATTGTTTCCTTCTAACTTCCTCTTATTTTCTTCTTCTTAGCCTAGTGTGTGGTGTTTAAATTGGGATTCTCACTGAGGTGAGGGTTTCAATTTAGACGTCACACATCAGATTAAGTTTTAGAAAATCTGGGGACGTCACAAATTGTCAGAGGAAATGATTCTCAGTTATTTGTGTTGTGTTCTGGGAAGCCTATAGTACCCCTCTATATATAGGAGGTGTTAGGGTCAGGGTTCCCAATCCCCAACCAATGTGGGACTAAAGCAGGAGTGGAAAGGACCAGAAGATCTTGAATTTTCACAACAATTCGAGAAGTTTCCTAACCTACGTGCATTGGAACGGTCGTCTCACCTAGCAAGACGGTCATCTCACATGCAAGACGGTCATTTCGCTAAACGTAACAATCGTTTAGGATGCGAGATAGTCATTTCACACTTTCCCAATCAAATATGAATTGGCAAATTATTTCCTAATTAATGTCATATATTAATTTACATGCACCCCAGGTATATGCAATAGAAACTAGTTTGGGAAAACTCCAAAACCTTCATTCATCCTAACTGGGCCATCTCAAACAAGCGAGATGCCCATCTTACTCACCCAGATAGCCGTCTGGTGAGTTTGAGTTGAGCCAAACGGTTCAACAGCTTGAACCGGTTGGTTCATGGGAATAACTAAGTCAATTAAATTTTTGATCTACCTAACAACCCAAACGACTATCTCAAAACTTGAGACGCCTGTCTGGTTGCCCAAACGGCCATCTCACCCAGTGAGATGGTTGTTTGGTAGTTTAGTCAGCCAATATGTTGATCTGTTGTATGAATTGAGTACCTAACTACTTTAGTACTTAATTCAATTGTCATTCAAGATCTAAACTCCTCTTCTAGGTGAGTTCCTATGTGTGCGACCCTATAGGTCCCATATAACATTGACAATGAATGTCCATAACAACTTATGACATCACAAGCAAAGAGTGGTGCCTAGTCGCACATCAACGCTACCCAAGTCAATGGAAAGTTGGGGGCAACTTCAACCTACAATCTGTGTATGGTGTTATAGTGTTTGTATACTTCCTTTATCACATATATCCATATTGAACTAGAGGCATGGAGAAGTCACCCTCATTATTATTCAATCTTGTTTCTAAAACCTATGCATACTATCTAAGATATATGTAAGATGAACACATTGAGTGACATGTACATGGCCATGTTATTTGCTCAGTCTCGCTAATCAAGAGGTCTAGGATATCATACTCACATAGGAGGGACAAATTCAAGATCTATCACTCACACTCAATCCCCATGTGTCAAAGCCACCCAATCATCACCGTTATAACAACCCATGTTTCATGACTGCATTTGATGGTGTCAAAGTGTACCCAATGACATGTGATGAGTGCAGTGATTTCTGGTCTAAGAACCACAAACACCACCATCACTGTGAGAGATAACTATGACTTCCATTATGATGGCTTTCATGTGTTAGTCTCATGGTGGGTTTGTCTAATACACTATTCTCTATCATGTATCTGTGTGCTCGGTTTGATATAGCCATATCATGACCAATGAGACTCAATCATCAACCAACTCACACTCTGATCTTATGTGTTATTGTTGTCTATCAACCTTCCACAATAACAACTAATTAGAGACATAATGAGAATATATATATATATGTGTATATATATGTATATATATATATATATATATATATATATATATATATATATATATATATATATATATATATATATATATATATATAAACTCTTAGCATTCATATGATCTCATTTCTCAAGTCTAGTTATTGAAGGAATATATGATCGAGTAATATTATTCTCTAGACATTTATAATGTTATTTCATTATCTCATAACTGAACAAACAAAATAAATTGGAAGCTTGTCTTTATTAATAATAAAAATGTTTACATTTATGCCATTACAATCATCACATGATTGGTCTCCACCACAGACAACAGGATGACGTTGCCCTCCTAGCAGGAAATGTATCCACGCCTCTATGGTAGTCCACACAGACCGCCTAGAACTCTTGTCTTTCTAATAGAACATATAGGAAGGACTTGTCCATCTCGTTGGTGTACTAGTCACCAATTTACTCTCCCACAATTATGCTCTGTTGTTATCCCTTGCTCAGACTCTTTATTGGTTACCGAAACCGGAGAGGACAAGAATTGTTAGAGGAAATTGAGTTGTGCCTCTGAGAATCCCCCAATACCCCTCTATTTATAGGAGGGTTAGGGTCAGGGTTCCCAGTTTGAGTGGGAGTGGAAGGGACTGGAATTTCACAAAATTTTGTAAGCTATGACAGGTGAAACAATTGGTTCACCAGTAAAATGATTGGTTCACTAGTGAACCAATCAGTTTGGCATGTGAGTTGATTGGTTCACCTAGTGAACTAGTCGTTTTATCATGTTTCCCAGTCACAATCGTATTGGAAATTCTAATCCAATTAATGCACGACATGACATCATCACTAATCCTTGATGCAATTGAATTGCCCTAGTGAGTCGGGCAGTTCATCTCATGAATTAGTCATCTCACAATCATGAGATGATCTATTCACATAATGAACTAGTAAGTTTGTGTCTGGTTCATTTAGAATTCAGCCAATGAAATTTTCAATCAACTTGACACTCCAACCAGATGGTTCAACACTTGAATCGGTCAGTTTGGGGTCCAATCAGTCAATCATCTAAATTGAGTACCTAAGCACTTCAGTAGTCAATTTAATCATCATTCATGAATAAACTCCTTTTCTATATGTATCCTATGTGTGTGACCCCATAGGTTCCTATTTATATATGTTGGCACTGAATGTCCATAACTCGCTTATGAAATCACATGAAAAGAGTGGTGCCTAGTCACACATTATTCATATCCAAATAATCAGGAAAGTTGGAGAACAAATTCAACCTATAATATGTGTTAGGTGTTATAGTGATTGTCCAATCCCTTTTTCTTTGATATCTGACATGAACTCGAGGCATGTAATCCTCATCCACTCAATGTTCAATCCATGTTCCTTGTTCTAGAGTAGACTGTATGAGATATATGTGACCTCAATATCATTTAATTATTCATGTTTGCATACACATGCTTTTATCAGACTCACTTACCAAGTAGCATGGATATCAAACTCTAGTATGAGGGAAAAATTCCATCTACATCTCCCACAGTCATCCCCATGTGTCACAGTTCATTTGATCATCACCTTTATGGAAACCCTTATTCAGGATCATGGTGGATGATGTCAAAACATACCAAAAGACATGTGATGAGTGTAGTGATTTCAAGTCTAAGAACCACAATCACCACCTTCACTATGAGAGATCACTATGACTACCAATTATGGTTTCCATGTGTCACTCTCAAGGTGGATCTATCTGATAGACTATTCCCCAACAAGTATTTATGTGCTTGGTTTGATATCATATATCATGACTAATGAGATTCTATCATCGAACAACACACACATTAGTCTTAAGTGTTATTGTTGTCTATCACCCATCCATAGTAACATCTGATTAGGGACATAACAAGAATGTATATATACTCTTAACATCAATATGATCTCATTGTTCAAGTCACACACTTGAAGACATACGTCACTGAGTAATATCATTCTTTAGACATTCATTATGTTTCCTTGTTATCTCATAAATGAGTGAAACATAAGAAATTGGAATCTTGATTTCATTATTAATCAAATCCTTTATGTAATATACTATCACAATCATCATATGATTGGCTCTCTGGGCATACATACCAACAGACCCCTACTTGCACTTAGATCCAATCACCCACAAATATCATTCTTAGAGATCTAAACATTTCCATCATGTTTCTGTTGCACAAGTGCTAATCCAACAGGTTAGCAACATATTACCTTTAGTCAATATATTGTATGTTTCAGATATCTTCATTGTATGACACTTCGTATGAGACGGAATTGTCATAATATGATATATGATGCTCCTTGCATAACTAGTATCTCCGTTGTAGTCATAGTATTTCTACTATGTCATAACTAGTTGGAACATCTCATAAGTTCATCTATGTGAAATTCTAGATCCATACAATATTCATTCATATGTCCATAGCACAAGGATAATCAACTTTTATTGTAGAATTAAATTAATGGTTTGTAGTCCGGAACCCTTCCAACTTACAACTTTTTCTTTAAAATAAATTTATTTTATATCACGGTCACTTTTTGTCATTTTGGAAGCTTGCATCGATGTAACCCTTCAACCCCAACTATTCCTTGTTACCATAATCTAGAAACTAATACTTACTTCTTCTCAAGTACTAATGGATTACATTTACTGACATTCCAATGACCTTCATCGGCATCCAACTAATATCATCTTGTCATGTCCAATACATACAAGACTATGGGATGAGTGCATTATATAGCATACATGTTAGAACCAATTGTTTGAGCATATGGTATCTCAATCTTGTTTTCCATTCTTCATAAGAATTGGAGAGAGGGTTCATGAGATACTTATTTGATCCATATTGATAGATTCTCTCTCATTGAATCATTCATACTAAACTCTTTCAGCATCTAGCTATTGTATGTTCTTTATATTTAGGTTATGAAACTTTCCAAATATATCTTCATAGATTTCAATTCCTATCTAATTGATGTTTCATGTAATCCTTCATTGTTGAAGGTGTTTTTCATTCCAAGTCTCAATACTTACTATATTGATGTATTATTATTCCCCATCAATATGTGTCATATTCATATACTCTTGCTAAATCCTTTTGTAGTCATAGATTTCATTTTTTATCTTGACTCAAGTCAAACTCTTTGACTATCTTATAAAATCAAAGATTCCAGTTCTGATATGCTTATTTCAACCTCTAGATTGAACATTGTAGCTTATAGACTTTATTTGTATTAACGGAGTTATAAAACCTTTAGGATGTCTCACGTACACTTTCTCTCAATTATTCCTATTAAGGAATGTGGGTTTAAACTTCATATGCCAAATGATATAGTCTCGGAAATATGCTATAACAAGCATATTCATTGGTGTAGGGATTTCATCATGTTCAACACTTTGAACTGGTCTAAAAAAGTCTTTCAATCAATTTGTCCTTTTATGTCATCCATTTGGTCATACTAATGAAAATCCAATTGCACCTTATGGGTTTTACCCTCTAGGTGGTACCACCAAGCTCATACCTTGTTAGTACTTATGGATTCCATTATGTACATAATGGCCTCAAGCCATTAATCAAACTATGGTCTCTCAATAGTTCTTATTAATTGTTGGCTCATCACCTTATGACTAATTCATAACTTATCTAAGATATAGGATTCTCAATCTCTTAACCTCAGTCATGTTCTTTTAGAACTATGAGTTCAGTGTTACCAATGGAACTTGATAATTTCAAAAATTTATTCTCAATCTCTATGTTCTTGTTGTACATCCTTAGGTTCAAATGTTTGTTGATCTCAAACTTTTCGAGTTGTATGTTATCCCATTGATTCCAATAGAACTCAGCCACCCAGCAACAAAGACTTTTGTAATAGGTTTAAGATAAGTAATGTTAAAAAAAAATTGGGAATAAACCTTTTTTGTACTTGAGGATGAAATGTACCTGGCCTTTTGTTGAATAAAAAATTGTATCTTTCACATAACTTTTCCATCTAACAGCTCTTCCATTTAAGTAAAACACTAATATGGATTGTGAAATCTTATCATCCTTGTCAGTTTGAAAGATTGCATCACTGAAGGCTTTTAAAATCAACTCTTCCTCACAACAACAAATTAGGAATCCCTCCTTAGTTATTCACAAGATTTTAAGGATGTTCTTTGCAGTTGTCTAGTGACCATCACCTTGACTGGTACCTTCTTGTCATTCATAAAGCATGCAACAAATCTGGGTGCATACATATTTCCGCATAGATGATAGATCTCATTATCAAGGCATATGGAATTTTAATCATGTGTGACCACTCTTCATAAGTGCTGGGACATTGATTTTGAGAGAGACTTATTCTATGAGCCATGGGAAAGTTTCCTCTTTTATAATTCTGCATGCTAAACCATTTTAGCACTTTGTCAATGTATGTACTTTGGCTTAGGTCAAGAAGTCTTCTAGATCTATCTCTATAGATCTTGATTCCTAGAATATAGGATGTTTCACCCAAGTCCTTCATGGATAAGTCATTTTATATCCATGTTTAAATCAATTATAGAGTAGGGATATCATTTCCCATCAATAGTATGTCATTTAAATATAGTGTGAGAAATGCAATCATGCTCCCACTAACCTTCTAGTAAACATAATCTTTGTATCCATTTTATACAAAGACCAATTGTTTAACTCTCTCATCAAAATGAAGATTCCATCTCTAAGATGCTTGCTTCAATCCACTGATTGGCCTTTGTAAGTAGATACATTATTGGATCTATTTGAAATGATAAATACTTTTGGTTGTGTCATATACAAATCTTGTAGAAGATTACCATTAAGGAAAGCAGATAAACCATCTATTTTCCAAATCTCATAGTCATGATAAGTTGTACTATAAAGCATCATCCTGATGGATTTAACCATGGAAAGTAGAGAAAAAGTTTCATAGTAGTCAATACATTGAACTTGTTTGAAACCTTTTTCAACCAATCTATCTATGTAGGTTTGTATATGTAACATCCCTGACCTGGGTTATGCTTTAACCCTAGGTGTTTTTATTAAGAGAGATAATTAGATGCTTGTTATTATGTTTTGAAAAGTAATTAAGGCTCAAGAGGAACTTATATTCCAATTTTAGTCCATTTTGAATAATGTCGAAAGTAGTGTTTAACTTGTTTTGGACTAAAGTGCAAATTACCCAAGTTGAGGGGTTAAATTGCAAATGTTACATGAGAAGATGTTCCTCATGAGTTGAAGTATCATGGGAATGAAGATGATGCGGATGTGTGGCTAGTGAAAGCCTGAGTACCAAGCAAGAATTGATAAAGCAATGTTTGTGCATTAAAACCTAGTTTTGGTGTAATGTGCAATTTTCCCAAAACCCAGGTTCAAATATGCAATTTACCACTTCAATAAGGTCCTTCGTATTCTTGGAATCTTGTAGAGGCAAGAAAATGAGAGGAGCATCTCATTTGAGCTACTTTGAAGGAGAGAGAATCTTAATATTAAAATAATCAAGATTTAAGCATAAATGGAACTTTATTTCAAATTAATGCAAAAATAAATATATTAATTGAAGGGCCTTCAACCAAAAACGAGATGGTTGGATTTGTTCAAGTGTGAACACCCTTGTGCCTTTTCTAGGCCACGTAATATCTAACTTGAGTGGAGAGTCCACTCACATTAAGTTAATGGAAAGTAATATCCACTAAAAATGGGATATTAATATAATATGATTAAGGTGCTTAATTTATTTTCCCTTAATTCATGGATAATGGAAGGGAATTTGGAGATAAGGAAGATAGCTTTGCATGCACGGAATTTAGGAGGAAGAGGTGGCAAAAATTTTGGAATTAAAGGATTTTTATAAGGCATTTTCTCTCTCACTGATTTTCTTATAAAAGCACCCTTTACCACTCAAACCAAGGACTTTTTCGAATCCATTTCTTTCCTTTGCAAGAAAAAATGATCAAGGAATCTAGGAGCTTCAGGAAGACGACCCCCAACCTGTTGGTAAGTTTCTAGACCTTCATTCATCTTGATTTCATGGTGGAAATCACAAATCATTGCATGATTTCTTCATATCTCGATCCCATCTTCAATTCTAACCATTCCTTTTCACTCAAAGCTTGAGGACGAGCCTTGGAATAGTGAAAGGAGTTGCATCCACCATTGTTGACGTGATCTTGGAGCCTTGAATCTCAATTGGAGGCGGGTTATATAACTTGAACCCTTCTACATTGTTATTCAACTATTAATCTTACAATTTCGCTGATTCCTTCATCTTCTTGACTAATTGCTTGTTGAAAATGGTATTTCCATGAAATCAGATGTACTAAGAGTTACATGAATGAAGGGAGATGATGATGACATCATCTTGGACCCTTTTACCAAAGAATTGTATCTCATTCGGTTTCAACATGTTGCTCATTCGGTTTCAACCAAAACTGTTTGAAAGCAAACGGTTGAATCAAACAGTTTGAAGCTAAACGGTTTCAAACCATTTGGGAGAGTTGACCATGGTTGACCATTTGGGAATTCTGATGTTAATGGTGATGATTGATTTTCTATCAAATTTTATTAATGAATTTCAAAGGGATCATCAGTTGAAGGTTAAATAATTAGTAAACCCTAATCGGGTTAAGTGCTGATTTTCAATTTGGTTAATTGAGATTTTTGGGTTGACGAACCCAAACGGTCTCAAGATCGTTTGCAGGTCACCCAAATAGTCTCAAGAACGTTTGGAGGTTACTCAAGACCGTTTGGAGGTCTAGGATTGAGTGTGGTTGAGTAATTGAAGATCCAAAGATATCAAATTAAACTACAATTAAATGCTGATTTGATGATCAACTCAATGATCTAAACCCTAATGGAATTCCACAAATTCCAAGGGTAGGATGGGGCAAACGGTATCAAGACTATTTGGAGGTCATCCAAATGACCTCAAGACTGTTTGGGGTCTGGTCATATCAAAAAAATTGATGATGATTCATTAGTTGCAAGGAATCAATTCCACAATTTTGATCATTGATGGCTATTCGATTCAAAGCCCTAATTGAAGGTTCCTTGAGTTGAAATCCTAGATCAATTGGGTTCAAAAACCCTAATTGATGGTTTAATTGAAGGTTTATTCAATAGTTCAAGTGATAAGTAAATCAAGGACTCAATTGATAATCGGTTCATCCATTCAAATCATGAATCATGTAAGTGTTGAAAGGACTTTTTGGTCCATTCAGTTTTGAGATGGTTTGGACCAAACGGTCTTAAGACCGTTTGAGCCCAAACAGTATCAAGACCGTTTGGGTCCAAACGGTCTCAAACCATTTGGAGACCCAAGCTCATTCGGTTTCAATACTTTCTTGCTTAAACTGTTTCAAGGGCAATGTGCCCAAACGGTTTCAAGGGCAATGTGCCCAAACAATTTTGAACCGTTTGAACCTTGAAAGACCAAGACCATTTAGGGTCTTAGTAACCAAAACTATTTGAGGTTCCACATGATTAATTCATTTGAATATTTAATGTAATCGAAGATTCAATTAGTCAATTCATTTGGATATCTCAAGTAACTAAAAGTTCAATTGATCAAATCTGGTGGACATCCTAGAAGAGGATGAGAAAGAGAGATTTATACATGCAAGGTAATCATGTAGCAATCAAGTCTAACACATTCAAAATAAATGTGATATACAATTAGGGTATGATCCTTAACAAAGAGATCATAAAACCCTAATTTAATTGAGTGATGTACTCAAACCCTAATCTATGGAGGTAGTGTGATATGAATTTAGGGTAACGACTTGAGTAACCCTAATTTAGGGTATTTTGATGTAAAACCCTAATTGGGATGAATAGTAAACCCTAAATGGTGGGTTATTGAATATAAACCCTAATCTAGGGTGATGTGATGTGAATAGTAAACCCTAATTCTGGATTATACTATATGGCATGAAACCCTAATCCTGGACAATGAATTGATGAATCATTAGTCCTAATTGAACAAAGGGGGTGAGTAACACTGATTAAAATAAAATGAGAAACCCTAACCCTGGTATGGGAATAGTGGTGTTACTCTGGACAAGCAGGGAATTGAAAATTGATTGATATATCTGTTATCATGTGTGCTAACCATGCATGTATTATAAGATAATGAACATAGCCAGGTATGAGGTATGATGCTTTATTTATTGAAATTAATTGTTGGGCCTTGTGTGCCATAATATTCCTTGTTGCTTAGTAAGAGGTAACAAGAGAATTGATGGGCCTCAAGTGCCAGATAAGATGCTTGTGTAGCAAGTGTCATGTGTACCTTGGTCAGATGACCGAAGGTGATGGTTACCTGAAAAACTGGTAACACTGCTCAGTAATGAGCTAAGGGTTTGAATACCCAGAACTATATGTTTATGGCATTGAGTTTGAAATGAGGGAATGAGATCCAAATGTCTGATAGAGACTAAGAAGTAACTGATGAAAACAGTACATGTTTCTTCATAGCATTTGTCCTAATAAGTTATGTTTGAAAACTTGACTGATGCTAAAAGAATATGATAATGTACTTAATTAATCAAGTGAAAGCTATTCATGTAGTGCTCTAACCATAGATCCATCATCATCAGTAGTTGGTGATGGTGGAATAGGTTTTATTACGAGATCTTCTGGAGTTCACATATTCTTGAATATGTGGGGGTCGATGGGTGAAAATATCCTTACGTCCTAATGAGGGAATTGATGGAAGGTAAACATTAAACCTCTCAATTCTTCATTGTATGTTCCAGGATGGATGTATCACTAATCTTCCGATGATGGTAATGCCGGATCGATGGACGTAAACATGAAATCTCTCAATCACGAAGAGAGTGCAGCCACCACTATAACTCTATAGCGAGTTGCCACTATACCCTGGCAAGCTATGTAAGCAGAGACACAAAATGTCCTGCATGTGATCTCGCACTTACTGAGATGTAGGAAGTCATGGAAGTCGGCTCTTCCATTTGACTTTATATGGTACCGATTTTGACTTCGCAGTGATCGGTTGGAGTATGAGGTGTATACCTCATCTCCTCAGAGCTTAATTATGTTTGTAAAATATAATCAGCCGTGTAGCATATTTGTATAAGATTGAAATAGGAGAACCACTGGTTGATGTTATCTTGCTTAGCATGTTCTTGATAGATAAATGTTACTTATGTTCTTCAATTTCATATTGAATAAGCGACATGTTGCCTTGTCAGGTTATAGTTGAAATACTTGAATAGGAATGTTGCTCTAATTTGCATAGATATTTATTCATCTGCTATTGAAATGTGTTATCCCACTACTCAGTTTATTTCTATTAAACTACAATAATAATGTTTTCGGCGGGGAGTTATATCTCTCGTTGGGGCAATTGTATAATTTTCTCACCCCCGTGGGATTCAACATTTTTAGGTAGATGTAGATAAAGAGGCAGAACCTCTGTAGCAGGAGAAGAGTAGCAGCAGAAACAACAAGGACAATAGTGATATCCCAGGTGGGGATACTGGTTGTCAAGTTATGTGCATAAAGTCCTATGTGTCGTCTCTATTCTCTCAGGTCCTAGGCGTCAGTAGATAGCATTTTATAATCGATCTGAGATTTTGGTTTGATGCTTCGAGGTTTTTGTTACTTGTGCTATTTAGCAAGGTAATGATGTACATATATCCCTCGAGGAGAGATGATAGGTGAAATGTACAATGTGGACCAATATGTAAACATAATATTGTGATTCCTGTTACAGAGTTTTCTAATAATGGATCTTTTTACAAAATGGTTTTAATTTTTAGTGATTTTCAGTAATTCTGCTGCTAACCACCACTTCCGCTTAGTTAATAATGTTTTGTTCGAATGGTGTATCAAAAATTAGTGGTATCAGAGCTCTAGGTTCGCTGAGTCTACAGAGACATAGGATTAAGGTTGTTGAGTCTATTCTAAGTGTCTTCTAGTTTATCTGATAGTGTCTTATGCTCATATAGGAGGAGAAGAACTTGACGATGTTTGGATCATGTGATGAACATGCTGCGGAGAGCAGCATTGCTGCACCAGGAGGAGGTGCAAGGGATCAAGCTAGGGAGGAGCCCGTACCTGAACAACCCCAGTTCAATCAAGTTGATATGGGGAATCCAGCCTTCCAAGCAATGTTTGGGCAGTTTATGGCAACTATGACTCATATGAAAGATAGGATGCCACTACCTGCACCAAGGGCACCAGCCCACAATGAAAGACATGGAGATGGCAAGACTTTTGAATGGCTCCAGAGGGTAGGAGCCACGGAGTATGCTGGCACAGCTGACCCAGCAGATGCTGACTTATGGTTAACGAAGATGGAGAAAGCCTTCAGAATCCTTATGATTCCTGAAGAGGAGAAGGTGAGGCATGATGTCTACCTACTGAAGGGGAGTGCGGGTCATTGATGGACCATTGAGGAAGGCAAGAGACCCGGTCTTGAAGTCAGATGGGATGAATTCTGATGTGAATTTTTTGCTAGATACTTTCCCAAGATGTATCTAGATGAGAAGATCTCTCAATTTAAGAGGTTGAGGCAAGGACAGATGAACATTAGCGAGTATGGAGCTAGGTTCATGGAGCTATTGCGGTTTTGTCCACACATTGTAGCTACTGATGAGGATAGGATTCAGTGTTTCAAGAAGGGGCTAAACGTTGAATTGACCACCCATGTGTCTGCTATGGAGAACAGGGAAAGATTTGATATTTTTGTGGAGTCCGTGAGGCAGATCGAGAGGTCTGTGATAGAGAAGCAATAGACCAGTAATAAGAAAGTGTATCCTCATTTTCAAGAACAGAGGTCTGAGAGTTTCAAGAAGCTGAGATTCTCTACACCACCACCACTAAGGTTTAATACCCCGATGCATTGGACGTCAAGTAGGGGTGGGGGCCGTAGTTTTCCTTTAAGTAGAGCCCCCAGTACAACATCAACATCAGTGACAGAACCACCCATGCAGAGTTTGGGAAGGTACAACTACTACCAGTGTGGAAGGTCAGGACACTTGAAGAGGGATTGTCCTGAGAAAGTCAGAACTGTGACTCAACCCCAGAGGCAGAGTCAGCAAGGTTCACAGAAGCAACAGTTCAATAATAATGCTAGAGGACGTGGACAAGCATCCCAAGCTAGATTGTCGACACCAAACAACCAAGCACAGGGTCAACAGCAACCAACGACTAGATTCTATGCCATGAATTAGCCTGAAGCAGTAGTCAACCCTCGGGTTGTGACAGGTCAGATGGAACTATTTTATTCTAATATGTCTTCATCCTGCTTCGTATCTGTGTTAATTGATCTGGGTGCTACACATTCTTTTATCACTCGAGAAGTTATACATGACTGCAACATGACTGTCAGTCATAGGGCAGATAGTTTGATGCTAGAAACCCCTTTGTTGGGATCTGTAGTGTTGCGGGAGGTGTGTTCTCCCTGCAATCTTTCTTTTTATAAACATCGCATTCAAGTGGATCTTATACCACTTGAGATGTAGGGTTTCGATATAATCCTTGGGATGGACACCTTAGAAACGACTATAAACCATTGTGATACAACTATCTTCTAGTTGCTCTTAGACGATGTCTGTGCAACTCCTGGTCTTCACCATGAATAGTAGACTCAAATGTCATCTGCAATAGCTCCTACAGTCTCACCACAGACTTCAGTCTGACGCTGCCCTCCTAGCTTTGGGCAAAGTCCAGATTCTGCCAACTTGTCTTGTGTCAGTAATGGTAGTTGAGAAGTTGATGAGACATGGATGCTTTGCATTCTTGGCTCATGTGGTAGATACCACATTGGAGAGACCTCATCCTTTTGAAGTTCCGGTAGTCAGGGAATTCGAAGATGTATTTCCTGAAAAACTTCCGGGTGTTCCTCTTCCCTGAGAGATCGATTTTGAAATTAATCTAATCCCGGGCACGCAACCTATAACACAAACACTGTATAGAATGGCACCTGCTGAGATGGCAGATCTCAAGAAATAGCTACAGGAGTTTCTTGAGAAGGGTTTTATCCGACTGAGTACTTCACCTTGGGGTGCTCTGGTCCTCTTTGTTAAGAAGAAGGACGGGTCGATGCGGTTATGCATTGACTACAGACAATTAAATAAAGTAATAATAAAGAACAAGTATCCTCTGCCAAGGATTGATGACTTGTTTGATCAGTTTCTGGGTGCAACTATCTTTTCTAAGATAGATCTGAGGTTGGGATACCATTAGTTGCGTATTAAGGAAAGTGACATATCTAAGTCTGCCTTTAGGACAAGGTATGGTCACTATGAGTTCATGGTTATGTCGTTTGGAATAACTAATGCACCAACTGCATTCATGGAACTCATGAATAGGATCTTTTGACATTTTCTTGATCAGTGTGTAGTCGTCTTCATAGATGACATCTTGATATACAGTAGAGATGCTCAACAACATGAGAAGCAACTTCGTCAGGCTATGACCTTGCTAAGAAAGCATAGGATATATGCTAAGTTTAGCAAATGTGAGTTCTGGTTACCAGAAGTATCTTTTCTAGGACACATTATATCTGCTTCAGGTATTTGTGTTGATCCTATGAAGGTAGAATTTGACCTGCAATGGGAACAGACAAAGACACCGACAAAGATCCATAGTTTTATTGGACTAGCAGTCTATTACAGGAGGTTCATCAAGAACTTCAGCTCTATCACTTTACCCCCAACTAAGTTGACCAGGAAAGATATTCCTTTTGTCTGGAATGACAAGTGTCAACATTCTTTCCAGTTACTAAAAGAAAGGTTAACTAGTGCACCTGTATTAGTGCTACCTGAACAAGGGAAGGGGTACATAGTTTTCTGTGAAGCATCCAAGAACAGTCTAGGATGTAACATCCCTGACCTGGGTTATGTTCTAACCCCAGGAGTTTTGCTTAACAAAGTTGATTATATGCTTGTACTTATCCTGTGAAAAGTAATTAGGGCTCATGAGGAACTTATGTTTCAATTTTGGTCCTGTTTGAACAATGTTAAAGCAATGATTGCTTGTTTTGGACTAAAGTGCAAATTACCCAAGTTGAGGGGTTAACTTGCAAATTGCATATGATAAGATGTTCCTCTGATGTTGAGACATCATAAGGATGAATATGATGTAGTAGTATGGTTTCCACAAGCCTGGACACCAAGATAGAGCTTGTTGGACAATGTTGTGCATTAAAACCTAGTTTTGGAGTAAAGTGCAATTTACCCAAAATCTAGGGTTTAATATGCAAATTACCACTTCAAAAAGGTCCCTAATGTTTCTTGGCATCATTTATAGCAAATAAAATGAGAGGGGTGCTTCATTTGAATTAAGTTGGAGGAGAGAGAATCTTGATATTAAAATAATCAAGATTAATGCCTAATTGAAACCCTAATTCGATTTAGGGCAAATATGAATAAAAATAATTGAAGGGCTTTTAACCAAAATGTTTTGGGTTGATTTTGAATAAGGATGGACGTTCCTTTGCCAAGATAAGGAACGAAAATATACTAAGTAGGTGAAATTCCACTCACCATTATTATAAGGAAAAGAAAACCCACTCACATATGGATATTAATATAATAAGCATTAAGGTGCTTAATTTGATTTTCTTTGAATCATGGATAATGGAGAGGAATAAGAGGCAATGAAGATAGCCTCGTCCTTAAGGATTTTGAGGAGAATTTTAGGGGGAAGAGGCGGCACCAATTTTGGAATTAAATGCATTTTAATAATGCATTTTCTCTTTCATTGAATTTTTATAAAAAGGCCTTTTCCTAGCCAAATGAAAGGCTATTTCGACCCCACTTCTTCTCTTAGCTTGGAAACCGACCAAGGAAGCTAGGGAGGACCAGGATGACGAACCCCAACCTGTGGGTAAGCTCTTGACCTTCGTTCTCCTTGATTTCATGGTGGAAATCGAAAATAAATTATGGATTCCTTCTTATTTCGATCTCCTCTTCAACCCTAGCCAACTTTTGCAATCAAAAGCTTGAGGACGAGCCTAGGGGGAGTTTCAAGAGCTTCATCCACCATTAATGGCGTGAGCTTGGAGCTTTGGAGCTCAATTGGAGGCAGGTTTTATAACTTAAACCCTTAAACATTGCTATTGCATCAATTCTCTATGCTTTGTTGATTGATTTCTTCAATTTGATGCACTCTTGTTTCTTGCTGCAATTTCCATCAAGAACGGTTGCTGTTCTTGGTTGTTCGAAGGAAGGGGATGATGAAATCATCCTAGATGCTTATCTAAAGAAAATTACCAACAAAACCGTTTTGATAGCTACTCCAAATCGTTTTAATTTGATTGGCTATGCGGTTTCAGCAAACCGTTTAAGGGCAAACGGTTTGAAACCGTTTGGGAGAAAACGGTTTCAAGACCGTTTGAGATGGTTGACCAAGCATTGACCATTTGGGAATTTTGTTCCTAATTATGTAGGATGATAACCCTCCAAATTTTAGGGATTAACTCCAAAGGAATCGAGAGTTGAAGGCCAATCAATTAGGCAATCGGATTGAATTATGTGCTGATGTTCAACCTGATTAACTTGACCTGGTTGAGAAAACGGTTTCAAGACCGTTTGATATGGTTGACCAAGCATTTACCGTTTGGGATTCCTGTTCATAATTATGTTTATTAATAACCCTCCAAATTTGAGGGATTAACTACAAAGGAATCGTGAGTTGAAGCCTAATCAATTAGGGAAACCTAATTGGATTAAGTGCTGATTTTCAATCTGATTTAATTGAACTTTTTGGGCAAATGGTCTCAAGACCGTTTGAGTGCGTTGACCAATCGTTGACCGTTTGGGATTACTGTTACTAATGATGTGATCTAATGTCTCACCGAATTTGAGGGATTAACGCCCAAGGAATCATGAGTTGAAGGCTATTCAATTAGGCAAACCCTAATTGAAAACAGTGCTGAAATTCCAATGAGTTAAGTTGAGATTTTGGGTTGATTAGTCCAAACGGTTTCAAGACCGTTTGGGGATCACCCAAACGGTCTCAAGACCGTTTGGGAATCACCCCAAGACCGTTTGGAGGTCTGGGGTCAAGTATAGTTGACCAATTGAAGGTCCAAAGGTACTAATCATATTGCAATGTAGTGCTGATCTGTTGATCAACTCGACAGACCAATCCATGATGATTTTTCACTAGAATCCAAAGGTTGGATGGGCCAAGCGGTCTCACGACCATTTGGAGCTCATCCAAACGGTCTCAAGACCGTTTGGTGGTCACCCAAGACCGTTTGGAGGTCTAGGGTTGAGTATGGTTAGGTGTTTGAAGGTCTAAAGGTACCAAGCTGTTATACAATGCAATGCTGATTTGGTGATCAATCCAATGATCCAAACCTTAATTGGATGGCTTGGATTTGAGTGATATGATGGACAAACCGTCTCAAGAACGTTTGTAGGTCATCCAAACGACCTCAAGACCGTTTGGGGTCAGGTCATACCCAATTTGGATAATGTTCAATAGTTTGAAAGTAACCAATCTTGCATTGATGAGTGTTATTGGATCTTCAATTCCAAACCCTAATTCAATTGAATCAAGCCCTAATTGATGACCAATTGAGGGTCAATTGAGGGTCAAATTAGTTGAAGTTTGACCTATTAAACTCAATTGAAGTATGAGCATAGGTCCAATTGATGATTGGTTCCATGAATTCAATGGTTGAAGGTCCAATGCAATCAATTGAAACACAATTAGTAGCATGATTGATGATCAACTTCAAAGCTCTAATTGGTGTTTATAAACCCTAATCCCATTGAGATCAGACCATAATTGAAGTCCCAATTGAGGGGTGATCCATGATTCAAATGATGATTGAGTTGATGATCCAATTGGTTGAAATTCCATTGATTAGAATTGAGTGTGGTTCAATTTGGTTAATTCAATTGGATACCTCATGTTATTGAAGGTCTAATTGATCAAACCTTTTTGAAAACCTAATGTGATTAGGTGGGAGATACCTTTAATGGTACTAGTCATTAATGCATAACAAATGCATGGACCCAATACATGATGTAAACCCTAATTGAGGTTGATTCAATGTATAACCTTAATAAGAGGTTGTCTACATGTGAAATCACTAATTAGGATGTTAGTAAACCCTAGTTGAGGGTGTATCCTTGTGAAACCCTAGTGGAGGGTGTATCATTGTGAACCCTGGTTGAGGGTGTAACCTTGTGAAACCCTAGTGGAGGGTGTATCATTGTGAACCCTGGTTGAGGGTGTATCCTTGTGAAACCCTAGTTGAGGGTGTATCATTGCGATTGTTTATAGGCAACTTTATAATAAAGTTATGCCTTAAACTAAGATAAGTCCATATCATGTGAGATAGCTGGACAATTCTAATGTGTGGCCTATGCATTATATGCTGAGGGTGAGTATTCTGTGATGGAATGTATTAAGAGGGGAAATACCTTAATACAAGATAAAGTTGGTTAACTCAAGAGGGTCTGAATTAATGAGAAATGGGAAACCCTAACCCTGGTAAGGGAATAGTGGTGTTACCCTTGAATAATGATGTTATATATTGTTTTGCATGGTGCTGATATGAAATTGATGTATTATCATCTATACTAACCATGCAGGCATGATGTGATGATGAACATAGCCAGGTATGAGCTATGACATTTTATGTATTGACATTGTTTATTGGGCCTTATGTGCCATGTCATACCTTATTGCCTAGTATGAGGTAATAAGAGAAGTAATGGGCCTTAAGTGCCATGAGAAGATGTTTATGTAATAAGCATCATATTTACCTTGTTCAGGTGACCTGAAGGTGATAATTACCTGAAAAAGTGGTAATAATGCTCAATGATGAGCTAAGGGTTTGAATACCCAGAACCATATGATTATGGCATTGAGTTGCAAAGGAATGAAAATTCCCAGTATTGAAATGAGGGAGTGAGATCCCCATGTCTTATAAAGACTGAGAAGTGATTAATGGAAATAGTACATGTTTTCTTTATAGCATTTGTCTTATTAAGTTATGTTTGGAAACTTGGATGATGCTAAAAGAATATGATAATGTAATTAATTAATCAAGTGATACCATATAATGTAGTTGCCCTGATCACAGATCCTTCAGCGTCAGAATTAGCTGAATGGTGAAACGAGTTTAGTCGGAACGCATATTTTTGAATATGTGGGGGTAATTGGGCAATTATATCCTTATGCCCCATAGGCATTGCTACGGGCTATGTCCTATGAACGGGATTGGTTACGGACCATACCCCAATAAGAGCATGGCTACGGGCCATGACTCCACAAAATAATACCGGGCATTGGCTACGGGCCATATCCTGAAGAGAGTATATGCTATGGGCTATAACTCTAATAGCGATGTTGCCAGTATACCCTGGAAAGCTATCTAGCAGAGACACAAGATGTCCTGCATGTTATCTCGTACTGACCAAGATAGTTGAGGTCATGGGAATCCGGCTCTTCCATTGACCTATGTGTGGTACCGATGCTTTACGTAACCGTGGTCGGTTGGAGTATGAGCGGTATACCTCATCTCCTCAGGGCATAAGTATGATTGTAAAACGTAATCAGCCGTGTAGCATATTTGCTTAGGGTTGAATTGCGAGAATCAATGGTTGATGATACATGGTCTATTATATCATAGTTGGATAAATGATATACATGTTCTTCATATTCCTTCTTAAATGAATGACTTGCTGCTTAATCAAGTTATAATTGAAATGATTGCATAGAGAATACTGCTCTGCATATCTTATTCAATGATTTACCTGCTGTTGAGTAAATATAATTCTACTGCTCAGTGTTATTCTATTATCGGCAATAACAATGTTTCTGGCGGAGAGTTATATCTCTTGTTGGGACAATTTTTATAATTGTCTCACCCCCGTGGGATTAAATTTTTAGGTAACCGCCGACAAAAAGGCAAGGAACCTATTACAGAGGAAGAGCAGCAGCAGCAGTAGCAGGGACAACAATAAATCCCAGGTGGGGATATGAGCTGTCAAGTTGTATATAGAAAGTCCTATGAGTCGTCTTCGTACTCTCGGGT
The DNA here is from genome assembly GCA_963693085.1 of Alisma plantago-aquatica. NCBI lineage: Eukaryota > Viridiplantae > Streptophyta > Magnoliopsida > Alismatales > Alismataceae > Alisma > Alisma plantago-aquatica. Next base: position 762,392,134 of record OY856413.1, on the reverse strand, counting down.
CCTAGGAGTAATGTTTTGATGGATCGATCTGAGATTTTGGCTTTAAGCCTCGAGGGTTTTATACTACCTGTGTACAGTTAAGACAGAGTAGTTGATGTTTGTATTCCTCGAGAAGTAATAGTACATGAGATGTATATATGAACCAGGATGTAAGGTTTTACTTTGGTTCTGAATGAAAGAGTTTTCCTGTGAATGGATCTCTTTGCAAATGGTTTTAATTTTCACTGATTTTTGCTAATCCGCTACAACTGATTTGCTTCCGCATGTTTTATTATTGTTAATGACACTTGTTATCTTAAATGATGGCGGGTGTCATGACATAGGATGTGTGTTGATGTAGGATAAACAAGTGATTTCTTTTGCTTCTCGACAGCTTAAGAAACACAAGGAGTATCTAACACATGATCTAGAGCTAGCTGTTGTGGTCCATGCTTTGAAGATCTAGAGACATTATCGCTATAGAGAGACATTCCAAATTTTCACAGACCATAAGAACCTAAAGTATATCTTCTCACAACATGAGTTGAACATGAGACAACACCTCTGGATGGAGTTAATCAAGAACTATGACTATACAATTGATTATCATCTAGGGAAGGCTAATGTGGTGGCTGATGCACTGAGTAGAAAATCATCAACACCAGCCTTAGATAAATCACAGTTGAATTCCATAGTTTCTCTAAGAGAGATATGTTTATCTCCTTGAGGCAAAACAACATACAGTTTAAAGTATCGTTGTTAGCCAGGCTGTTAGCTGATATGCAAGTAAAGCCTTTTCTGAGGCAGCAGATTAAAGAAGCACAGCAAGCCGATACTGTGATTTGGCAGATCAGGTCAGAGTATGGTAGTGAGGAACAAGATGGTTTCCATGATTTAGATGATCAGGTAGTCTGTTACCATGGTAGGATGGTAGTACCTGATGCTGATAACTTAAGAAAGTTAGTTCTGGAAGAAGCTTATTCCTCTATGTATGATATGCATCTAGGGAGCACCAAGATGTATCATAACTTAAAAGATATTTATTGGTGGCATGGATTGAAGAAATATGTTGATGAGTTTGTTATGCGGTTTCCGGTGTGTCAACAGGTTAAAGCTGAACATCAGTAGCCCGCAGGAACAATGCAACCTCTGCCTATACCGCAGTGGAAATGGGATCATGTAACCATGGATTTTGTGGTTGGTTTGCCTAGAATAGCCAAAAGTCATGACTCCATTTGGGTAATAGTTGATAGGTTGACAAAGACAACACATTTCTTACCTGTCAAAACAACCTACATAGCTGAGAAGCTTGCATAGATATACATAGATGAGATAGTGCGTTTGCACAAGGTTCCAGCTATTATCGGTTCTGATAGAGGTCCCCAGTTTACGAGTCGTCTTTGGGAACGACTGCATAAAGCTTTGGGTACGCAATTAAGGTTTAGTACAACCTTTCACCCACACACAGATGGGCAATCTGAGAGGACCATACAAACCTTAGAGGACTTTCTTAGGGCATGTGTCCTTCAGTTTGTAAGAAGTTGGGATCTACACCTGAGCTTGATAGAATTTTCTTATAATAATAGCTATCAACACAGTATTGATATGGCACCATATGAGGCATTATATGGTAGACATTGTAGATCTCCCTTATGTTGGTATGAAATAGGGGAATATCAACTTTTGGGTCCTGAGCTAGCACAACAAACAACTGAGAAGATTAAAGTAATACAATAATAGTTGAAAGCTGCCCAGGATAGGCAGAAGTCTTATGCTGATAAGCATCATAGACCCTTAGAATTCCAAGTTGGAGATAGAGTATACCTCAAGGTCTCACCTTGGAAAGGTATCCTGAGATTTGTAAAGAAGGGGAAGTTAGCTCCTAGATTTATGGGGCCCTATCCAATCATTGAAAGGATGGGAAAGGTAGCATATAAGATGGAGTTACCACCTGAGTTGCATAGATTGCACCCAGTGTTTCATATCTCTATGTTGAGAAAGTGTCATCCTGACACAGAGTTAGTTCTGCAACCTGCGGAGGTAGAACTAAATGATGATATATCTTATGTGGAAGGACCTGTGTTGGTTCATGATAGAAGAATTAAAAAGATGAAAAAGAAAGACATTTGTCTTGTAAAAGTTCTCTGGCATCACCGTGGCATTGAAGAAGCTATGTGGGTACTAGAGGAAGAGATGAGGAGGAAATATCCTACTCTTTTCTCTTAATGTTTTTATTAATGATTTCGAGGACGAAATCCTTGTAAGGGGTGGATAATTTGTAACATCCCTGACCTGGGTTATGCTTTAACCCTAGGTGTTTTGTTTAAGAGAGATAATTATATGCTTGTTCTTATCTTTTGAAAAGTAATTAAGGCTCAAGAAGAACTTATATTCCAATTTTAGTCCATTTTGAATAATGTCGAAAATAGTGTTTAACTTGTTTTGGACTAAAGTGCAAATTACCCAAGTTGAGGGGTTAAATTGCAAATGTTACATGAGAAGATGTTCCTCATGAGTTGAAGCATCATGGGAATGAAGATGATGCAGATGTGTGGCTAGTGAAAGTCTGAGTACCAAGAAAGAACTAATAAAGCAATGTTTGTGCATTAAAACCTAGTTTTGGTGTAATGTGCAATTTACCCAAAACCCATGGTTCAAATATGTAATTTACCACTTCAATAAGGTCCTTAATATTCTTGGCATCTTTTAGAGGCAAGAAAATGAGAGGAGCATCTCATTTGAGCTACTTTGAAGGAGAGAGAATCTTAATATTAAAATAATCAAGATTTAAGCATAAATGGAACTTTATTTCAAATTAATGCAAAAATAAATATATTAATTGAATGGCCTTCAACCAAAAACGAGATGGTTGGATTTTTTCAAGTGTGAACACCCATGTTCCTTTTCTAGGCCATGAAATATCTAACGTGAGTGGAGAGTCCACTCACATTAAGTTAATGGAAAGTAGTATCCACTAAAAATGTTTTTTTTTGAACAAATTGGAGCAATATCATTACTCATAAGCCATACGGCATCTACAACTAGGAGAAAGACCTCTAAAAGCACATACAACAATCCAATATAGAAACAACACACCCCCACACTCATATTGGAATGAGAATAAAACACTTCTGCATTGATCCCTAAACTAAGGAGCTGATTCAAACAACTTTTCAAACAACATTCCTTCAACCTGAGCCTACAATGAAGGGGTGTAGTCTGCCACTGAGAGAGAATGCCACTAGAGGTTTCCCCCACCTGTATATCCATAAGACAAAAGCAAACGAAAATTTCCCCAATACAGAAGAAGACCTAGCACAGCTAGGGACTCGAAACTCTCACTGAAGGAGAGGATAACACAACCTGCAAACAACAGGAGATAAACGCCGAAGAAATCGGTGACTGAGTGGAAGAAGAACCTACCCTAACCAAAGACCAAATCAGTGACAAATGAGAAAAAAAGACACAAACAGAATGCAACAGGAAATTGGAGAAAAGACCCAAGGTTGTTGGGCCGGGAAAGGAGTCGTCGGAGCCCCTAGGAGGTCGACCTGGCCACAGGGAGGAGCCAAGGTGAAACCAAGACAACCTTAGCGAGGCTTGGAGAAGATTCCCCACATACCACCACCAGAAGCACCACTGACCGAGGGACCCATCTTCTGGAGCGCCGAGTCATCAGGGCAGTTACGGAGGAGGAGATGAGCGAAAAATGCCACCTAGCCCACGATCCAACTTCACCGTCAGGTGAGGAAAGCCTGGGGGAGCAAGCTGGTGCTCACCGGCTGCCCAAGCCCCTCCCCCGAGCCGCCGCCGCACAGAGAGGTTACACCGTAATCTCCAGAGCGAGGGGAGCAGGGAGCCTTCTTGAGCTTTTAAAAAAAATGGGATATTAATATAATATGATTAAGGTGCTTAATTTCTTTTCCCTTAATTCATGAAAAATGGAAGGGAATTTGGAGATAAGGAAGATAGCTTTGCATGCACAGAATTGAGGAGGAAGAGGTGGCATAAATTTTGGAATTAAAGGATTTTTATAAGGCATTTATTCTCTCATTGATTTTCTTATAAAAGCACCCTTTACCACTCAAACCAAGGACTTTTTCGAATCCATTTCTTTGCTTTGCTTGCAAATATGATCAAGGAAGCTAGGAGCAGCAGGAAGACGGCCCCCAACTTGTTGGTAAGCTTCTTGACCTTCATTCATCTTGATTTCATGGTGGAAATCACAAATCAATGCATGATTTCTTCCTATCTCGATCCCATCTTCAATTCTAACCATTCCTTTTCACTCAAAGCTTGAGGATGAGCCTTGGAATACTGAAAGGAGTTGCATCCACCATTGTTGACGTGAGCTTGGAGCCTTGAAGCTCAATTGGAGGTGGTTATATAACTTGAACCCCTCTACATTGTTATTCAACTATTAATCTTGCAATTTCATTGATTCCTTCATCTTCTTGATTAATTGCTTGTTGAATATGGTATTTCCATGAAATCAGATGTACTAAGAGTTACATGAATGAAGGTAGATGATGATGACATCATCTTGGAAACTTTTCCCAAAGAATTGTATCTCATTCTGTTTCAACATGTTGCTCATTCGGTTTCAACCAAAACCGTTTGAAAGCAAACAGTTTTATCAAACCGTTTGAAGATAAATGATTTCAAATCATTTGGAAGAGTTGACCATGGTTGACCATTTCGGAATTCTGATGTTAATGGTGATGGTTGATGGTCTATCAAATTTTATTAATGAATTTCCAAAGGATCATCAGTTGAAGGTTGAATAATTAGTAAACCCTAACCGGGTTAAGTGTTGATTGTCAATTTGGTTAATTGAGATTTTTGGGTTGACTAACCCAAACGGTCTCAAGACCATTTGAAGGTCACCCAAATGGTCTCAAGACCGTTTGGAGGTCACCCAAGACCGTTTAGAGGTCGCCCAAGACCGTTTGGAGGTCTAGGATTGAGTGTGGTTTAGTAATTGAAGATCCAAATATATCAAATTAAACTACAATTAAATGCTGATTTGATGATCAACTCAATGATCTAAACCCTAATGTAATTCCACAAATTCCAAGGGTAGGATGGGGCAAATGGTCTCAAGACAATTTGGACGTCATCCAATTGACCTCAAGAGCATATGGGGTCTGGTCATATCCAAAAATTTGATGATGATTCATTAGTTGCAAGGAATCAATTCCACAATGTTGATCATTGATGGCTATTCGATTCAAAGCCCTAATTGAAGGTTCCTTGAGTTGAAATCCTAGATCATTTGGGTTCAAAAACCCTAATTGATGGTCTAATTGAAGGTTGATTCAATAGTTCAAGTGATAAGTAAATCAAGGACTCATTTGATAATCAGTTCATCCATTGAAATCATGAATCGTGTAAGTGTTGAAAGGACTTTTTGGTCCATTCGGTTTTGAGATGGTTTGGACCAAACGGTCTTAAGACCGTTTGAGACCAAACAGTCTCAAGACCGTTTGGGTCGAAATGGTCTCAAACCATTTGGATACCCAAGCTCATTCGGTTTCAATACTTTCTTGCTTAAATGATTTCAAGGGCAATGTGCTCAAATGGTTTCATGGGCAATGTGCCCAAACAGTTTCAAGGGCAATGTCACCAAATGGTTTCAAACCGTTTGAACCTTGAAAGACCAAGACCGTTTAGGGTCTAAGTAACCAAAACCATTTGAGGTTCAACATGATTAATTCATTTGAATATTTAATGTAATCGAAGATTCAATTGGTCAATTCATTTGGATATCTCAAGTAACTGAAAGTTCAATTGATCAAATCTTCTGGACATCCTAGAAGAGGATGAGAAAGAGAGATTTATGCATGTAAGGTAATCATGTAGCAATCAAGCCTAACACATTCAAAATAAATACGATATACGATTAGGGTATGATCCTTGACAAAGAGATCATAAAACCCTAATTGAGTTGAGTGATGTACTCAAAACCTAATCTAGGGAGGTAGTGTGATATGAATTTAGGGTATTGACTTGAGTAACCCTAATTCAGGGTATTTTGATGTAAAACCCTAATTGGGATGAATAGTAAACCCTAAATGGTGGGTTATTGAATATAAACCCTAATCTAGGGTGATGTGATGTGAATAGTAAACCCTAATTCTGGATTATACTATATGGCATGAAACCCTAATCTTGGACAATGAATTGATGAATCATTGGTCCTAATTGAACAAAGGGGGTGAGTAACTGTGATTAAAATAAAATGAGAAACCCAAACCGTGGTATGGGAATAGTGGTGTTACTCTGGACAAGCATGGTACTGAAAAATGATTGATATATCTGTTATCATGTGTGCTAACCATGCATGTATTCTAAGATAATGAACATAGCCAAGTATGAGTTATGATGCTTTATTTATTGAAATTAATTATTGGACCTTGTGTGCCATAATATGCCTTTTTGCTTAGTAAGAGGTAACAAGAGAATTGATGGGCCTCAAGTGCTAGATAAGATGCTTGTGTAGCAAGTGTCATGTGTACCTTGGTCAGATGACCGAAGGTGATGGTTACCTAAAAAAGTAGTAACAGTGCTCAATAATGATCTAAGGGTTTGAATACCCAAAACTATATGTTTATGGCATTGAGTTTGAAATGAGGGACTGAGATCCCAATTTTTGATAGAGACTGAGAAGTAACTGATGAAAAAATACATGTTTCTTTATAGCATTTGTCCTAATAAGTTATGTTTGAAAACTTGACTGATGCTAAAAGAATATGATAATGTACTTAATTAATCAAGTGAAATCTATTCATGTAGTGCTATAACCATAGATCCATCATCATCAGTAGCTGGTGATGATAAAATAGGTTTTCTTACGAGATCTCCTGGAGTTCGCATATTCTTGAATATGTGGGGGTCGATGGGCAAAAATATCCTTACGTACTAATGAGGGAATTGATGGAAGGTAAACATTAAACCTCTCAATTCTTCATTGTATGTTATGAGATGGATGTATCACTAATCTCCAGATGATATTAATGCCAGATCGATGGAGGTAAACATGAAATCTCTCGATCGTGAAGAGAGTGCAGCCGCCATTGTAACTCTATAGCGAGTTGCCACTATACCCTGGCAAGCTATGTAAGCAGAGACACAAGATGTCCTACATGTGATCTCACACTGATCGAGATGTGGGAAGTCATGGAAGCCGGCTCTTCCATTTGACTTTGTATGGTACCGATTTTGACTTCATAATGATCGATTGGAGTATGAGTGGTATACCTCATCTCCTCAGAGCTTAAGTATGTTTGTAAAATATAATCAGTCGTGTAGTGTATTTGCATAAGATTGAAATATGAGAACCACCGGTTGATGTCATCTTGCTTAGCATGTTCTTGATACATAAATGTTACTTATGTTCTTCAATTTCATATTGAATAAGCCACATGTTGCCTGGTCAAGTTATAGCTAAAATACTTGAATATGAATGTTTCTCTAATCTGCATATATATTGATTCATCTTCTATTGAAATGTGTTATCCCACTGCTTAGTTTATTTCTATTAAACTGTAATAATAATGTTTTTGGCGGAGAGTTACATCTCTCGCTGGGGCAATTGTATAATTGTCTCACCCCTGTGGGATTCAACGTTTTTAGGTAGACGCAGACAAAGAGGCAAAACCTCTGTAGTAGGAGAAGAGCAGCAACAACAATGACAAGGACAACAGTGATATCCCAGGTGGGGATACTGGTTGTCAAGTTATGTGCATAAAGTCCTATTTGTCGTCTCTGTACTCTCAGGTCCTAGGCGTCAGGAGATAGCATTTTATAATCGATATGAGATTTTGGTTTGATGCTTTGAGGTTTTTGTTACTTGTGATGTTTAGCAAGGTAATCATGTACATATATCCCTCGAGGAGATATGATACATGAAATGTACAATGTGGACCAATATGTAAACATAATACTGTGGTTCTTGTTATAGAGTTTTCTAATAATGGATCTTTTTACAAAATGGTTTTAATTTTTAGTGATTTTCAGTAATTCCTCTACTAACCACCACTTCCGCTTAGTTAATAATGTTTTGTTTGAACAATGTATCACAATATAGTACCATCCATGTCGGCCTTCTTCTTTAATGCTCATTTTCACCCAATGAGTTTTACCCTTTCATGTGGATCTACCAAGATCCATACCTTGTTGATATATATGGAGTCCATCTCAGATCTCATACCCTCACATTTCTCATCAGTCCCTCAATAGCCTCATTTTAGTTTGTTGGCTCATAATCTTCAATGACCAACACATTGTCTTCTTGACTCATAGGAAATCCATATCTCTCTGGCTCAAAATGTGCCTTACTGGACCTTTGAGGTTCCTTTGTTACAATAGGGACTTGAGGTTCTAGTTTTGGTTCTTGTTTTTCTTCATATACCTTCATAGTTAAGTTTCATGAACTTCTTCAAATTATATTTTCCTCCCAAATGTTCCTCTTGATATAAATTCCTTTTTGAGAATACAACAGTTTTGGCAATAAATACTTGGTTGTCAAATGGAATATAGAAGTAATAACCCTTAGTTTTCCTTAGGGTATCTAGCAAAGATAAATTAATCCAATTTGTGTCCAAGATTTTCATAGAACTCCTTATTAAAAAAAGCTTCACATCCGCAAACATTCATAAAAGCCACCTTGGGACGTTTCATTTTCCATATATGATATGGTGTATTTGGAACATACTGGGTTGTGTAAACATGGTAGTTTCAAGAGAATACCCCCAAAATGGAATCAAAAAATTATCTAAACTTATAATTGATTGTACCATGTCCAACAAGGTGCAGATCTTTCTTTACGACTCACAATATTCTATGGAGTTTCAAGTGGAGGCCATTGTGGTACAATACCACAATCTATCAGAAGGACTTCAAACTCTTAACATAAGTATGCACCACCTCAATCTGATCAAATTGTTTTAATTCTTTCATCAAGGTGATTTTCTACTTTATTAATGAATTCCTTGAACGATTCAAAGGATTCCTATTTGTTTTCCATAAATTACAGATACACAAATATATTGAAGTCACCAATGAAAGTTATGAAGTACTAGTATCCACCTCTATCACTTGTGCTAAAAGGTCCACACATATCAGTATGTATGAGTCCTAATAAGTCACTAGCTCTCCTATTGTTACCATTGAAAGGTTCTTTAGTTATGTTGCTCAATAGAGATGCACTCAAAAGTGTCCGAATCACCATTTTTATGGACTACATAAATACTCTTCTCATTTATGTTCCCTAGACAACACTACCAAGGATAAGTTTAGTTTGAGTCACTAGGTTTTAACTTATTGGTATTTATGTTATATACATGTGTCTCAAGATGTAATAAATAAAGATCATAAGACATATAGTTACTTCCACAAAATATCTCATCTTTAGAAATGGAAATATGACCATTAATTGTTAGAAACTCAAAACCATTCTTGTTCAAACAAGATACAAAAATAATGCTTACATTTATGGCACATACATAATAGAAGTTGTGTAACTCTACTATAAGCCCATAGGATAGATACAAACAATATGTGCCTATTATAGTGGCATCGACTCTTGCTCCATTTGCAACTCCTAGTTACACCTCCCCTTTATTTAAAGGTCTACGTCTTTTCAAATCATGCATATTTGATCATATGTGATATCCACATCTAGTACCCAATACCTATGATGAAAAAGTAGATACATTTATTTCTGTAACATATATACCTGAAGTGTGGATCCCTATCCTCTACTTCTTTTTCTTTAGTTCCTAAAGGTAGAGAGAGATTTTCTCTTCCAATGCTCAGCCTAGTGACAATGGTGACAAATATCTCCCTTACCCACTCCTCCTTTTTCTTGAAGTATAGAAGACTTTTGGCTAGATTTAGAACCTTTCTTAGCTTTGCCTTTACCCTTTTTCACCTTTCTTGGCCATCAACACAGAATTGGGCTTGTATTTCATGTGCCCCTTAGCAATACTCAACATGCCAAATAGCTCTATCAATGGCTTGTCAAAATTGTTCATGTTGTAATTAATGACAAATTGCTTGTATGAATATGGAAACAATTGCATGATTACATCTCTGGTCAACTCTTGATCCAAAAGAAATACATGTTTACAAGAATTTTCACATACCCAATTAGCTTGAGTACATGGGGTCTAACTAGATAACTTTATGCCATTTTGCACTTAAATAGCCTTGGAGACACCATACTTCTCTTGCCTTGCTTGTTCTTGATACATGTTCCTATGATGTCTTATCATCTCAATAACATCCATATTCTCATGTTACTTATCAAATTTATGTTTACAAAGCATTAGGCATTTGATGTCCATAGCATCATCAACATACTTCTTATGATCTTCCTTTTCCATTATAGGCGCATCTAGAGTTGGTTCACTAGGTATTGGTATGTCCAATATAAAGCTTATTATCATGTGTGAGACCAATTCTCAACGTCTTGAACCAATCATTAAAGTTATTCCTATTAAATTTCTCTTTCTTAAGGACTAATTGTAATGAAAATGAATTGATTCTTGTCTTTTCCATTGATCTACATGGAAGATATTTTGCACGAGTCAATATTTTGATTTGAAAATAATTTTGGTTTCAAAAATATGATTTTATGGAATTAAATTGGACATTAATTAATTACGCTCCCATTACTTTTTTCAAATTCATAGCCCTCACTATTGATTTGGAAGATTACAATGAGCTATTTTCTAGTGTGACAAGATCCAAAATACATTAAGATGTGAGTCAATTATGGTTGACTTCTCATGAATGAGTTATTAAGGTAGGAAACAATTACCATTCAATTAAAACTCCTTGTCAATAAATCATCATATGAAATATATGTCATCTTTATACCTCTAGGTACTCAATTCTATTATGATTACCTAGTCAAGTACAACCCAATGACAATGCAATAAGATATACACCCTACTTGGCAGACCCACATACTTATTATCACACTTCCTCAAGGTAGGTGGTGCACCACGCTGAGCATGCCAACACTTAGTTGAACAATGTTTTCATGTATGTTGCACTTGGAAGTCCTCTTCAATGTTGATATTATTTTCATGAATATATATATATATATATATCCAATCACCATTGCATATCTTATTTTTTTTGCATGTCATGATTATTATAGTATATGATACACATAATAATGTGAATTGACTTTAATTAATTATGCTCTTGTTACTTTGTTCAAATTAATAGCCGTAACTGTTAATTTGTAAGATTACAACGAGCAACCTTCTAGTGAGACAAGATCGAAAATACATTAAGTCATCAGTCAACTATGGTTGATAGCTCACAACTGAATTTTGAAGCTAGGAAACAATTACAAATTACATTATATGCAATTCTCGGATATATGTTTGAACAATTCTTGTCAATATATCATCATATGAAACATATGTTGTTTTAATACCTCTTGGTACTCAATCCTATTAAGATTACCTAGTCAAGTACAACCTAAGGACAATGCAACAAGATATGCACCCTACTTGGCAGGCCCATATACTTATTATCACACTTCCTCGAGGTAGGTGGTGCACCACGTTGAGCATGCCCACACTTAGTTGAACAAAGTTTTCATGTATATTGCACTTGAAATTCCTCTTCCAAATTTGATATTATTTTGATGAATTTATATATATATATATATATATATATATATATATATATATGTATCCAATTACCATTACATATACATTATTATGTGTATCATATACTATTAACAATCACTGCATGCAAAAAAACAACATATGGCAACTAGTACAACAACTTGAGACAACAAGTATCATAGAAAAACCAACAAAGAGATCCACATCTAGATGCAATACTAAAACAACCATTTTGGGTTTCTGGTCACCTGATTAGGGAAGACAGTCATTCAATCAGAATTCTTTGGTTCAAACTATTTTCGTGTTGTTGATACATCATCTCATCTTGATCATGAACCCTCCAAGGACCATACTCTTTGGCATGGGATTTTATTTGTCTCCTCCTATCCACATGATCCACCATTGATGTTTTCACATCATCCTATTCTAATTGCATAATTATTATTTTACCTGAAGAACAGATAGAGAGAGAGGCATGGCATGCAAGAGATATACATGTGACATGATGTTTAATCAATAATCAAAACATTGATGTTACATGTTTTAAATCACACTAGAACAATTTGTACACATCCACCAAAAAAAACAATCTTAAAGGACTCTAATAGGTATATGTCATACTCATATAAATCATATCATGTATGATATTAGACAATTATTGTGGATACATATTTGCACATAATTCCTCCAATGAATAGGTTACAGTTCAAAACCCAAATCAGAATTAAAAGAAAATGACATTAGCTTTGATACCATAGCTACATTTTTGAAGGGGGGAAATAGAAAAATAATAATACTTCCCTCTATACCCTAGTTGTTGGATCAGTCATAGCAATAAAACCTCAATGAAAAAAGGCATAAGAAGGAATATAAGTTATAACGTTTCATAGACTGGTCATATAACAAGCAGACGTGTCTCTTGTCAATGATGAGAATGATCTTTTTATCTAGATCTAGAATGATTACCATGAAATCTGGATGAAATAATAAGAGATATGGATTGGCCACCATGCTTTTGTATGATTTTTCTATTGTGGAACAACTTTTCTAAGCCTCTGCGTGTGTGGATCAACCTCTACTTCATTCCTGTGGATGGGGGAGATGTTGTACACCACCTTGGCCACCAGTTCAAAGAGGTCCTTTGATTTCTTCCTCTCTCTCCAAGAGAGAAGTTTGATGGACAACTTGTCTTACAAGTTATATCATGTGTTGTGTCAAACCCTTTGGGATGTTCCCCCTTTATATTGGGGGGGGGGTCATGGGCTTGGAAAATCCTAATTTTGATCCCTTTCCTAATCACAAGACCAAAAATAGTGCAATGTAGAAAAAATTAGACTCAATTATGATTGTTCGATCAGGTTAGCTGATTGACAAATCAAGGTCATGTTGGTCACTCAAATTTCTTGATTAGGTTAGCTGATTAGTTGATTAGGTTACTTGGTCGGTCGATCAAGTCACTTTAGATCCATATGTGAATTAATTTCTAATTTGAAAATTTCCATGTTGCATTCAAATCAGCTGACCAAGCTAGTCCAATGGAAATCTTAGTCAACTAATTCACAATCAATTGATCCATTGTCCAAACCAATCTGATTGGTTGATTAGATCAACTGGTTGCCCAATCAGAAGTTTAATCAATGTGGTATGATTCATAACCATTATAATTATATGTTTGATTGCAAACTTTAGTTCCCTTATGCATCCTTGTGTTTGTGACCCGATAGGTTCCAAATTACGTTGGTAGTGACGTCCAAAACAACAAAAGAAACTATTGGTGTCTAGACACACATCATTTCTAACCAAGTAGCATGAATGATTTAGAGAACAATTACAATCTATAAAGTTACCAATGTCACCATGACTATATAATCTCTTTTTCACAGATATCCAGATTGAAACTAGTGCATGGAATGTCATCCTATGAACATTCAATCTATATTCCTTGAACAATAATAGACTATTTGATTTGTTGCGGTAACAATATCACATATTGACTCACATGTTCTAGGCGATGAATTTCATAGTCTCTCTTATCAAGTTCTTATTTATATCACTACAAAGGTGGCATAAATTCCATCTACATCACTCATAGTTCCCCATGTATCATAGTATACCCAATCAACACATTTTTGGCAACTCATATTTGGAGCACGATGGGCTAGTGTCGTAGTACATAGAACAACATGTGTATTTTAGTGACTTTATATCTAAGGATCATAATCACCACTATCACATTGAGATATGACTCTAACATATCATTACATCACTTCCATGTGTCAATATCAAGATGTGTATGTCCAATACAACTTGTTCTCTAACAATTACCCATATATCTGAGTTTATATCGAATATCATGACTAAAAAGATATAGTCATCACTCACAATACATGCTAGTATTATGCATTATTTTTGTCATATGATATTCACAATAGTAACCTACTAGATACATAATAAGAATGATTACTCTTATTATAAATACAATCTCATGTTCAGATCCTCAATTGAAACAATATGTCATCAAGTTTGAACATTCTTACAAATTATTAAGTTTATTCATTATTTTAATACTAAAACAAACATTTATATATGGCTCTCAAGGAATACAACCAATAGAGAAAGGGTGCACATATATGTCCACACAAAAAGGATGATTATCCTTATCAATGTAGTACCTTGAAGCATGGGGTGCGTTGAGTGTAACACTATTCGATATCCTTAATCCCATGATTGTGTATATTAGAAGTCTCACAATAAATTTCTATTTGGAAGAAAAAATTAGAGACAGTTGACGTGGCAAATATCGCACTAACAAATTCACTCGGGGTTGAAATCCCCGATCTTTTATCAAAACCTTGTGCAATAATACCACCCGCAAGCAGATGGGTCTTATTGTAGTATAGTTAAGGATCGAATCCCAAAGGACAACGTTTTTAAGAATCCTTGTCAGTCAAATATAGCTCAAGTGAGACTAATATTTAGAATGATTGATTTGGTTGAGGTTAATTAAACTAATTGCAGGAAAGTAAATGAGTACAATGAAAGTTTGTTTTAGATTAAATGATATGGAATTGTTGGGATGGTATCGGGTTTCATCACCACTACATATAAAAACACATCCAAACACATAACATCCAGGAAAGCATCTAACTATCCAAATGGAACTGCTACGAACCCTCCCGGAGGGAGGTTTAGGCCCATGTAAGCATCCCCTTAGGCATCTAATTTCTCATCTCCATCCAGATCATGCACTTACGGTTTCTGAAGATACGACATCCAACTAAGGCTGTGGTCCTCCCTGAGGGATGTTTAGACCACAAAAGCATCACTGTGGGCTAGATGGGTCATCCCCTAATAGATCATACACTTAAGACCTCAAGGAACCCCATTCTATTTCTAGTCCAGGAGTCAACCATGCTAATTGAAAAGCATGTAGGTGATAAGTTTGCAAGCAAACATTGACGATTAATAAAAAGATACAACATCCAACTAAGGTTGTGGTCCTCCCTGAGGGATGTTTAGACCACAGAAGCATCACCGTAGGTTAGATGACTTGTCTCCTCATGGGTCACACACTTACGACCTCAAGGAACCCTATCAAATTTCTCATCAAGGAGTCTACCTCATTAATCGACATTCTATTCTACGAAGAGAAGAACAAGATGAAAGCAAACAGGTAATCAACTACAAGCATATCAATTAGCAACGAAATGAAAAGTTATATACATTGCCTTGGAATGTTAAATGAAAAGACATGAATGCATCGGTAGTGGGGCTAGTCCCCGCACCCCAGCGAAAAGGAACTACTCACTCATGATGTGAGAAATAAGAAGAATAAGAAAGCGAGAGGATTCCACCATGAGCATGGTGTAGAAGGTGGTCGCACCTCAGTGAAGATGATGCGGTCTCCTATGTCATGTAGGAGCAGATCTGGATGAAGAATGAGGGACGCCAAGACAGACCGGGAAGTCATTCTCACTCCTCCTTCCTTCTATTATCAGTCTCCTTGAGTTGCAGTAGGAATGGAAGGTGAAGTGACAGTGGCAGGATCGGACCAGCGTACAGGCAGCATGTTGGCATCTCGGAACCAATGCTGAAATGGGGACTCTGTTGGTCCTATTTATAGGCTCGGGTCTGGTCCTCACATTTTTGGTGTGAGTCCTCCATACGGTCTGGAGTTAAGTGACCATACGGTTTGGTTGTTGTTAGTGTCCGTACGGTCTTGGTATACATGCCTTTATCAAACGGTCTTGTAAGACCTTTTCCAAATAGTTTAGTGTAATTGACGTCCAACCGATTTTCTTGCATATGACTAAACAGTCTTGATATGTGACTTTTCCAAACGGTCTTGCATGCATGCCTTTTTCATTCAGTTTGGCAGAGCCAACTTTTCCAACCGGTCTCGCGAAAGTCTAGGGTGATCAAACGGTCTCGCGACCCAGCCTCCAAACGGTCTTGATTCGTTACTTTTCCAAATGGTTTCACATTCTTTTTCATACAGTCTCTTTTCCATACGGTTTTGCAGCCAACAACATCAAACAGTCTCACACAGACCTTTTCCAAATGGTCTCGCACAAGTCCAACCTCCAAACGGTCTCTCACCCTTGGCTCTATCGGTCTCAAGGACCGTTCTCAGCCAATCGGTTTAGGACCTCCGACCAGTCTCGAGTAGTGACCAAACAGTCTCAGCACTATCTCCAATCGGTCTTCAAGTTTGTTCTAACGGTCTATAGTTGAACGCCACCTCACGGTCTCAATACCGTGCGGGCTTCCTTGCAGCAGGCACAGAGTGGGTGGCAGAGCTTCCGTGGTTGTTGCAGGTGGGCGGAGGAGGCAAGCGGGGTGGTGAGGACACTACTTTAAGGTTGCAATGCAGGTAGGGGGTCGGTTGAAGAAGACCGTGAGGAGACTCATAGGTGGTTAGGGAAAAGGAGGTGGTTGTAGGTTGTAGAGATGCCAACATTGTAGGTGGACCTAGGGTTCCTGTGGTTGAAGATGACAGACAAAGAAGATGAAGGTGGAGGCGGCAATCGGTCCAAGTTTGATATTGCTCAAAAGGTCTTGAGATGAGGCAGCTCATATGGTCTTGAGGGACCGTTAGGAGGGGAACGATAGGGAAGACCGTTTTCCCAAATGAATGGGGGCCGTAGATCCAAGATCTGATGGTGTTGAGAGATAGAAGCCCAAACAGTCTTGAATGACAGTGATCCAAATGGTTTTGAGGTAGGTTGCCCATACGATCTTGAGACTGTATGGATGAAACTGTATGGGTGAGACCGTATGGTTAAGATCGTATGGACAAGACTATATGGTCAAGACCAAGGATGAGTGAGGGTAGATCAAGGACAGATAAAGGTGGGTCCCACTCATTTGGGTTTGATGTGGATGATGGTTGACTGAGATGAAGATCAAATGGTGGTGATTGTTAGGGTTGCAAGGAGGTGGGTGCCATCAAATTGTTTGACTTCATCAAGACCTGCATAAAATCAATAAAAACTCAGTTAAAAACCATGATAATTGAACCAATTTGGAAATTTTCCACATTTTGATATTTAGTAACTGAAATTGGATGTATTGAATCAAAATGAGCCCAAGAAGGTGACTGAAAATCATGATGAATATGCATTCATCAAAACACCCCAAACTTAAACGTTGCTCATCCTCGAGTAACACAAAATCTGAAACAGTCACCAAATGAATACTTTCTAGTCATGTGATTGCCTCCTCTTCACATCACGATTGTTTCCTTTCTTCTTAGTATGACTACGCATCTCAACTTCCTGAGACCATTGAACACATCTTACCATATCTTCGTTCCTGAGTTTGCTTTCCAACTTCACTTCCTCCTCACTTTTTCCAACAACAAGCATGTCAAAGAGTGTTGTAGGAGTCCAGAGATACCCACAGAACAACGAGTGTGCATCTGATCTGACACTGGTGTATTTCAGGGTGGTGGAGGCATTTATTTTTGTGCCTTTAGGTAGAAAAGGGAGTGAAGGGAGGTATGGAAGGAAGAAATAAATCTCTCCTCTATTCGACTCGAGATTTTTATTATATTATTTGCAATTTCATTTATTGCATATTTTTTTGTGTGTGAATCTCTCCTCTATTCGAATCGAGATTGCATTTCTTTTTGTGTGTGCTTTGGCGTCTTTTCTTGGTGGTATGCCCCTATTTATTTGTGAGGGGTATGGAAGAAGAGGATATAGAGGGAAGTGGCGTGCCACACCGAACTTAGGGTTTGGCACTATTTTGGCTATTTTTGATTCTTTTTGATGGATGGAGGGGCACGAATATGATATAAGAAGTGTAGAAGAGAGTTCAAATTAGAATGCAACTTGGTTTACAATTCCATGCACCAGGTTGTTCTCTTTGTCGTACTCTACTCAAATAATGACTTGATGAGGATCCGGTGGGGATTCCATGTTGTTGTTCCACTAGTCAGTTAGGAAACATGACGTGTTTGATCCCTATCAATTTGACTGACACTTGCCATTTTTGCGTAAATATCATGATGTTAGGATTCATAAGCTTCACAAGATGATTTTAGTCAAAAGGCTAGTTTTCAGAAGAAGGTCCTTTTGAGGATCTTCTTCGGATAAGGAGGGTATAATGATACAACATGCATAGCAATCAGAACTTTATCAAGTATTTGTTCAAATTCTTTGAAAAACTTTTAAAAATTTTGAAAATTTTGATCAAAAATGCGGCGGTGAAATATTTAGTCAGGAAAGGATGGGTGTAGGTGGAAAGTGAAATACGTACCACCCACCCTCCACCCCAAACTTAGAAATTTTCTCATCCTGAGAAAACCCTAAATATGAGATGGAGGGGAAATTTCATGCCGTTTGGACCACCGGATGTGGTTGCGTTCCAATCAGCATGTTTCCTCCATCTGAAAATCTCAAACATAAAGACCATTCAGAACTCAAAATAGCATCTTGTGATGCATTTTTATTTGGTGTAAAATTATCTAAAAGGTAAAAACAAAATTAAGGAAAAATCCTAATTTGAAATTAAAACTAAATACGAATTTATTTATGGGGTTGCCTCCCGACAAGTGCCTTTGTTTTACGTCGATGGCTCGACTTGATACCTTCAACTTCTACGGTGGATATGTTGGATTGGTGAGATCCAACATCGTTTTAGAGCCTGTATCAGCATAGGTGAAATATCTCTTCAATCGTTGACCATTTACCATGAATTCACCTGACTTTTCACTCCATAAAGAAAAAGCACCATGTGGGGAGATGCTCTTGATGATGTATGGTCCTGACCAACAGGAATGGAGTTTTATTGGGAATAACCTTAGTCTTGAGTTGAATAGAAGAACTTGGTCTCCCACTTGAATGTCCTTCCTCTTTAGATGACCATCGTGCCACAATTGTGTGTGTTCTTTATAGATTCTAGCATTCTCATAAGCTGTCATTCAGAGTTCTTCCAGCTCCTGGAGTTGTAGAATCCTAGCTTGGCCTACTTCTTTCATATCAAAATTCAGTTGTTTTATTTCCCACCATGCCTTGTGTTCCAATTCTACCGGCAGGTGGCATGACTTTCCATAGATTAGTCGAAAGGTGTAGTCCCAAGGGGAGTTTTAAAAGCAAGTTTGGTAGGCCCACACAACGTCATTGATTTTTACTGACCAATCTTTCTGATTGCGACCTACAGTCTTTTCCAAAATAGCCTTGAGTTGATGGTTAAAAACCTCTACCTGTCCACTTTTTTGTGGATGGTAGGGTGAGGCTACCTTGTGTGTTACGCCATGCATTCTTAGTAAAGCTTCAAAGCTTCTTTCAAGGAAATGAGACCCTTTGTCAGATATCACAGTGCGTGGTACTCTGAATCGGGGGAAAATGATATCTTTGAACATCTTGATGATAGGTTTGGAATCACTAGTGACGATTGGTATGGCTTCAACCCATTTTGAGACGTAGTCCACCGCCACTAGGATGTATGAAAATCCATGAGAAGATGGAAATGGACCCATATAGTCCACACCCCAGACGTCAAATATCTCGACTTCTTGCCACAAATTCAGTGGCATCTCATCTCTCTTTATTATATTGTCTGATCTTTGACATTTGTCACATGATAAGACAATGTCATGGGAATCTTTGGATATGGTTGGCCAAAATAATCCACATTGTAAAACCTTCAAGGCAGTATTCTTAGAGCTCATATGTCCTCCAACTGGTCCTGAGTGACATTGTTCCAAGATAGGTTGAGCTTCTTCCTCAGTAATTCCCCATCTATATACACCATCAACACATAGTTTGAAAAGGTACGGCTCATCCCAGTAGTACTGTTTCACATCATGCATAAATTTCTTTAGTGCATTTCCGTTGTATTCAGGGTGGATAACCCCAGCAACAAGGTAGTTTACATAATCTGAGTACCAGGGGGTAACTTCTGAAACTTTCATCAGTTGGTCATTTGGAAGAGAATCATTAATGGGGATCTTCTCAATATCTAGAGTGTGGATTCGACTGAGGTGATCTGCCACAACATTCTCTGTAACCTTTTTATCTCTTATTTCGAGGTCCAATTCTTGTAGTAGGAGAATCCATCTAATTGATATGGGTTTTGCATCTTTCTTTGCCAAGTGTTAACAAATTGGAATGCGATCAGTGTAGACAATGACTTTTGAACCAATGAGGTAGGATCTAAATTTGTCAAAGGCATACACAACTGCAAGAAGTTCTTTCTCAGTAGTTGCATAATTCCTCTGAGCTTCATCGAGTGTTTTCGATGCATAGTAGATCACATAGTGATTCTTTTCTATATATTGGCCCAAGACATCACCCACTGTGTAGTCGCTTGCATCACACATAATTTCAAAAGGGTGGTCCCAATCGGGAGCTCTGATGATGGGCGTTGTTGTAAGGGCATGCTTCAGTTTGTTGAAAATTTTAACATGTTCTTCATCAAATGAATTCAACTTCCTTTAGTAACAAATTCGTCATCGAATTGGTTATCTTTGAGATCTCCTTTATAAACCGTATGTAAAAACTTGCATGACCCTGGAATGTACAAACTTCTCTTATATTCATCGGAATAGCGAGTTTGAAAATCACTTCTATTTTTGTTCTGTCAACTTTGATTCCTCTACTGCTAACTCTATGTCCAAGGACAATGCCTTCATTTACCATAAAGTGACACTTCTCCCAATTTAATACAAGATGTGCTTCTTCACATCGTTTAAGGACAAGGGAGAGGTTCTTTAGGCACGAGTCATATGAATCTCCATACACAGAAAAATCATCCATAAAAACTTCCATAATGGTTTTAGTGAGACCAAAAAATATGGCAGCCATACAACACTGGAAATTTGCAGGTGCATTGCAGAGGCCGAACGACATTCTTCTAAATCTGTAGGTTCCAAACAGGCAAGTAAAAGTAGTTTTCTCTTGGTCATCTAGATGTATGGGTATTTGATAGAATCTAGAGTAACCATCGAGATAACAAAAATATTCTTGGAGAGCCAATCTTTCTAAGACTTGATCTAGAAAAGGCATTGGGAAGTGGTCTTTTCGAGTCACCTTATTTAACTTCTGATAGTTAATACACATACTCCACCCAGTGACTGTTCGAGTGGGGATGAGTTCATCGTTTTCATTTCGTATCATAGTAGTTCCACCTTTCTTTGGGACAACATGCACCAGACTGACTCATGGCGAATCGGAGATCGGGTAAATGATTCCAGAAGAGAGTAATTTAACAACTTCAAGGCAGACGACTTATTTCATACTAGGATTAAGTTTCCTTTGGTGTTCTATGGTCATCTTGTGATCTTCTATCATGGGGATTCTATGCATGCAAAGCGCTTGACTGACCCCGGTGAGGTCACTCATCTTGTAGCCAATGGCTTTTCTTCTTTCTTTTAATTCTGTCAAGAGTTTGTCTTCTTGTTCTGTCATTAGATCTGAATTAATGATAACTAGACAGACTTTGAGGTCATATAGAAATGCATATTTCAATCCTTGGGGTAGGGGCTTTATTTCAGGAGCTTGTGACTTTTCACATGGTTCTTCACTAACATTCACAACTATAAGTTCTTCAAAAGTAGCTTCAACATCTTCTTCTGCAGAGTCGAGAGATTCGATGCAACCTTTCACTTGTTCATCAATAGGTTCTTCAACTGATGGTTCCATTAGAGCAACTTCTAATGGATCGTCTGATTCATGATTCTCTTGAGTGAGAAGTGACATCTGTTCTATGCAATCGACAAGATATACTTCTTCTTGCATGCTTGGTCTTCACATACTTTAAAAAAATTTGAATTCGAGAGTTTCTTTACTGAGTCTAAGAAGCAAGGTTCCTGCTTCAACATCAATTAGGACTCTTGCAGTGGCGAGGAATAGACATCAAACAATGAGAGGGTATCTGGCGTCTTCTTTTATGTCCATGATGACAAAGTCACAGAGAACATAGGAATCTTTCCCCACCTTGACAAGTACATCCTCAATAATTCCTAAGGGTAGAGTCACGATGTTGTCTGCAAGTTGTATTTTCATGCCAGTTGGGAGCAGTTCAGTGAACCCTAGACTTTTGTAGAGGCTCAGTGGCATGATGGAAATGCTAGCACCAAGATCCGCTAATCCTTTCTTACATGAAGAATCACTGAAATGGCAAGATATCCCAAAAGATCCTGGATCTTTCTGCTTCTTGGGCATCTTACTCTAGATGATGTCTGAAGTAGTTGTTGCTAAATTGACTGTCTCATATTCCTCAGTTATATATTTCCTGGTGAGGAGTGACTTTAAGTACTTTGTCCAGACTGGTATCTCAGCCAGCGCATCAAGAAAGGGTATATCAACATGAAGTTTCTTCATAGCTTCTTTGAACTTGTTGAATCGAGTGTCAAGTTTTGTCTGCCTTAAATGAGCTAGGAAAGGTATACAAGGCTTGTACACTGGTACTTATGGCTCTATTGTTTCTAGTTCTACATCAATAGGTTTTTCAAAACTTGGCTCGGCTGTCTTATCAGCAGTTATTGCCCCTTTTGGTTGAGACTCAAATGTTGTAGAGTCTTAGACAACCACAGAGTCATCTTTGTCTGTAATAACTACTGGTATCTCGATAGGGGGATCTGAATAGTCTTTTCCAGACCTGGTGGTGACAGCCTTAAGTTGCTCAGGATGCTTAGGATTGTTCTCGGGTTGGCCAGCAAAGGTTCCAATAGGTGGCTTCATGCTAGTTGTAAGTTGAGCTAGTTGAGATTTAATAGCCTTCTGATGGGCTTGCTGGTTATCTATCATTGTCTGCTGCGACTGCAACATCTTCTCAATGGCCGAAAACTTATCATCAGGAGAGATAGGGGTGGCTTGTTTCCCTTGTTGTTGATAAGAGACTTGGTTGGGATTCAGAAACTGAGAATTGTTTTGATAATTGTTGAAGTTCCTATTCTGAAAATTACCCCTGAAATTTCCTTGATTCCCAAAATTCAGTTGCTAATTATACTAGAATCCTGGTGGGCCCCTTTGTTGATTAGTTGAACCAAGTTGTCTCGAGTTTTCCACTCCTGAAGGGTTTCCATATTGAAATCTAGGATGGTTCCTATTCTGATTCATATTGTAATATCCTTGACCAGGGATGGTATTGACAACATTGAGAATTTCAGTTTGACTATTATCACCTTGACTACAAATGTTGCTTAGAACAACATCGTACATAACATTTCATGCTAAAGTGGAATGATCAATACCTATACATGCTTCACAGAACAATGAAGCTGACTTGATCTGTTCTTGTTGTTGAGGTGGTGAACATCCTCTTCCAAATGTAGCAAGGGATGATTCGATATGGTCTTTCTTGGCTACTAAGAGCTTGAGGGTTTCAGCGATGGTCTTGTATTCTGGAATAACTTCAGCCATAGCTACCTTCAATACTCCTTTACCTACAGACCTACCCCAATTAGCTTGATTTTCAGCTCCAAGGGTGACGGCTCTCCATGCGCTGTCATAACTTTGACGCATGAAATTTCCACCAGATGAGGAATCTAAAAACCTTTTGATATCATCATCCACACCCCTATAGAAAATTTTGATGAGTTGATTCTTAGGAATCCCATGGTGTGGACACTTGCGTAGAAGCTCTTTGTATCTATCCCATGCTTCTGTAAGGGTTTCTCCAGGGACTTGAGTGAAATTTTTTATCCGTACCCTAATTTCATAGGTGAGGGAGGGAGGGTAGAACTTTTCCAGAAATACATTTTGAAGTTGTTCCCAAGTGGTGATGGGTTCACTTTGCAATGAATTGTACCATCTTATTGCTCTATCAGCAAGTGAATACTTGAAGAGATAGAGACAAATGGCATCGTCATATACTCCATTTTGTTTTGTCATAACACATAGATCAATAAACCTCAAAATATGTTCATGACTATCCTCTCCTTTTTTGCCATAAAATGGGCTGTTTTGAAGCAATGTGATCCAATGTGTCCTAATCTCAAAATTGGCTACATTGATGGGAGGAGGTTGTACTGGATGATGAACATTAGCATCTTTGGGGATTTAGAACTCTCTAAGATCCTTTTGTAGTTTTGTTGCTTGCGCCGCTGCTTCTGTTTCTTGGATTTCTTCTTGAACCACAACTCTAGCTTCTTGCATGAGCCTTTCTCTCTACACATTAAGGGCTTGAGCTACCCTTCGGGCTATTTCCTCCTCTTGAGCCATTCTTGCTTGGTTTTCTCTATTTTGACGATGAAAGGCTCGGTCTATCTCGTGATCAAAGCTGGTAGTGAGTCCGAGACTGTTCAAACAGTGCATGCATTGGTCTTTGATGGTACCTGAGATAAAAAGATTTTAAGTAAGATTGATGGAGTAGAGTGAAATTCAAGTAGATGATCAATGGTTTCAAAAAGAAAAAGTAAAATCCTAGATTAGCCTTAAAAGAACTAGATTTGACTAACTGATTGTGTTATCCCCGACAACGGCGCCAAAATTTGACGTGGCAAATATCACACTAACAAATTCACTCGGGGTTGAAATCCCCAAGATTTTACCAAAACCTCATGCAATAATACCTCCCGCAAGAAGATGGGTCTTATTGCAGTACAGTTAAGGATCGAATCCCAAAGGACAATGTTTTTAAGAATCCTTGTCAGTCGAATCTAGCTCAAGTGAGACTAATATTTAGAACGATTGATTTGGTTGAGGTTAATTAAACTAATTACAGGAAAGTAAACGAGTAGAATGAAAGTTTGTTTCAGATTAAATGATATGGAATCGCTGGGATGGTATTGGGTTTCACCACCACTACACATGCAAACACATCCAAACACATAACATCCAGGCAAGCATCTAACTATCCAAATGGAACTACTATGAACCCTCCCGGAGGGATGTTTAGGCATGCGTAAGCATCCCCTTAGGCATCTGATTTCTCATCGGCATCCAGATCATGCACTTACGGTTCCAAAGATACATCATCCAACTAAGGCTTTGGTCCTCCATGAGGGATGTTTAGACCACAGAAGCATTACCGTGGGCTAGATGGATCGTCCCCTCATAGATCATACACTTATGACCTCAAGGAACCCCATTCTATTTCTAGTCCGGGAGTCAACCGTGCTAATTGACAAGCATGTAGGTGATAAGTATGCAAGCAAACATCGATGATTAACAAGAAGATACAACATCTAACCAAGGTTGTGGTCCTCCCTAACGGATGTTTAGACCACAGAAGCGTCACTATAGGTTGGATGGCTCGTCCCCTCACAGGTCACACACTTACGACCTCAATGAACCCTATAAGATTTCTCGTTAAGGAGTCTACTTCATTAATCGACATTCTATGCTACAAAGAGAAGATCAAGATGAAAGCAAGCAGGTAATCAACTATAAGCATATCAATTAGCAATGAAATGAGAAGTTTTATACACTGCCTTGGAATGTTAAAATGAAAAGACATGAATGCATGGGTAGCGGGGCTAGTCCCCACACCCCAGCAAAAGGAACTACTCGCTCATGATGCGAGAAACAAGAAGAATAAGAAAGAGAGAGGATTCTACCATGAGCATGATGTACAAGGTGGTCGCAGCTCGGTGAAGATGATGTGGTCTCCTACATCGTATCGGAGCAGATATGGACGAAGAACGAGGGATGCCAAGACAGATCGGGTAGTCTTTCTCACTCCTCCTTCATTCTCTTCTCAATCTCCTTGAGTTGCAGTAGGAACGACAGGTGAAGTGACAGTGGTAGGATTGGACCAGCGTACAGGAAGCCTATCGACATCCCAGAACTGATGTTGAAATGGGGACCATGCTGGTCCTATTTATAGGCTCGGGTCTGGCCCTTACGTTTTTGGTGTGAGTCCTCCATACGGTCTAGAGTTAACTGACCATACAGTTTGGTTGTTGTAAGTTTCCATACGGTCTTGTTATACATGCCTTTTTCAAATGGTCTTGCAAGACCTTTTCCAAACAGTTTAGTGTAATTGACATCCAAACAGTTTGCTTGCATATGACTAAACGGTCTTGATATGTGACTTTTACAAACGGTCTTGCATGCATGCCTTTTTCATTCAGTTTGGCAGAGCCAAATTTTCCAACTGGACTCGTAAAAGTCCAGGGCGATCAAACGGTCTCGCGACCCAACATCCAAATGGTCTTGATTTGTTACTTTTCCAAATGGTTTCACATTCTTTTTCATACAGTCTCTTTTCCATATGGTTTCGCAGCCAACAACATCAAACGGTCTCACACAGACCTTTTCCAAACAGTCTCGCGCAAGTCCAGCCTCCAAACGATCTCGCACCCTTGGCTCTATTGGTCTCAAGGACCATTCTTAGCCAATCGGTTTAGGACCTCCGATCAGTCTCGAGTAGTGACTAAACGGTCTTGGTGCTATCTCCAATCGGTCTTCAGGTTTGTTCTAACGGTCTGTGGTTGAACGCCACCTCACAGTCTCAAGACCATGATGGCTTCCTTGTAGCGGGCGCGGGGTGGGTGACAAAGCTTTCGTGGTTGTTGCAGGTGGGTGGAAGAGGCAAGTAGGGTGGTGAGGATGCTACTTTAGGGTTGCAATGCAGGCAGGGGTCAGTTGAAGAAGACTGCGAGGAGATGCACATGTGGTCAGGGCAAAGGAGGTGGTTGTAGGTCGCAGAGATGTTGATGCTGTAGGTGGAGCTAGGGTTCCTGTGGTTGAAAATGACGAACGAAGAAGATGAAGGCAGAGGTGGCAATCGGTCCAGGTTCGATATTGCTCAAACGGTCTTGAGATGAGGCAGCTCATATGATCTTGAGGGACCGTTAGGAGGGGAATGATAGGGCAGACCATTTGCCCAAATGAACGGGAGCCGTAGATCCAAGATCCGATGGTGTGGAGAGATAGAAGCCCAAACGGTCTTGAATGACAATGATCCAAACTGTTTTGAGGTGAGGTTGCCCATACGGTTTTGAGACCGTAGGGATGAAACCATATGGGTGAGACCGTATGGTCAAGACCATATGGACAAGAATGTATGGTCAAGACCAAGGATGAGTGAGGTTAGATCAAGGGCAGATAAAGGTGGATCCCACTCATTTGGGTTTGATGTGGATGATGGTTGATTGAGATGAAGATCGAATGGTGGTGATTCTTAGGGTTGCAAGGTGGGTGCCAATAGATTGTTTGACTTCATCAAGACCTGCATGAAATCAACAAAAACTAAGTTAAAAACCTTGATAATTGAACCAATTAGGAAATTTTGCACATTTTGATATTTAGTAATTGAAATTGGATGTATTGAATCAAAATGAGTCCAAGAAGGTGACTGAAAATCATGATGAATATGCATTCATCAATAGTTTGGAACTACATCAGTAAACCTTATCATTCTGGTGAGATTAATCTAAAAGATATGGAAAAGATATCTAGATGTAGTATTAGTTTGAGAATAGATAGATTTTTCCAACAACCATAAGGAACTTGGGCATACAAGATTATCCAAAAATATGGGGATATTAAATGACATAATTATACCTTTAAAACCTCTTATTGAATATACTAAAGGAAAATCAAAACAATTTGGGGAGGGATCTACCACTTTTATTATGAGGAAAATGAGGGTGACTAGTGGGTCATGGACCCATGTAGGGAAACTTGGATGTGTCATTATAAGGATACTACCCTAGGAACAATATCCTATGGCACAATACTAACATTTCAAAGTGGATTACACATGCATATAGAACTACCTGGGTGAACTTTATAGGGTTTCATTGTAGGTCATTTAGTGAAAATTTAACATTTTTCACATATTAACCTATGCCACAAATATATCATAGATGGTAAGCAACTTCTAGATCTTACAACAATAACTTCAAAAAGAAGTTATTATAACTTCTAATATGCTTGCATCTCCTATCTTCTCTTTGTGAATGGGGGGTGGCTTTTAGGGATATATATATATATATTTCTAAAAGGGTAATTAAGATGTGGCATTTCCCTTGGACACCACCCTATTTATATAGAAGGACATGTGTAAAGGTTCACAAAAATTGAATTTCATTCCATAATCTGAATCAAAACTCATATGACTCATACATTGTCCACTCAATGGACTAGACTGTAAGTCATTCCATTAAGATATGCAAATGTATATAGAAACCACTTTAGTCAACTGGTCAATAACTTATTTGATTATCTGGATAGAGAAACCAATCGATTAACACTTCAATCAATCAATTAAACTTTCTACAAGCTATCATTGTTAGTGATTAGTCGGTTGAATAACACTTAGCCAGATTGGAAATCAATTGATTGATTGACTCTCAAATCTATGGTTGGTCTCCTCAATCTCAGTTAAGTGATTGGTGAGAACTCATGCTTTACAAGATCCAAAATAGAACCCAATTAATTTAGAGCCATTCCAATTATGATTTTGATGTTGATCTCCTTTTCTCTTGAGCATCCAATGTGTGTGACCCTATAGGTTCCACGGTGTGTTGGTTGTGACTTCCGTGACATGACAAACAATGAGTGGTATCTAGCAACACATCGTTCCTATATATGAAATTGGAATAAGTTAGACCGAAACTTCAAGCAATGTATTGATAGGTGTTATCATGGCCATATTCAAATTCAATCTAAGGCATCAAATTATCATCCTCCAAATATTCAATTTGTGATTCTAAATACAGAGTAGACTTTCTATAATTGATGAGCTCAATATCCAATATCATCTCCCATAAGCATGACCAAACATTTCATATTATCAATTATGAAGTGTTCATGGTATCGTTCCAACAAAAGTGGCACATTCTACCTTTGTCACTTCTCATAATAAAAAATCTATCATAGTGCAACAAATCACTATATGCATGGAAACCCTTATTCAAGGTCACATTTAGTAGTGCTAAAGTACTTGAACAATTGTCATTATGACTTTAGATCTGAGGATTACAATGACCATTGTCACATTGAGATGTGATTTTGACTTCCATCCTTGGCTTCCACATATCATTCTCAAGGTGGGTCTATCCATTGTACTTTATCTATAACAAATGCAAATGTGACTAACTTGATTTTTAATATCATGACTAATGAGATGTGGAAATCAATCAAAACACATACTAGCCTTGAGTATTATTTTCACCCACCTATCCTCAGTAGTTATTATAAAAAAAATGAATACTCAAAATATACATATGATTTCATATTAAGGTCCTCACCACAAAGCCATATGTCATCAAGTCAAACATGCTTTTAACATTATTATATTAAGTCTATATTTCATATTTGAAACAAACATAATAAATGAAATTGCCTTTATAATAATCAAGTTAAGTACAAAGTATCCCGTCATAATCATTATATGACTGACTTCTATAGATTACACACCAACAAGCTTAACATTAGAGATATAAGAAGTACTTGATGTATTAATGTGAAAGTGACATGTGTCCTTTGTAATGAGTGTGATAACTCCCATAAAAATCATATTCAAGTTCGGAAACTATTTTTATTGGATATTACATGTTTTTTTGATAAAAAAACATATATTACATTCTTTTTTTGGATAAAAAATTATTAAGATATGATTTTTCAAAGTTTACCATGAGAAACCCCTTCTGGATCATTGGATCTTGATCCTAGGGTGGGCAGTAGGGGTCTCTTGGGTGGTTGTCTCCCCTATTGGGCATCCAACTCATAGCCATGTGTGATCCACACACTGGACACACAGTTTCCTGACCCTACTTGCTGCTCCAGCGGGTCTACCAACTACTCCTCGACGCTAGGGGACACCTCCAGTCACTAGAGAGCAGCGTACCCACCAAGTAGTGTGGCACAATCACTCAGTTGTTTGCGTACAATCCACTCTGTTTGTGCTAGGGCAACTTGAAATAGATGGACGACCAATGTCTTCCCAGCCCGTGCCTGCTAGGGGGCCATGATGGTGTCACGGAAGATGCAGTTGGTGGGGGGGGAAGAGGATTGAGAAGGGGAGGGGTCCTTGTGCGACTCCAGGCAGTTGTGGTGATGCACCTTGGTCTTGTGAATCACCACAATGCTTGGCATGACACGAGGATGGTTAAGGAAGGAGAGAGGGCTCACCAGAGTTGGCAGAGTTGTAGCTGTGATGAACACACAACAGATCTCAAAGAGGCACAACTGAAGGGGTAATGTGACATAAATGAAAGAGAGAAGGATGGTAAGGTGGATGGAAGTGAAAAAGGGCTAAGATGAGGTGTGAAAGGAGGATTGGGTTTGTGCCATAGGAGGCATTAGGTGGTGGCACAGTGCCACTTTTGTCGATAAGTGTATGGAGGTAGGAGAGGGGTGAAGAACCGTTGGATGGGGGTTTATATCAAAGGAAAAAAGGATCTGAGGGCCGAGGTCCCTTCTACAATGATTTTGGCCTTGTGAATGGTCCACAAGATGTGTTGTGGATCACTGACCTAAGTGGAAAGGAAAAGGGGCTGTTCTCCCCCAATTTGGTGGTGTGCCCACTCAATCCCAATTAGGGTCAAAATCAAGCTAAAATAGAAGTAAAACAAGTATTAAGTAGCAAATTTCAAGAGACTATAACTTGGCCTACAATGGTACAATTAATGTGATTTTGTGTTGTTAGAAAGATAATTGAAAGATCTACATCTTGACATACATTAGAGAGTAGGATGAGGACAATAAGTTGGCTCAAAATTGGTTACAAGATGGTGGCATGTTAAGGATATGAAACTTAACTCTAGAGGCAAAAAGAACGTCACCACAAGTCACATGTATCCAAGATGATTCAACTTAGCATCAAAGAATATTACATCATGAAATGAATGTCACGAGTGAGAAACTTACGTAAGGAGTAAGTGCATAGCACCTATATGAGTAGAGAGAAAAATCTAGGTTGTCACAAAAATCTTCTATAACATCCTAAAACCCAAGTCTTTTCCCATCATCCAAAATTCATGATCATATTTTTTTTATCTACAACCATATAGGCACCATTGTAGATCTAACTGTTTTCTTGAACTTAAAAAAATCACTAAGGTTTGATACTAGTGAATGCAATATCTATTGATCAAAACATTAAAAATCCAATCTAATAGGCCTTTCCATTCTTGAGAAACAACTTATAATCAAACTAATGGAGTCTTTTACACCCTAAATTAAACCCAATGAGATGTATGCCATTTTCTCAAATTGTACATTTTTTTATCCTCTGCAAAAAATCCTAGTTACAAATCATTGACATAACCGCCATCACTTCTTTTTGTGCCATGAAGACACAATGGAGTTAAAAATAATTGATAATTTTTATAGTTTTCCTTTACTTTATTGAAAATATAGATTTTTTTGAGCACCCATTTATTTGTTGACAAACTCCGACAATGATACTCACCTAGTTTAATTAGTATGGAAGGATCCCCTAGACATGATCATGACCTTGATTTTACATGGAATTTTATCTATTGTTATATGTATTTAATTTCTCTTATCATAGTTCAGTGCATACTTACATTTTATTTGAAAAAGTAAATCACACTTTTCAATTACTGTACCCACATGTCATGCTCTGTCATTTACATGTAATTGAGGGTACATAAATCACTGAGTGATCATCTATACACATTTTTAATAATTTTTCCTTAAAAACACCAAGATTCATTTTGTAGCTATGGAATGGTCAAATAATTAAAAAAAATCATAAAAATGTTAGAACACAATACAAACATATAAAGAAAATATTCATATTCAAGGAAATTATAAATAATAATTTAAAACTAGTAAAACCAATCAAATTATTTTTACTTATAAAGATGTTGATTCATTTAGAAACTTACACAAACCATAGTTTAATACAAACACACACACACACACACACACACACACACACACACACACACACACACACACACACACACACACATATATATATATATATATATATATATATATATATATATATATATATATATATATATATATCTGTGTGTGGGGGGATGTGTAGACAGACACACATATATATACATATAAGTATATATATTTGTATATACATAAGTGTATATATATATAAGTATTATGTTTATATCAGTATGTGCATGGGAATTTATGTATATAATACTCATATAAATATATGTATACATATGTGTGTGCATTACTATGTGTAGATGAATTTATATTTTTTCTATAAACCCATGAATATAATTTTATTGGTCAAAACCTCTCACAAAATGGCTAAACCCTTTTCATGTGGCTAGTATAGACATGTCACCATTTTAAAGAAAAAACCAATTATTGTAAATAGAATGGATATGGTGTAAGCATGTATATTAATTATTTCATGTACTTGTTCTTGCATACATTGACTTTCAGATCCAACTACTTGTGTTTATGTGTATGCCTTGGACTTGGTAACTATATATGGATGTAATGTAGGGAGGATTGAACAAATAAAGACATATCTAGGTTCCAGTTCTAATATTTTTTATTGAACATTGAATGTCTAAAAATGTGGATAGCATACAGTAAAGGAAATAAGTTATGCACTAACAATCTCTCAAGAAAAAAAAATACTTCATCCTAAGACTCACTTATGTCTAGAGTAGAATCAAGGAACCCTAACCCTAAAATTATAGTGCTCATTGACTTGTGGGTAGAAAATTTGTTGATAACAGCCATGTCCATGATTTTAAGAGACTTACATTAATCTTAAGATATTTTTTCCCTTCACTTTTGAGTAAGTGCCCCACTCCCTTTGAACTTATTAGGTATGAGCAGTTGATAACTAATGAATAGTAAGGTTGTCAAAAGTTACATGCCTTAGGCCCTATTAATCTATTATTTTGATGATATCTTTCACTTATTGAAGTTAATCGAGTGCATTACTTGTGACAAGTTGAGAAGCAATTAAGAAAGAGTAATCTATTTTTTATTTCAAAATTAGAACTTATTATATCCATCATATGATAAGTATCTTATGAGGTAGAAATTAAAACAAATTTTCATTCTTAAGATAATTAAAGTAAATATTAATAGCATTGGTCTAAATTGCATTATTTTTAGTTTCTTAATCAACAAACTTAGGTGCTTTAAAGGGTTTTATCTACATTATAAAGGAAGTTACTGACAATTATAGCCACTGTTGTATGTAGAGGGAATACATTACCAATTAGAGGGAACTTTGATATAAAAGAAATGTTGTAGCAAAGTACCAATAATTTAGAACTAGAAATTCTTTGGAGTAAACAATTGAAACTCACTTATTCTTACCTTATATGTTTTTCCTATTTGTAAGAAGTTGGGGATTTAACATAGGCTTAAGAAGAGAAACATGAGTAGTATTTTATAAGAAGTTCTTTGGAGTTAGATAAGACTCATATTTAGTGGTATATATAATCTTAGGATGGATCTAAAAATGTTATCTAGTTTAGAATTTTCATGTTAAGATCCTTTCACAACCATGTAGAATCTTGTTATACTTCTATATTTTTGGTAATCATGTGGTTTTTGTGATCAATGTGTTTAATTTTTCCTATATTGTTATGCATGGATTTTTTATGGTTATCCTTTTATGTGATGTTGTAGTGATTCATAATTAGGGCATTATATCAAAGCTAAGTGGATGAGTGAGAATTAATTTTATAACTAAGTTGTTATAGGTTAGACTTACTTTTGGTGTATCCCTCAGCAAGTAGTTTTATAATTACCAAAAAGTATTACTTACAATAAAATGGTCTACAATGTCAATGTAATATAACTAATATTTACACTAATAGGCTCTAATAAACATATTGAGCTGAAGATATATACATTTCAAAAACTCAAGTTAAAGCAACATGAATGTGCTTTCTTTCATGAAATAATGAATTGGTCCTAAAAATGAAAAAACTAACACACATCAACCATCAAACTAGGTGAAACATTTGATTAGAGAAAGTTGGTAAGAATAATAAGATCAATTCACTTGAAACATTCTATGCCTTTTGTACTATATGGTGGGTGTAAATTAAAATAACATATATTCATATAGTCAGAAATAATGGAAAACACAAAAGACATGTTCCATCAAGGAATAATTCATTTCACTATTCCTACAACCTTGTGATATGCTTCCCATTTATGAACTTTCCCATCAACCATAACAACTGCTCAAAGTCAATGTCCTCGCTAGAATTGGAGTTCACATCTTCTATGCTTCTATTCAACTCATTGTTTGACATTTGGACGTCATATTTCTTAAACAACTCTTTTAGTCCATTCTTTGACATTGTTTTTCCATCCATGGAGTATGTACAAAATAGGTCAGGTATATCTGACAACAGGAATGATTTTCTTCACGGTGTGAGTGGAGGAGTATCAACATCCCTCAAGGAAGAGGGAATATCTTCGGAGGTCCGTGGTGAGGATCCAAAGCAACAAAAAGACTTATGATTACTCATTTTAACTAGAATGGAATATTGTGGTGTCAGTGGGTCTATCTAATTGTAGATTTTATACCCAAATTTTGAAATCTTCATAGGTGGATTTGTTTATTAGAATTTAGGTAATTAAGTTCATAGTTCTTCATAAAACAATGAATTGAAAATGTAAATAATAAACTATTATGCATGACTAGATTTTTCTATTTCCTATAATGTGTGTACATACATGCAATTTTGATTGTATTTATTGCTTCATAAATGTAAGTAGTTAAAATCATATTAAAAAAATTGTCTGTAAATTGGTATAGTGATTTAATAATATACTTGAGTTTCATGAAAGTACAATTGAGTTGTATCTCTTTGTAAATCCATGTAAGTAATAGTTTATGTTCAAGATTTATGGTTTTATGGTTTCCATTGCAAATTATTCTCATAATTCTAAGGTTGAATAAGATTCATAGAAGGAACTAAACATATGTTTATCATGCTTTAAAGATCTCCCAGTACATATATTACTTTTTTCCCAACTATCACACAATCCTACACTTTTAAGATTCCCTTCCACTACTATTAGATGCATGGCAACTAGGACTTTATGACTCCAAACACCATCTGCTTTTTTTGATTATATATTTTTGAACAAACATTAGGAAATAAAAAGTATTTTTTTTACTTCATAAAAGTACCATGAATATGATCAATAATTGAATGGCATATAAATTCTATATTAATATACATCTAGAGTGAAACATCCAATCCATAAACTCCATTATCAAGTGTGTTTACTTGAAAATTATAATGTAAAACAACTATAACACTGACATTAATTCACTATTTATAAAATGTTATATAACTCAATTAGACTGCACATATAATTTTATATAT
The DNA here is from genome assembly GCA_963693085.1 of Alisma plantago-aquatica. Taxonomy (NCBI): domain Eukaryota; kingdom Viridiplantae; phylum Streptophyta; class Magnoliopsida; order Alismatales; family Alismataceae; genus Alisma; species Alisma plantago-aquatica. The sequence goes on along the minus strand of OY856413.1, from coordinate 762,356,782 downwards.
ACAATTCTAGATTTGTTCAACACATGCTAAGTTCTTTCATGACTCGCATGTACTGTCAACAACATAGCTCATTATTGACACAATTAGTGAATTTTTTGATATAGAAAATAGTGACACTTGATTAATTATGTGGACCTTCAATTTTAAGTGATTTATGATATAAATTATGTTGGAAAAAATAGGAATATCTTTTACCACAAGGTACCAAATACCCAAAAAATACCTTTCCCAATTAAGATAATATTAAACCATTGTTATGAGAGATCACTAAATACATGATTAAAAAGTACTTTTAAGATGTTGTGTGCTATCAAATGCATGATCTTGATATATTATGCCCTTCAAACTTGATGTTAGCCTTATATCGGTACCTTGAACTTCTTGATACATCAAGAATTGAACTTTGTACATTCTTGTATCCTAAAATGGTTCAATGTTGCTTGAATGACCTATAATGGGTTTTCATGTTAAATGTTACTTCACTAATGCTTAAACTTTTCTATGTCTAAAATGATCATGTGAAATCCTAAATCAGTAACTTATCATGTTTTGTGCACCCAAATACCTTTAGAATTATGCATGTGCCCTAAGATATATAAATACCCTAATCTTGATTTGAAATATCATCTAGTATGCATGTTGGTAACTAAGTCTCCAATATTATGAAAATCTTGCCATAATGAGCATCCATGTTATATTATAAGATCAAATTAGTATCTTGATGATGTTTATGATGCCTAACTCAAGTAGATCCCATCTATACCCTAATGGTGACAATATTTCACGTTTATGACACAATATGACTAGTTATGCCAATGTTGATTATTATGTTGACTATGTTTTCTCAAATCTTATGAGTTCTCTATCTATGATTTTGAAACTGTAATCATATATCCCTGCTCTGATTGTAATGTGTCACTCTAAATATTATTGAAACCATGGCATAAAATGTTGCTTGATAATGCCTATACATGGACATATTGAATCAATGGTGAATGACATATAAATCTAGGTGACTCATCCAAGTACCATGATATGATTAGGACAATATGATCTTTTTGGTGTTAATCCAATTGCACTCACTTGTAATCCCAGGATGACATTGTGGACTCTTTTTCCAAGATCTAGTTAAGCTTGCTATATATGGTCTTCTACTTCAAATGGTTAATCATGTGATCAACTCACAAGGTACGGTTATTCTCTTGATCCTACTATGATATTGGCTTGTTTGTATGTATGCTCATATGAATACTTGGTTAGATAATTACTTCCTTTGAGCTATTTATTAGGATTAGTACATTCATTTTGCTTGAAATATGTTGAACAAACCTTGAACATAATTGAACGTGTCCATTATGCAAACCTAGTGTATGTGCATGCATTCTCAGGGTAAGGAATCAAGGTTGGGTGTCTTACTTGAGAGATCAAGATAAGGTGGACCATGTCGAAAAAAGGGTTAGCTAATCTTGAGCACCCTTACGGGCCCTTCCAATGGGAAGCTAGTTGATGGCCATAATATGTCATTGAGCATAGTCGAAATACACCTAAAACTTGCCTTGTGTAAAATAATATGGTTGGGTTTTATGGCCTTGTTTCTACTTCTTGCTTATATGATGTTTCTAGACAAGAAAAATATATATTACTTTTAAATTGTTTACTTGCTTTTCATAGAGTACTTAATGTTTTAGCATTAATATGTTTTGTTTAGCAAATTTGTAGTTGTCAAATGACGGTCCGCTGCACTCAAGACTCTAAGATCTAAAATGATTCACCAATGTGTTTACTTGAATATAGAAATGGGTACATATCTATTCTCTCCATGTTTAATATCTTATTATCTCTTGTTGTTACTACTTTTACATATATATTGCCTTTGTGAAATATTTGTGCCATTCTACAGAAGGATGCCCAAGTCCACTCATCTTTGTCTTTGTAGCTATTAGGAGTGTGAACTTAGGGTAACAAATAGTTTTGTGACAAATGGTAGTAGAGTCATACACACATGCCTCTATATATGTTTAAGGCATAACACATCTTAGGAACCTACAGAGGACTAAAAATCCTTCCCTTAAAAGTTTTTAGAGTCTTCTAGCATCTCATCTCTTATTTAAGGAGTGCCTAAGCCCCCCAAGTAGATGATAATAGTTAGTCTTCTTATCTCATCATGTGATTCTTCTCTATGACTATTAGTCACATGGTTTCTCGATTTTGAGTACCATATGCACGGGGAAACTAAAATTCATTGAAAAACATGAAGTTTGATTAAGATGATAATGCCATGATCTGACCTTAAATTGAAAACCCTAGTTGATGTAAGAATGTACTATTGAAAGTGGAGTACTCATGCAAATGCATATGTTACCTAATCAGATATAAGTGATTTCTATGTTTGAGGTAAATCCTTATTTTTGTGAAACAAGGTGGAACACATGTTTTACACCTCATGATTGATGAGGTCTCTATTGATCATACATATGTTTTCTCTATTTTAATCAAACCTCAAACATAACTAAGCAAAAAACTCACGATATTGATATGTATCTTTCCACATACTCAGATATGACCATGGCTTTTGACCCCTAGATCATGATACAATGACTTTTTATAAGATGCAAATCCCCTATTGATTGTTACTCTTCCTTGTAGACTCAAATTAAATGATATGATGGACCTAGACTTGAATCATGCACTATTATGTCAAACTCTTGATTTCTCAATTTGACTTCTTGGTTTCCAAAATATACCCTCACCTTGACCATGAAAGGGAGGGAATATCATTATGACATTGAACTCACAAAATCTTGAACTATGGTTTCCCTATTAATGATCTTGATGTTTTACTTGTGATCTTGTGAAATACGGTTTGATAGTTGATAATCTCCCTATTTGGATATGCTTGATGACTCATGATTAATATGGAATGATGTGCTAGATTAGGGTGGTAGTTGACTTATGGCAGCCGTAACCTAGGACACATCCCTATTTTGACTACCTATAAATTCACACCTTATGGATTATTTAGAGTTTGGAAAGGTTAACCTCTTTCATACTATTCTGATTTCTTCACCTAATCCTCTAATAGATCAGACCTATGACAATTTTGATACTTGATCTTGGATCTTGATTTGATGAAAATCTTGAAATATGATGATGTTGACTATAGCTAGTGGTTTAGTTCCTAGAAAGACCTAGTCCTAGATCATTCATCAACCATGAATGCCATGATAATGAACTCAATAATGAAACCATTAAATATTGAATAATGCTCTAAATGTTGCTCGATTATCGTATATGGATGAATGATTTCCCCTAAGATCTACCTAGGAGTCTAGGCCCTTGCTGTGAAAAGTTTGGACCTATGACTTGGTTGTCCAAACTTTGACTCTCGACATTAATCTATGAAATCTTGAATCTTGATTTATGATCTTGATACTGATTTGTCTCTTATTATCACCCTATTTGGATCTTGAGATCACCTTTGATATATAACAGATGACTTCCATGTTCCCAAATCTCAAAAATTTGAAATGATAATTATGTTAACTCACTCAATCTATGACTTAGTATTGCGCTCCATGTGGACTAGGGTGGGTCCTTCCATCAATTTTAAGCAAAAAAATTACAATGTTGAAATATGATGTTTGTCACAAATTTTTGAAATATGAAACCTCAATCAAGGATGTATAACCCCACCTAGGCCAATGTAGAATCTAGAACCCTAAATTTTGTATTGAAATTCATGTCATACTCTTTAATGAAGAGCTCCATTTGTTTTACCTAAATGTGATCTCTCTAAAATTGTGATCTATGGGGTACTTTTCCAAAATTGCAATTCATGTAATGGTCTTCCAAATTCGATGATCCATGTGACTACGTATGAATCACGATGCTTTATTGCTTGATTTTTAGAATGAGATGGATACTAATAGTGATAAATGATGTCTTATTGAAATTTTATGATGATTATGATATGAAATATGAACTCCCACCACAATTCAAGGATTGTGTTAATTTTGGTGACAAAACTTTATTCAGAGGGGAGGATGTGACAACCTAGATTTTTCTCTTTCCTTTTATAGGTGGTATGCACTTACTCCTTGCATAAGTATCTCACTCCTGACCTTAATTTCATGATATAATATGCTTGGATGCTAAGTTGAATAATCTTGGATACATGTGACTTGTGGTGATCTTATTTTCTCCTCAAGACATAAGTTTCAAATCCTTAACATGCCACCATATTGTAACCAATTTTAAACCTACTTAATGTCCTCATCCTACACTCTAATATATTTCAAGTTGAATAGATTTCAATTATCTTTTGAACAATACAAAAATCACATCAATTGGACCATCGTAGCCCAAGTTATAGTTTCTTGAAGTTTGCTACCTTATACTTGTTTGGCTTCTATTTTACGTTGATTTTGACCCTAAATGGGCATGATTGGGCACCAGTCCAATTGGGGGAGGACGACCCCTTTTCCCTTCCACTTAGGTCAGTGATCTACAACACATCTTCTGGACCAATCATGAGGCTGAGATCACTGCACAAGGGACTACGACCCTTAGATCCTTTTTACCTTAGATCTAGCCCCTATCCAACACTTATCAACATGTCTCCTACCTCCATATAGTTATAAAAAAGTGGCATTGTGCCCCCACCAAACACCTCTGATGGTGCCAACCTAACCCTCCTTTCACGCCTCATCTTAGCCCCTTTTCACTTCCATCCTCCTTTCCATCCTCCTCTCTTTCATTAACGCCCATTTTCCCCTTCACTTGTGTCTCTTTGCGTTCTGATGTGTGCTTGTCACAACTACAACTTCACCAACTATGGTGAGCTCTCTCTCCTTCCTCAATCATCCTTACATCATGTCAAGCACAGTGGCAAGTCTACAAGACCAAGCAGGATTACCACAACCTCCTGGAGTCACTCGAGGACTCCTCCCCTTCTCGATCCTCTTTCCCCCACCAATTGCAATCGCTGTAACACCACCATGGCCCCCTAGTCAGAGCGAGTTGGGAGGACATAGGATGGTCATATGTTTCAAGCCTCCATAGCACAGATGGAGGGGATCGTTCGTGAACAACTCGGTGATTGTGCCTCACCACTTAGTGAACATGATGCTCTCTAGTGGTTGGTGGCATCCCCTGGCATAAAGGAGCGACTGGTAGACCCACTCAAGCAAAAAGCAGGGTCAGGAAACCACATGTCTAGTATGTGAGGTGCACATGGCTATGATTCAGAGGCCCAATAGGGCCCAAGAGACCCCTAATGCCCACCCTAGGATCAATATCCAACGATCCATAAGGGGTTTCTCATGGTAAACTTTGAAAAATCATATCTTAGTGATGTTTTATCCAAAGTTATCATGTAATATATGTTTTTTTATCAGAAAAATGTGTTCTATCCAATATATATATAGTTATAGAATTTGACTCTTCTTTCTCCTTTACTGATGTCCCTAAATACATGATTTTTGAGTTCTTTTAAGATGTTGTGTGCTATTCAATGCATGATTCTGATATGTTATGCCCCTGAAACTTGATGTCAGACTAATCTCAGTACCTTGAACCTATTGATACATCAATATTTGAACTTTGTACATCCATGTATCCTAAAATGGTCCAATGTTGCTTAAATGACCTAGAATGGGCTTTTATGTTAAATGTTACTTCATTAATGCTTAACCTTGTTGAATATGTTTATAATCCTCATTCTTGACTTATATCAGTAAATTTTGATGCATGTTTTACTAAGATTTGAACATGTCCATGCTACCATCCTAATTTGACTTGATGATGTACTTTGGACCTTGAAACATGCTCTTTATAGATACTTTAATATTGGATCTAAACCGCAACTCACATGTGGGTCTTCTATGTCTAAAATGATCATGCAAACTCTTAAATCAGTAACTTATCATGATTTGTACACCCAAATACCTTGTAAATCATGTGCTATAAGATGATTAAATTCCCTAATCTTGATTTGAAATATGATCTAGTATGCATGTTGGTAACTAAGTGTCAAAATTTATGCAAATCTGGCCATAATGAGCATCCATGCTATATTATAATCTCAAATCAGTAGATTGGTGATGTTTATGATGTATAACTCAAATAGATACCATCTATACCCTAATGGTGACAATCTTGCATGATTATGACTCAATATGACTAGTTATACCAATGTGGATGCTTATGTCGACTAAGCTAGCTCAAATCTTATGAATGCTCTATCTATGATCTTGAAACTTGAATCATATATCCTTGATATAACTATAATGTTTCTCTCTAAATATTAATGAAACCATGATGTACTATGTTGCTCGATAATGCCTATGCATGGAGGTATTGAAATCAATGTTGAATGACATATAAATCTAGGTGACACATCCAAGTACCATGATATGATTAAGATGATCTAAACTTGTTGATGTTAATCCAATTACACACTTGTAATCCCATGATCACATTTTGGACTCTTTTTCCAAGATCTAGTTAAGCTTTCTATATATAGTCTTCTACATCAAATGGTTAATCTTGTGCTCTACTCGCAAGGTACACTTAATCTCTTGACCCTACTATGATATTGACTTGGTTGTATGTATGATTGTATCAATGCTTGGCTAGATAATTACTTCTTTGATCTACTTGTTCCTATGATTAGTACGTTCATTTTGCTTGATATATGTTGAACAAACCTTCAACATAATTGAACTTGTCAATTATACAAACCTAGTGTACCTACATGTATACTCGGGGTAAGGGCACAAGGTTGGGCGTCTTACTTGATAGATGAAGATAGGGTAGACCATGTCAATAAAAGGTTTAGCTAATATTTAGAACCCTTACAAACCCTTCCAATAGGAAGTTGGTCAATGGTCATAATATATTGTTGAGTATAATGGATATACACTTAAAACATGCCTTGTATCAAACAATATCGTTGACTGATCTTGCTTTGTTTCTACTTCTTGTTTATATGATGTTCCTAGCCAAGCAACTTTAATATTACTCTTATACTATTTACTTTCTTTTCATATCATACTTAATGAATTAGTATTAATATGTTTTCTTTATTAAATTTTTAGTTTCTGAATCAAGATATGTTGCACTCAAGACTCTAGAATCTGAAACAATTCACCAATGGGTTTATTTAAATATAGAAATGGGTACACATATCTTATCTCCATGTTTAATATCTTATTATCTCTTGTTGTTATTTCTTTTATGTATATATTGCATGTGTAAAATATTTGTGCCATTCTACAAATGAATGCCCAAGTCCACTCGCTTTTGCCTTTCTAGCCATTAGGAGTACAGACTAAGGGTAACAAATAGTTTTGTGACAATTTTGGTGTGGTATGTTAGAAGGTTGGGCACACCAAGGGTGCTTTTCTAGGGATTATAATGGGAACTAAAAATGTATAGTATCATACATGAATCTGAGACAAATAAGAAAGGAGAGGGGAAATTGGTGTTTCCCATTTCAAGGAGGTTTGTGTGAAGTTGTGGATTGATTGGTGTGTGCTGGAGAGAGGATACAATTGAAGAAAGAATAGTGGATTGTTTGGAGAGTAGAGGGAGAATAAATGAGTTTATTGAAAGGTTTTATCATATCTGGTCTTTCATGATGATGTATGAGGTAATACAAATACACAAGATTGAAGTGATGAGACTAATTATGGTTGTGGCTAAGAAAAACTAGAAAAGGAAAATAGGGAAAGATGCATGATTTCTAATACAAAGAGAATAACTGAAATACTATTGGATTAGTAGATCTTATTGTCAACATAAAATGTTGAGAGGTTAACACAGATAAAAATTGCAATTCCTATAGTTAGGGGATTTCTTTCTGATATATTTATTCTATCAAATATGCTCTAATTATTTTTAAAATTGTACCATAGGTAAATTATAGTATGTGAATCACTACTGTGGAATTGGTTTCAGTTTTTACAAAATAAAACTATTTATTTAGTAGTTTCTTTGTTATAATTAATTAAATAGAAATATGTTTTTAACCCTTTTTTGTTAAACTTTGATGGGAATAAATTATTATTTTTTATAAATTACCCTATTTGTGATCATGAGCATCAAAAATGAATAAAAGTTCTATCAATTTCCTTTTTCAACTTAGTCGAATGGAATTCAAGCATTTCCTAGATTTTACCACCACTAATGATTAGCAAGAATGTTTACCACAAAAGGTTGAGTTTTTAGATTTAATTGAATGATGACCGATTTTTGAAGAACGTGTTCTCTTATAAAAGAATGTAAATAAATATTATTTTTTTATATTATGTTACCAAATTAACTCACTACAGTGTCTAATTAAAGACTTTACTTAAGCCAAACATTTGTCTTACACTCTTGGCATTATATACAAGGTTCAGTAAATCTTATGGAAAGTGCTTTAATTATTTGTGTGAAAAGTAATATTTGGATAAGATATTTTAAGATGTTGATATTGTCCCATCCTTAGATGTCCTCAAAATTTATAAGGGTCAAAAACTCAAGATACAAATCTCGCATTCACTACCTCTGCTCCAAGTGGAACATTCCTCTAGATTACATTTTTCAAAGCATCATGGCTAACCCACATATTTAATTTTCAACTTCTTTCTCCTAGAATACAAAAAAAATCATAGGTAATTCCACATATAGGAAGTCCTTTCAGATCTCTACAAACTTTTGTGTAAGGACATGAGATTGTTTCTTCACATATAACTTCCTGAAATAAGTAGAAAAACATCATGCATCTGACCATGGGCTAGAGGTAAATCTCACTTATATGCACTCCATCTAGACCTTCTTATAATCTTACAATGACCTACATAGCTTGGAGTCAGTTAGCCATCAATTTGGATTTACAAATGTACTCTATGGACATTATCCTCAAAAATATCATGGTCCCAATTTCAAATTCTCTATTAGATCTATCTACATCTACATTTTCTTCTATTGGTCTTGATATTTCTTCATCATCATCATCATCCTTATCTTATCCTTATTATATACTTACACCTTCTAATCAAATGCTTTTCTCACACTTCCATATTTAAAAAAATGTGATGTAAGTAGTCTCCCGTATATTATCTCATAAAGAGACAAGGAAATCAGGGCCTAAAGTTGTTATATGAAAACTCTCCAAGAGATAGACCCTTGTCCCTAGATCCACCCTAATTAAGAAGACATTCTCTAAGCATGTCTTCTTAGATATAAAATGTTTGCTTTGTCTACCCATCCACCTGGGGTGATAAGTGGTCTTAAGGTTCATACATGTCCTAAATGTTTCTTGTACTTTTTTAAACAAATTTGATGTGAACTTGGGGCTTATCTAAACTATCAAAACTATAAATTTGTGCATATGTATGACCTCCTAAATTTATGAATTATGCATTACAATTATCACTCTAAAATTGAGGATGTGTGCACTCCTGGTCAAAGTGTCATAATGACGTGTATAGAGTCATGGAATTCCTTATCTTTATGGAAAAATAAATCATACTATCCCAACTGTTTGTGGATAATTTATGGCACGCGGGAAGGGCTCGTGCAGCTGCAGCAGAAATTGAAAAAGGAATCGATCATGATTTGGAACCCGTTCTTTCTATGACCCCTCTTAGCTAAGATTTATTTATCTATTATCTTTTTTTTTTGTTCTGGCTCGGCTACCCTATCCCACCTAGCCGAGGCATTCCTTTTTATGAAAATTGTCTAATACAAATAAATAGAAAAGACTAGGGGCTTGTCCAAGAAATGTATATAAAACAAATCAAGACATGCATTAGAACAACCCTAGTTCTAATTCTAGAAATAATCAAGGAAAAATAACAAAAGGGTCCTTGAAATCATAACATAATGTGTTGAAGAATACTAATAAAGCATAATCTAACCCTCAAGATGGTAGAATTTGCCCAAAAAATATCATGGCTAATGAAGACAAGAGTCTTGCCCAGAAGTACGTTTCTACATATAAAAACACTAGTCTTGCACCAACACTGACACTGGGGTAGAAAATTCAAAAACTGCATAAATTCTTCAGATGCTCCAATTTCTGCATATAATGTAGCACTATTTGTTGCACATCACAAGGCTATGCAAGATAGTTGATATGCAAGTCAATGAGGAATCTTGAGTATGTATTAAACTAGATACAAGCACAAAATATAGTTAAATACCAATGATGAACAAGGTTAGAACTACATGTAGATGGACTACTAGTAGATGTTATCGAGTTAGGACTACTAGTACGATCTAGATCATAGAAAAGAGAATTGACAACTTAGAGAACAAGCTATGAGAGATTTATAGAAATAACCAAACAAAGGAATAAGCAATTTCAGAAGAATGAAAGGATATTACTCAGTAGTAAAAATATGCATCACTACCAAAAGATAATTTCTACTAAGAAACTTATGGTTGCATCAAAAGATATAATACTAGATACATGTAGCAAGTTCGATCACAACGTAAGAAATTTAGATCACAACCAATAGATTCAAAGAGATTGTCATCAAAACATGCATAAGAACTCAAGATAGATAATTGCAAGATATAGATATACCAATAGAGAAATTACAAAGATAGAGTTGTCTACAAGATAGGAAATCTAAAGCATGGTAGTATGCATATCATACGAAAGGTACCAAGCGGAGTGCCATAGAATAGGGCTATTTTTTTAGAAAGTCTAGTTGAGAGCGAAATTCTTATCCAAAAAGCCATTTGTATATTTTGTGCAAAGTGTTATTGGTCAAGTTTCTAGGTTAAAATTCTCATATCTGACAACAGATGTTGGCAACACCTGTTGATGCTTGTTGTTCGAGTTTCCTCAGGACAAACTTGATTGACAACAACTGTTGTCAAAAAGCACATATATTTTAGAAAAACATATATAGGCATGATAAAATATAAACCATATCCAAACATGTATATGCAAGTTAATAATGCACTATGAAAGCACTAGGGGTAGTTTTTGAACAAGAAAGTGATGAGAGTTTCCAATTTTGACTCAAAAGCCATATTTTTAGTGCATACTAACTTGACAAAAACAAGATATGGTTGGATATGAGTAAGAATACCATTACCTATATTCTTATCATTTCTTTTTCGCTTGTTTCCTACCCATGCACATCTCACCTTTCTTCTTTCATGTGCATAGAGAAATCAATGTGCAAATCAATATCTCATGTCAATACATTTGTATGTAACCAACAAGAAGAAAGATGAAATGGTCCCAAATCATATTTTGTGGTCCATGGGGGGTTATCTTAGCAGCCCAAGTCCTATTACTCTTTGGTGCTTTCCTGAAAGGCCACTATGTGGAATAATGACCAATTTCATTGCAATGATTACGTGATCTCGTAGCCTTGGAACTAGAGGATTCTTCATTGAAAAATGAAGGTCCTTTGTCTTTGTTGTTTCTTTGGCTACTATCAAGTCCAATACCATCTCCCATTTGTTTGGTAGTATGATCAAGGAATTGATTAAGATTCTTTTTATCATCTAAGAATCTTTGCATAGAGGATCTTAAACTATGATTGTCATGCATAAGAGAAGTAATTGTAGAAGATATTTAATTATATCATTTCTAGCATTCATAAGATCTGTTTCTAAGCGAAGGGCTTTGGTCATATAATAATTTTTTTAATATGAAGAGAATCAACATTATTCTCTCTACTAATTGAACTAGAACAAGAATCAAGGTCATTGATTTTATCAAAAAATGAAGCATTTTTTTATTCAAGCAAATCAATATTAGAAAGAAGAAACTATTTTTAGATTCTATTCCTTGCAACATAAAATCTTTGTCCTCATTTTCAGTTCTAATAACATAAAAAATTAACCATAAAAGAATTCACTATTTTGGTATGCTCTAGATTAGAATTAGGCATAAGAGGTTGGGATTCTAGAAATCTAATCTTATCAAGAAATCTAGCATTTTCATGTTTAAGAGAGTCTACTTGACTATTATAAGCATTGTTTTCAATCGCAACACTATTGAATTTCAATTCAAGTTCTAGAAAGGACTTTTGAATATTGTCAACATCATGTTGTAAGCAAATGTTAGAATGAACAAGATCATCCTTTTCTACATGAAAGTTATCAACAATCTTAGAAAGCTTTTTAATTTTCTTTTTAGTAGACTGAGGAGAGGCATGAGTAGCATGAATAATTAAAATTAAAGATTATTTATCAAAAGATCTTAGATTTACCTCATTTGAATAAACATTTAAACTTTCCATGAGAGCAAAAAGGCATTCTCCATTTTCACTAGAGCTTGAGCTAGATCCTCCACATGGGCTTGAGTTTGAGAAATCACTAGAGGTTTTGTGCCATTTCTGCTTCTTCTTGTACTTCTCCTCATTTCTATTGTGATGATGGGTCTTTTTGCCTTGTGGGAAATCTTCCTTGAAGTGACCCTTCTTTCCACATCTGAAGCATCAGGATTTGGGTGGAGGAGGAAGTCTTTCCTTTATGAAGTCTACCTTTAGAGTACATAAATCTTCTTCAACTTGAGAGGATGAAGAAACTTGACTAACAACAGCTTCAATTTAGGCTTTGATTTCAACCTTCTTCATTCTCTTGAGCTCTTTCTCTTCTTTTCTTTCTTCTTCCTCTTTCTTTTCACATTTAACTTCATGGGCTTGTAGATTTCCTATGAACTTCTTAATAGGAATATCACCAAGAGACTTTGTTTCTTCAATGAAGTTCACCTTAGTGTGCCACCTCTTGGGGAGAGTTTTAGGAATCTTTGAATTTATCTCTCCTCGATCCATAGGATGACCTAGAACAACAAGACCATTTATAATGGTTTTGACCCTTGAGTACATCTCATCTACCTCCTCATTATTTCCCATTTTGAAGTTTTCAATGAGACCCTTGAGCATATAGACTTTACTTTTCTTTACTTGATTTGTTCCTTCATAAATGAGACATAGCTTTCACCATACAACATAGGTCGTATCACAAGAAGAAATCTGGTTGAACTCGGTGGGGGAAAGAGAGACATATAGAATGTTGATGGCTCTTGCATTCAAGGTTGCTTTCTTCAAAGTAGCTTCATACCATTATTCTATCTTTGTCTCTGGTAAATCATATGGAAGATCCACCATTCTCCATATCTCAATACTTGATCCTTGGATGTAGAACTATAACCTTCTCTTCCAATAGAGGAAGTTTCTCCCATCAAAGATAGGAATGTTGATGAGGTGTCTCCCACCTTTATAATTGCACATCTTCTCCTACATGAGGAAGTATTTCTTGGAGAAGACCCTCTCTGACACCAATTATTGAATTAATGATGGGATCTAGAATGGGGGTTGAATAGAGCTATAAGAACTTAAACCAAAATCATTAGACCTTCAAGTTGTATTACAAGATAAGGTTGTATATATGGAATTTGAGTGCAACTAAACAAACATATAAAGGATGAGAGAAATTTAACAAGCACAAGAACATAAGTTGTGTATAGTGGTTACAAACTCCAAACTTGAAAAGTGTACATCCAATACCTAGAGAGGTCAACCTCTAGGATTCTTCAACCATGTCACACTCCTTATATTCCATTATAAGAATTACAACATATGACCTTTAAAAAGGATACACATCCTTCCCTTTGAGGGAAAGGGAGTCAATAACCATGCAAGGGCACTTACCTATCCATGACCAAGAGTCTCTATATTATCAAGGGCTTATTCACTTTTGTAACAAGTCTTTGGCTTTCTCCAAGGACTTACCTAGACTTGCAACAAGTCTTCCCCTTCAAGGAATTACCCACTCTTGACTTGGATCTTCTTCCTTTGACTTCACCTTCACCAAGGATAACCTTTAACCAAGGGACACCTTCCCTTCTTCTTCTTCACCTCTCTTAGTAAAGTGAGAGAACCTTCATCTTCATCATAGAAAGAGTGATTGGGATGTGGAGGAAGTGAAAGCCTCATAAGATATACATGCATGACTAGCTCTCTTACAAATATCCTACTCACTCTAATGGATGTAGAAAGTGATTAATCTTGAGAGTGGAAGGAGGCTTTAGAGGCACTCAAATATAACACATGACCTTCATAGTGCTTTACTAACTATGGGATGAAGTGCAAGGGTCATATTTATAGTTGAGGATACCTACTAGCCAGTTGACCACTTAAGTAAAAATTCTAGAAATTTGGGGTGTTGTAATGGATATTTTTTTGAGTTATGCAACACTTCAACGGTTTAGAGACACTTCATCTAAAGATTCTGTATGGATCGATCGAGTTTATATTTGGGAAACTCAATTGATGGCACTATGAGATAAATAAATTTGTGTTTTCAGTCGAGTTTATCCTAGATGAAACTCGTCTGATGGCTTAAAATTGTATTCGCCTATGTAGGGGTGTTGGTTGAGTTTGTCCTGGGGAAACTCAGTCGACCCTAGTTGTTCTCAAAATCCATCAATAGTTCCAGTCAAGTTTATCTAGATGAAACTTAGCCGACAAAAGTATCTGTGATGAATTTTGGAAAGTGCCATAAAGTACTTAAACATTTGATTTAAGTGCCCTTTGTTTTTTCTAATCTTAATTACAAGCGATGTGATCATTATAAGTGATTTACAATATGATTCTAATAGACTTGATGTCTTTTCCACAAAAGTGCACTTGCATTGATTTTGACTTGTTTTTCACCAATTTAGGATGCACAAGTTTAGGCATTTGGAGTGTGTCTTACCTAATCTAAAATCACTCAAGTAAAAGGATTAGATAAAAATAAGTGGAATGGTTACTCATCGTCAAAACAAGGATTTAGTCAATTAGATTTGGAGAGTGAATTAAACTTTGAGTCAACATTCTCCTCTTTTTGAAGATGACAAACCATTCCATAAATGTATTGAATGAATTTAAGTAAAATATTACATTTGGAGAAACCTAGGGGTTTAAATTGAATTGAGTTCATAAGCTACCCCTCAATCGATGGAAATGGAGTCCACATACTCCCCCTCAATTGATGTTATTTCTCCTGCATGGTTAGCTTTCACAACATATATAGAAACTATGTCTTCAAATCATATATGTATGTGTTCTCCCCTTTACATAATACATGTCTTGTCTCCCTTTGTAATTTCAAAACATGAGAGGTTTGAAGAGCTAAAACACAACCTGTTAGAGAAAGGGAGTTTAGAAGAGCTAAAACTAGGGTCTTGTCCAAGAAATATATATAAAACAAATCAAGACATGCATTAGAACAACCCTTGTTATAATTCTAGCAATAATCAAGGGAAAATAAAAAAGGGTGCTTGAAATTATAACATAATGTGTTGGAGAATACTAATAAAGCTCGATTTAAACCCTCAAGATGAAAGAATTCTCCCAAAGAACATCATGGCTCAAGAAGACATGAGTCTTGCATAGAAGGTCGTTTCTGAATAAAAAAAACTAGTCTTGCACCAAAATCTAACACTATAGCTGAAAATTCAAAACCTACATAAATTATTTAGATGCTCATATTTTTTCATATAATTTACGTCTATTTGTTTCACATCACAATCCTATGAAAGCAACTCAAGATAGTATATATTCAAGTCAATGACCAAGCTTGAGTATGTACCGAAACATGATACATACGTAGCATATAGTTGGATACCAATTGATGAACAAGATTAGAACTATATGTAGATGGACAAATTGTAGATAATATATACTTAGGACTACTAATAGGATCTAGATCATAGAAAAAATAATTCACAAGTTTGAGAACAAGCTATGTGCAATGTAGAGAAATATCCAAATAGGGGAATAAAAAAATTTAGAAGCATGAAAGGATATCACTCACTAGAAAATATGCATCATTACCAAAAGACAATTTCCACTAAGAAACTCAAGGTTGCATCAAAATATTTACTACTAGATAGGTGTGGCAAGTTAGAGTACAATGGAAGAAATTTATATTAAAACCAACATATTTAAAAAGATTGTCATCAAACCTTGCATAACAACTCAAGATTGGTAATTGCTTACCAATAGAGCAATAACGGAGATAGAGTTGTATATAAGATAGGAAATTTCAAGCATGGTAGTATGAATATCATAAGAAAGGTACCATGTGGAGTGCTATTAAATAAGGGTATTTGTTGAGAAAGTTTAGTTGAGAGTGAAATTCCCACCCAAAAAGCCATTTGTATATTATGGGCATAGTATTGTTGGTTGAGTTTCTGGGTTGAACTTCTCAGCTGACAACAACTATTTGCAACACCCATTGGTGCTTGTCAGTCGATCTTCCTTGGGACAAACTCAATCGATAACAACTACTAATAAAAAGCACATGTATTTTAGAAAAAATTATCTAGAGGCCTGATAAAAATATAAACCATATTCAAACATGTATGAGCAAGTTACTAATGCACTATGAAAGCATTAGGGGCGGTTTATGAGCAAGAAAGTGATGAGATTTACCTGTTTGACTCAAAATCCATATGTCTAGTACATTCTAACTTGACAAAAACAAGCCATGATTGGATATGAGCAAGAATACCACTACCTCTACTCTTACCATTTATTTTCTGCTTGTTGCCAACCCATACACATCTCACCTTTGTTCTTATATGTTGATTGAGAGATCAATTTGTAAATCAATAGCTCATGTCAATCCATTTGTAAGTGACCTTCAAGAAGAATGATAAAATTGTCCCCAATCATATTTTTGGGTCTAGAGGGGTTTTCTTAGCAGCCCAAGCCCTATTACTCTGGGGTGCTTTCCTAAAAGGACAATGTGTGGAATAATGACCAATTTCATTGCAATGATTCCATGATCTCATAGCCTTGTAACTAGAGGGTTATTCATTGAAAATTGAAGGTCCTTTGTCTTTATTGTTCATTTGGCTACTATCAAGTTCAATACCATCTCTACCCATTTGTCTGGTAGTATGATCAAGGAATTGATTAAGATTCTTTTTTTCATCTAATAATATTTGCATAGATAATCTTAAACTATGACTATCATGCATAAGAGAAGTAATAGTAGAAGATAATTTATTGAAATCATCTAGCATGCATAGGAGTAGTTTCTAAGAAAAGGGATTTGGTCATATAAGAATCTTTTTCAATATGAAGAGAAACAACATTATAATCTCTACTAGTAGAATTAGAACAAAATACAAGGTCATTAATTTTTTCAAGAAAGGAAACATTTTCTTTTTCAAGCAAAACAATCTTATAAAGATAGACACTATTTTCAAATTCTATTCCTTGCAAAACAAAATCTTCAGTCGCAATTTTCAGTTATAAGAACATTAATATTCAACATGAAAGAATTCACTATTTTAGTATGTTCTTCATTAGAACTAGGCATAAGAGGTTGATCTTCTAGAGATCTAATATTATCAAGAAAGCTAGCTTTTTTAAATTTAAGAGAGTCTACTTGACTAAGATATGATTTTTTTTTCAATCTAAACACTATTGAACTTCAATTCAAGTTCTAGAAATAACTTTTGAAGATTGTGAACATCATCTTGTAAGAAAATGTTAGTATGAACAAGATCATCCTTTTCTACATGCAATTTATTAACAATCTTAGATGGCTTTAAATTTTTATTTTTAGTAGATTTAAGAGAGGCACAAGTAGCTCAATTAAAATTAAACATTCTCTATCTAAAGAGTTTGGATTTACCTCATTTTAATCTTCATTTTAACTTGCCATGAGAGAAAAATTATTGGTATGTATGCCCAGAGAGTCAATCATATGATGATTTTGGTGATGTAACTAGTAAATGATTTGCTTATTAATAAATACAAGCTTTTCATTTGTTTTGTTTTATTCAGTTGTGAGATAATGCAATAACATTATAAATGTCTAGTTAATGATATTACTCAATGACATATGTCTTCAAGTACGTGACTTGAACATTGAAGTCATACGGATGTTAAGAGTATACATTCTCATTGAGCCCTAGTGAGATGTTATTGTGGAAGGTCGATAAACAACAATAACACACAAGACTAGAGTGTGTGTTGGTTGATGATAGATTCTCATTAGTCATGATATAGTGATATCAAACCAAACACATAGGTACTTGTTAAGAGAACAATGTATCAAACAAACCCACCATGAGAGTAACACGTGGAAACCATTAATATGGTGGTCATAGTAAGCTCTCATAGAGAGACTAAGAAATGCATGGCCATGAACATGTGAGTCAATATGTGATATTGAGCTTAAGTATATCTCATACATACTATTATAGAAAGAACATAGATTGAATTCTAAAAAGGATGACAATCCATACCTTGAGTTCAATCTGGATATCAAAGATAAAGAAACAATACAAACTTTGTAACACCATAAGCAAATTGTAGGTTGATGTTGTTCTCCATTTACTTGGGAGTAATGATGTGTGACTAGACATCATTCATTGCTTGTGATGTCATAACTAGTTATGGAGGTTCATTGCCAACATAATACAGGACCTATAGGGTCACACACATAGGTCTTGACCTAGAAGTGGAGTTTAATCTTGAATCATGATTGGATTTATTAAAAAGTGATTAGGTATTTAATTCAAGCAACAAATCAACTGAATGGACTCCCAACCGATCAGCTCATGTGATGAAACATTATTTGGAGTGTCAGGTTGATTGGATATTGAATTCACTGAGTTCTACATGAATCGAGGCACCAACCGATCGACTCATTGGGCGAACTGATTCGCTCAGGATGGGCGAGACAACCATTTCAACTAGTGAACTGATCATCTCAATCATGCCAACTAAAGATTTTTGTGGCTTTCCTGAATTTGTGAGAAAAAGTTGATCGTTTCACTTGCTCAATTTGATTGGTGCAAGGAATTAATATTTGGAATTAATTGAAAACAAATTTCCAAAATTCATATGCAATTATAAAACATGTGAAACGATCAGTTTGCATGGCGAACCAATTGACTCACATGTGAACTGACTGGTGTGGTTGCGAACCAACCGGTTTGGCACTTGTAGGTTGAAAAAATTCATGAACTTCCTATCCTTTTCACTCCCATTGATTGATAATCCAGACCCTAACCCCTCCTATTAATAGAAGGATATTGGGGGATTCCCAGAATACAACTCAATTGCGTCTGACAATTGTTTCCCTCTCTGGTTGTGTAACCATAAGAGAGTCTAAGCAAGTCCTACCCAATAAAGGGAGGGATAGCAAGGGAGAAACAATTATTAGAGAGCAAGTTGATGACTAGTACAAGAATAGGAGGGTCAAATCCTTTTCCATTTTGGTAGGATGATAGGAGTTATAGGTGGTCCGTGTGGACTTCTCTAGAGGAGAGGAGGCATTTCCCGTCACTAAGGAGGACAACATCAGCCAACAGTTCATAGAGAGATCAAGAGCCGCTACAGACAATGTTTGAGTTTATTGTTCATGGAGGAGTCGTAGACAAGTCCTCGTGCAACTATAAGATAATTGTGTATATACTATGATGAGGTGATGTCGCTAGACTTGCTCTAGGAGTAGGTATATCATTAAAACCATCCTTCTCATCATATAGTTGCTAATGTGATTTGTTGGTTTATGCATTGTCTATCTCGTACAAGTGTGATGGTAATGATGTGGGCCCGTCAAGTGGGGTGTAGTATTATCTTGTTGGCTTTTGGGTCAGGCTTAACTATGTGGTATTAATGAGAATAATCACTAGAAGCATGCAGATGATCATGGCAAGGAGTTGTGCATATCATCTATGTAAGAGTTGCATTTGATGCAATTGGCAAAAGTTGCCTACCTTGATATTGACTATGGATGTTAGCATTGGTCGGGTAATAGTTGAATTATCTTAGATCTTGGCCTACTCGAATATTGTATGCTTCTATATTTCAAATTGATTTGTGAGGTTTATCAATTTGAATAAAATAGTGGGAGCGATAATTAGTTAAAGACCTAATTAATATCATCAAAATTTTCAAATCAAATTAAATCAAAAGATTTTGATAAGATGCAAATTTTCTTTTGTAGAATCAAATGATGAATAAATCAGTATTGTGATCTAGCCTTAGGAATGACAAACTTGACGGGACAAGTTTCCCCTACTAGATTTGGACTTTGAGAAAAGGTTCTCAATGAATAGTTCAAGATCTATGTCCCTGATAAGCCAGTGCAAGAAATGATGACTCCTCATGTTCCTAGGGCTAAAGTGGATGCTTACTAGAAACATGCCAATGATGCCTTGGACACAAAGTACCTTATGTTAAGCTACATGTACTATGAGTTGCATGACCAATTCTAGGGACATGGGGATTCTTAAGATGGTAACACATCTTAAGAAAGTGAACCATAAACTCACAAAGAAAGAAAGGGATGATGTTATCAAGGTTCTCTTTGAGTGTAAGCTGAAAGAAGGAAACTCAGTAGAAGAACATGTTCTCAATATGATTGGACATGTCTATTATCTTGAAGAACTGGGATTCTCTTTGAGTCAAGAGTTGGCCATAGATATGATTCTAAAATCATTTCTAGAATCATATAACCACTTTATTGCATGTTATCATGTGAATAATATGGCTAGACCGGCGTCATATTTGCTTGCTATGTTGATTCATGCCGAAGTAAAAATGAAGAAGGACAAATCTGTGATGGTGATCAACGGAGTTGAGTCCAAGGATGAAAGCAAGGCCATGAAGAATTCTAAGGTCAAGTCCAAATTCAGATCTTCAACACTCAAGACGAGGAGAAAGAAAAGTACAAGAGGAACCTATCCATTGTACTTGAGGGAATTTAGGAAGAAGAAGATGGGTATGGTGATCTCCACTTTAGGTATATACATTATAGAGATAAACTTATCTACTCCCTAATCATGGGTACTAGATATTGGATGTGGATCTCACATATGTTTGATATGCTTTGACATCATCAAATGTAATCCTGAATAAGGGTTACAATAAAGGTGATGATTGGGTGATTGTGACACATAGGGACTGACTGTGAGTGATGTAGATGGGATTTGTCCTTCCTATGGGAGTATGATATCCTAGGCCTCTTAGATTAGCAAGACTGAGAAATGCATGACCATGCACATGTGAGTCAATATGTGATATTGAGCTCACATATATCTCATATAGTCTATTATTGAAAGGAACATATATTGAATATTGAAAAGTATGATGGATCCATGCCTCAAGTTCAATCTGGATATTAGAGATAAAGGAACTATACAAACACTTTAACACAATACATAGATTATAGGTTGAATGTGTTCTCCAACTTTCCATTTACTTGGGTAGCAATGTTGTGTGACTCGGTACCTCTCATTGCTTGTGATGTCATAACTAGTTATGGACATTCACTGCCAACATAATATGGGACCTATAGGGTCACACACATAGGTCTTGACTTAGAAGAGGAGTTTGATCTTGAATGACGATTGGATTGATTACTAAAGTATTTCGGTATTCAATTCAAGAAACAAATCAACTGACTGGACTCCCAACAGATCAACTCATGTGATGAAATGACTATTTGGAGTGTCAGGCTGATTGGATATGAATTGGCTGAGTTATACATGAATCAGGGCACCAATCGATTGGATTACTAGGTGAGCAGATCGGATCAGGATGGGTGAGATGATCAGTTCACCTAGTGAACTGATCGGCTAGATCTTGCCAACTGAAGGTTTTGGTGGATTTCTCAAATTTGTGAGAAAAAGTTGATTGTTTCACTTGCTCAATTCGATTGGTGCAAGGATTGAATGTTTGGCATTGATCGGAAATGAATTTCCAAAATTCATATGTGATTAGGAAATAGATGAAATGACTTTTTCACATGGAAAACCGATTGGATCATATGTGAACTGACCGGTACGATTTCCAATCGACCGATTCAACACTCACAAATTGTGAAAATTCATGATCTTCCAGTCCTTTCCACTCCTACATAGATTGGGAACCCAAACCCTAACCTCTCCTATAAATAGAGGGGTATTGGGGGCTTCCCAGAACACAACTCAATTGGTTCTGACAATTGTTGTCCTCTCTGGTTGTGGTAGCCAATAGAGAGCTCAAGCAACTCCTACCCGGTAAAGGGAGGGATAGTAAGGGAGAAACGATTGTGGGAGAGCAAGTTGGTGACTAGTACACCAACGAGAGGGACAACTCCTTCCTATCCATTCTTGTAGGACAACCAGAGTTCTAGGAAGTTTGTGATTCTTAAGAGGTAGGGTGGCCTTTTCCCTTTGCTAAGGAGGACAACATTATCCAATAGCCTATAGAGAGATCAGGAGCAGATGCAGATGACACTTGAGTTTGCTATCCGTGGAGGATCCGCAGACAAGTCCCAATGTAACTGTAAGATAATTGTGTATCTGCTATGATGAGGAGATGTCATTGGAATTGTTCCAGGACCAAGTATATCCTCGAAAGCATCCTTCTCATCATATGGGTTTTTATGCGATCCGCTAATTTATGGGGAATATGGTAGTAAAATTTTTATTTCTACTACCTATTATGTAGCCATTTTCCCTATAGAAGTATTGGAGCTAGGTCAATCTACTTTATTTTGTGATAAACAATATGATCAGATTTTTGGTTTTATCATTTATTTATTGCATGTGATGTGAATAAATTTTCTCCAATCAAATACCACACACAATCCCAAACTAATATATATAATATATATGCAATTTACATGTGTCGTGCTAAAAGTGTGTTTTGATGGTAGATGTGTAGTGTGGTTATGGAAAATAACCCTATTTATCTGTACATGGTTTTGTGGTTGGTTAATCCTAATTTATCTTGATTTGCATACCTAGCCTCTACCTTATTTTCCAAATGTAAAAGTATAATTCTCTCTGACCTTTGCTCCCCGCGAATGTTACTTGAGGTTTCTCTATTATCATGTAATAGTAGGATAGTTTATTTTCTTGTTATGATAAATATGAAGATGCTCTGACCATTCTGACCGACCATCTCAGAGGCGATCCAACCGACTCAAGGACCAATGGGGACTAATAAGGATGAGCCAAACTAATTGGTTGGTTGACCCTACCAATCAGTTGGAGGAGCCAACAGATGGTAGACAGTAGGACCAAATGACTGGTGAGATGACTAAATGACTATCTAGGTGGCGATCCCATAGATTCAAGGGTTGAACTGATCAACCTTGGGGTGCTAGAATGGATCTCCATCAATAATAGGTTTGTGCATGTGATGTGGACCCTAGTTTGTGGTAATTCCTTGTGGCTCCGAGGAACTACATTAGGTTGGCCACAACCATCGCTTTTATTGCATGTTTTCAATGTGGGATATAGCATGTGTGGCGGCCATCTTGCGAAAACATGATTAACTAATGCGGAAGCAAATTATTTGCAGTGGATTACTGAAAATCATTGAAAATTTAAAACTTTTTCAAGAGATCCATTCACAGGAAAACTATTTAACCAAAAACCAAAGTATTTCAAATTCATCCTGGTTCACAAGTATACAACTTGTACCATTCCTTCTCAAAGATTACAAAATCAACTATCTTATAAACATTATATACAGACAATATACGAATCTCGAGGCATCAAGACAAAACCTCAGATTGATTCATAAGACACTGACTAAAAACTCCGAGAACCTGAGAGTACAGAGACGACACATAGGACTACTATCTGTATGACTAGACAGGCAATATCTCCACCTGAGATCTTATTGTTGTCCTTGTTGTTGCTGTTGTTGTTGCTCTTTCCTTGTTCTAGGATTTCTGCTTTGCCTCCCATACATACCTAAAAATGTTTCCCATGGGGGTGAGACAATTGAAAATTGCCCCAACGAGAGATATAACTCTCCGCCAAAAACATTGTTATTGCAATTTATTAAATTAAAACTGAGCAGGGGTTATTTTTACATTATCAGGCAGAGTTATTCATCATAGAACAGAATAAGATAATCTCCATTCTCAAGGAGGTCATTGCATCTACCCATGGTAAATAAGTAATTCATATTCCTACCTTGTAGAGAATATAAAGAAACATAATTAACATTTAACTACTAAGGAATGCACAAAGAAATGCAACATCATCCAATGAATCTCTGTATTCAATCCTTACGCAAACATGCTATACGGCTGATTACATTTTACAATCACACTTATGCTCTGAGGAGATGATATATACCACTCATACTCCAACCGACCATTACGAAATCGCCTCGGTACCATACATAGCACATCAAAACAGTCGGATTCTTATGACCTCATCTGTCTCGGTCAGTACGAGACCAAATGAAGGACATCTCGTGTCTCTGCTAACTAGCTAGCCAGGGTATTCTGGCACCTTTGCTACAGAGTTATAGCGTCAACTGCACTCTCATCGCCAATCGAGAGATTTCTTGTTTATCTCCTCGATCCGACATTAAGTATCATTGGGAGATTCGTGATACATCCATCCCGACATATTCATGAAGGATTGAGAGGTTTCTTGTAAAAAACTGGATTTTTGAGCTTAATTTCAAGAACGAAATTTCTTTTAAGGTGTGCAGGATGTGATGGAGTGAACTTTTGGTATTCTTGAATATCCAATCGAATAATCAGCTGGATCCTTGAAGTTAGTATTGAAATATTTTTCCTAGGAGTCTATGCATATGTACAGTGATGATGTAATCATGCTTGGCTTTACATATTTATGGAGTTATTTATCACGATTGAGAATTTTTAAGAGTTATTATGATCCAATGATGATCCTTGAATTGTGATTAGTTAGATATATGCATATCAATCAGTTTGATGTAGTTTCGAAGTTGATTGATATTGATCATATGTTTTATGCCCCCAAGTATGTGCCATTTTGGTTTAAATGGTTGATTGGTCAAGTAGTTGACTCTTGGCACCACATTTTGACAGGATGTATATTGCTTTACAGTATAACTATAGTTGCAGTTGCATAATGTTAGCTTGTTCCTAGAGAAATATATATAACAGTTTGAGCATTAAGGAACCGTGTGTAGATTGGGAAAAGTTATCCTATGTTTTTATAGGACTCGACGTCACGCCTCTTGTGTAAGTGAGCCACGGATCGTTGTTACCAAAAGTTGGTCTCAGACTCTTGGATGTCATCAGACGGCAGGTAACTCACCCCCCACCTCCAACTGAACTAGAGACGTGGAGAGGTCCCTCCAGCCACCACCCCCATGTCACCACGGCCTCAATCGTGGGACATTACACGAGCTCAATCAAGTAGAACCGTCCGCATCATCCTTTGCTGCCTTTTGACCCCTCACTTTAGAAAAATAGTGGAGTCTAGAGAGAGTTCTAGCTCTCAGACCCTGCCTCGTCTCCATTGTTGAAGGCAGACCAGATGAAGAAGGGGTATAGGATATAGAAGGCACTCTCCAGTTCCTCCTACCCATACACTCCTCACAACGGTCTTCGCTTCCAGATACGATGTGAAGGGCGAGGATCCCCCTTGCACTCCACCGCAACCTTGCTGCTGGAGGTGAGCTCGCAAACGGAAGAGCCCGGAGTCTCTGTCAAGCGAGGAGGCCCTAGAGGGAGGCGCTACACGATGGCGCACCATGGCTGACCCCTCGTCACTGTTCCGACCTAACTGGAACGCAGGAGATTGGGGTGAGAAGGAGTGTCTCTGCCCTATTGATCGGTCGCCTGGGTAGATCACTCGAGGCGGCGCCCCCTCACGGATTGAGGAGAATCGAAAATCTGTTGATGGCTCGCCGGAGGTCCAGCCCTAGCGGCAGCAGTTCAAGGAGGAGTTGCAGAGGGAAGGTCACGGTGAGGAGGACGACCTCATAGCCTATCTCTGACTGGAGAGTAGCCTCATGGTGGTGCCCAGCCAGAAGGAATCATGAACCCAGAGGGAGAAAGGTGAGCCATGCACTGGTGGCCAGGCGACGCAGACGAAGAGCCGACGGCTGCATCGCGAGAAACATAGTCCCGCTGGGACTCTGCGATCGCGAGGAGAGAAAGGAGAAAGAACGGGGGTGAACCCCGGTTTAGTTACCCAAAACCAGGAGATGAACCGGCCGGCAGAAGCAAAAGAGCAGCGCCCCTTTAATGGCCATGTGGCAGAACATCATAGGCTAAAGAAGGTAATTACCTCTAAAATGCCCAATTCTTAAATAAATTGTAGTAATTAGCATGTTCATTAGAAAATTATGAATAAGGTACCAAAATTCTCAGAAAAATGAGTAGAATACAGTTAAATGATAATATTAGGCTTTTGATGCATTAATAGAAGTGATATCATGTAAGATGTGAAATGCTCTTATAATGGATAATAAATATCAAACATCGACCAAAAATTATGAGAAAATACCAGTAAGTGATAAATCATATATGTAATCCATCTGATGTCAGTAATCATGATGTTGATACAAAAACCCTTGTAATTTGCTCTATATGCCTTTTTAGGGCTAATAACCCTAATAAAATGCAGTAAATACATACATGCTCTATAAATGATGAAACTTACAGAGAAAGCTCATATCAGTATATTGAACCTCAGATTTAA
This sequence comes from Alisma plantago-aquatica, assembly GCA_963693085.1. Classification (NCBI taxonomy): domain Eukaryota; kingdom Viridiplantae; phylum Streptophyta; class Magnoliopsida; order Alismatales; family Alismataceae; genus Alisma; species Alisma plantago-aquatica. The sequence goes on along the minus strand of OY856413.1, from coordinate 762,330,324 downwards.
TTATGAGATCATAATGATGAATAGAATCCATGTTATATGAAGATGAACCTTGATACATGGGTTGTAACCCTAATATGTATAATGCATATAAGATATGATTAATGGACACACAAAAATATATGGAACCTAATGTTCAGATGATGAACTTTGATAATGAGATGTAATCTGGAAAATGATATCAGTGAGATAATTATAAGAAGATAATACAAGTAATCATGAGAATACCATAATGAGATAAGTGAAACCCTAATGAACACGAGTAGGGTTCAGATGAGATGTAAGACGATAAGAACCTGATGATAGTTTATGGTCTTGTCTTGATCAGGTTTAATCAAGGATATAGTTGATATCAGGAATATGTTGTGATTAAGTTTATCTCTTTGGAAGGTACGCCATTACCTCTTACTTGGCTTATTATGCAATATGCTTGTGTTATATGAGTAGTAAAATACTTGGCATATGGTATTGGATGAAATGATTGTTCTTGTATGATATGTTGCCTGATTTTCCATACTTATTGCTATGATCACATCAAACATAATATAAATGTTCCATCATAAGATAGCTCATAAACCACTCGGTGGTAGAGCGCATGCATAATGATCACAAACCACTTGGTGGTAGATCATATGATGTTTGTATAATGATCACAAACCACTTGGTGGTAGATCATAAGGCCTAAAGACGTCAAAGCCACTTGGTGGCAGACGCACGAGATGTATGATGGAAATGTGCTTAAAATATGTGTTCTCTTTTTCTAACGAATATCCTTGTGCAAGTATACGCTTTTCTTATATTCTTTTGTTACTGCCAAGTATATTAGTTTTATCTTATTGCCAAGATATGATGAGAGGTATATAAAAGACACGTAGGCGTACTCAATACAATATTCTTGAAATATTGTGCTGACGTGTACCGCATGTAATCTTTTTTGTTTAGGTTGTGGTTTTTCTCTTGAAGATCCAGGATAGTGAGAGTTGTGTGGCGAGCTGATGTACAAGTGGACATGTTGTCTTAAGATCCTGTTGTTTAGATGTAGTACATGTATATGTTTAAGTTTGCTGTTCAATATGTAATATCAAATGTTGTAACAATTCATGTTGTAATTATATGTTGAATGGTGAACAGGTGTTGTGGTTTTATTATTGTTCATGTACATGTACTACTAGTGATTGTTTTCCTTCTGACTTCCTCTGATTTTCTTCTTCTTAGCCTAGTGTGGGGTGTTTAAATTGGGATTCTCACTGAGGTGAGGGTTTCAATTTAGATGTCACACATCAGATTAAGTTTTAGAAAATCCGGGAACGTCACAGGTGGTATCAGAGCATGAACAATAGCAAAACCTGACATTTGCTCATTATGCGACTCAAAACTAAAGAACTTTGAACTTAATAAGATTTAGGGTTAGATTAGTCGTGTTTTAGAGATTAGATCTGACCTAGCCTCTAGGTTAGCACCTAGATGTCTGAGAACTAGGTCTAGACTGGTGCTTGTTGAATAGCAAGTCCTTAGATGTCGTTGTTTCCTCATTGTACAGCGGTATGGGACGTCGCACTATTTGGAAATGGCGTGCATCAAGGGAAGAGAAACCCTAGACATATTGTGCACATTGTCTAGAGTAGCTACACTAGTCTACCCCTTGTTCTCACCCTTTTCATTGTTTTCATGACATTGTACTCTCTACTATGTGTGGGGCACTCGTTTTCTAGATTTGGTTTTGGATTCCAATCGGATCGAACCGTGATAGTTTTCTCTGACGATTGTTTTATCGGAGAAAAACTATATAATATTTTATTATATATATGTATTACAAAAATGTGTCCCCACACATGTACGAGTAGGAGGTGGTCATGAAACCTAAGTGAAAGTGAATGACATCAGTCTAGAAGAGAGTGTAGTTCTAGATTAGATGTCTAGAGCCTTGTTGGAATATGTGATAGATGGAATAGATGAAATAAATTTTGATGATACAGTCGAAGTCTTTGATATAAGATGGTTATGATGATCTATGTTTGTCTTTGAGGATGTAAGTTCAGTTTTGAGGATTTGAGATAAGTTTTGATGATGCAAGTATGAATTCTTTTATGAGATAAGATGTGTTATGTTAAGACAAGGTTGTGAGTCAGAATGAGCCTCAAGCTCTTTTACAAAGGAGGACCTCTAGTGTTAGGACCAGTTTTGGGGTTAACTCTAGAGAGAGTGAGACCCACAGGGAGAAGGTCAAAGAACCTAGACTCCAAGATATGAGAACTATGATATATGTGATATGATATGTCCTAAACTAGACTAATCCTGAGTGATTGAGTTGAGTTGCTTAATGCATGATTCCTATAGTTTTGTTGAACCCTAGATGTCCTTGGGAGGACCAAACTCTAGAGTCAGAGAGAGGCTGCTATATGTGCATTTGTGAACATGAATATGAGTGCCTGCCATCTAGGTGAGGGAGAGAGCCCAAGACCCTGGAGGAGGTAGCTATGTTAGTTTTGTGAAGCCCCATGCTCGGGTTGGTGGTTTCCTACATAGGAATCTAGTGGTGTATATAAGAGAGTTTTGGGTAAGCATGTCTCATGAGTAAAGACCTATCAAGAGTATGTCATAGCATGTTTGGTTTGTGCTTATGTGGCTAGAGCTTGTAAAGCTATCACCAGTGCCAATGAGGTAATCCGGAAACCCTAGACTAAGAGAGGGAGGATAAAGTTTGTGCATGTGAGATACTCATAGAGTTAAGTTAGCTCAGAGAGACTGAGCATGGCTTTACCCTCATGATAAGGGTTATAACCTCAGTTGGACTATATAAAGTTTTGATATATGTTTGACAAGCCACTTGTATAAGTTTTGTAGCATAAACATGATACGTAGATAAGAATGTGATTTAATCTTGAGATTTGACATATGGACATGATATGATGAAAACCTAGAGATGGTTTAATAAATATCGATGCATAAATGGTTAACCATGTACATGAATAATGATGATAATGTGACTTAGTATGAACAATGAAATAAGATCACCAGAATGAACATGTTACATGAGGTGTTAATCTTAGTGCATAACAAAGATAAAAATATTGTTTGATAGTTAGCACAACATAACAAAATATAGTCATTATGATGCCTTGATTTGATCTATATGGATAAAATGAGTTAATTACACTTAACTCCCTCATAATGAGTATATTTTAATGTTTAATGCTTGGGGAAATGAGGGAGAAATCCTAATATATGAAATATGTCATGACATAACCAGAGTTTCTAAACCCTTATATCAACCTTGAATGGAGTGGTTGTGCACCAAGATGGTTGTAAACCCCCCTAATAGTTCTTTGGATACGTGGTTCTAGGTAACCTTTGCGGATATGTTACACGTAGAATAGTGCCTACATGTGGATGAAGGCAAGAGGATGTTTTCCCTGGAAGTATGTGTATGTCTTACTTTCGAGGACGAAAGTTCTTTTAAGATGTATATGATGTAAAAGACTGGATTTTTGAGCTTAATTTCGAGAACGAAATTTCTTTTAAGGTGTGAAGGATGTGATGGAGTGAACTTTTGGTATTCTTGAATATCCAATCGAATAATCAACTGGATCCTTGAAGTTAGTATTGAAATATTTTTCCTAGGAGTCTATGCATATGTACAGTGATGATGTAATCATGCTTGGCTTTACATATTTATGGAGTTATTTATCACGATTGAGAATTTTTAAGAGTTATTATGATCCAATGATGATCCTTGAATTGTGATTAGTTAGATATATGCATATCAATCAGTTTGATGTAGTTTGGAAGTCGATTGATATTGATCATATGTTTTATGCCACCAAGTATGTGCCATTTTGGTTTAAATGGTTGATTGGTCAAGTAGTTGACTCTTGGCACCACATTTTGACGGGATGTATATTGCTTTACAGTATAACTATAGTTGCAGTTGCATAATGTTAGCTTGTTCCTAGAGAAATATATATATAATAGTTTGAGCATTAAGGAACCGTGTGTAGATTGGGAAAAGTTATCCTATGTTTTTATAGGACTCGACGTCACGCCTCTTGTGTAAGTGAGCCACGGATCGTTGTTACCAAAAGTTGGTCTCAAACTCTTGGATGTCATCAGACGGAATGTAACTCACCCCCACCTCCAACTGAACTAGAGACGTGGAGAGGTCCCTCCAGCCACCACCCCCATGTCACCACGACCTCAATCGTGGGACATTACACGAGCTCAATCAAGTAGAACCGTCTGCATCATCCTTTGCTGCCTTTTGACCCCTCACTTTAGAAAAATAGTGGAGTCTAGAGAGAGTTCTAGCTCTCAGACCCTGCCTCGTCTCCATTGTTGAAGGCAGACCAGATGAAGAAGGGGTATAGGATATAGAAGGCACTCTCCAGTTCCTCCTACCCATACACTCCTCACAACGGTCTTCGCTGCTAGATACGACGTGAAGGGTGAGGATCCCCCTTGCACTCCACCGCAACCTTGTTGTTGGAGGTGAGCTCGCAGACGGAAGAGCCCGGAGTCTCTATCAAGTGAGGAGGCCCTAGAGGGAGGCGCTACACAATGGCGCACCATGGCTGACCCCTCGTCACTGTTCCGACCTAACTGGAACGCAGGAGATCGGGGTGAGAAGGAGTGTCTCTGCCCTATTGATCGGTCTCCTGGGTAGATCACTCGAGGCGGCACCCCCTCACGGATTGAGGAGAATTGAAAATCTGTTGATGGCTCGTCGGAGGTCCAGCCCTAGCGGCAGCAGTTCAAGGAGCAGTTGCAGAGGGAAGGTCACGGTGAGGAGGACGACCTCATAGCCTATCTCTGACCGGAGAGTAGCCTCATGGTGGCACCCAGCCAGAAGGAATCGTGAACCCAGAGGGAGAAAGGTGAGCCGTGCACCGGTGGCCAGGCGACGCAGACAAAGAGCCGACGACTGCATCGCGAGAAACATAGTCCCGCTGGGACTCCGCGATCGCGAGGAGAGAAAGGAGAAAGAACGGGGGTGAACCCCAGTTTAGTTACCCAAAACCAGGAGATGAACCGGCCGGCAGAAGCAAAAGAGCAGCGCCCCTTTAATGGCCATGTGGCAGAACATCATAGGCTGAAGAAGGTAATTACCTCTAAAATGCCCAATTATTAAATAAATTGCAGTAATTAGCATGTTAATTAGAAAATTATGAATAAGGTACCAAAATTCTCAGAAAAATGAGTAGAATACAGTTAAATGATAATATTAGGCTTTTGATGCATTAATAGTAGTGATATCATGTAAGATGTGAAATGCTCTTATAATGGATAATAAATATCAAACATCGACCAAAAATTATGAGAAAATACCAGTAAGTGATAAATCATATCTGTAATCCATCTGATGTCAGTAATCATGATGTTGATACAAAAACCCTTGTAATTTGCTCTATATGCCTTTTTAGGGCTAATAACCCTAATAAAATGCAGTAAATACATACATGCTCTATAAATGATGAAACTTACAGAGAAAGCTCATATCATTATATTGAACCTCAGATTTAATTATGAGATCATAATGATGAATAGAATCCATGTTATATGAAGATGAACCTTGATACATGGGTTGTAACCCTAATATGTATAATGCATATAAGATATGATTAATGGACACACAAAAATATATGGAACCTAATGTTCAGATGATGAACTTTGATAATGAGATGTAATCTAGAAAATGATATCAGTGAGATAATTATAAGAAGATAATACAAGTAATCATGAGAATACCATAATGAGATAAGTGAAACCCTAATGAACACGAGTAGGGTTCAGATGAGATGTAAGACGATAAGAACCTGATGATAGTTTATGGTCTTGTCTTGATCAGGTTTAATCAAGGATATAGTTGATATCAGGAATATGTTGTGATTAAGTTTATCTCTTTGGAAGGTACGCCATTACCTCTTACTTGGCTTATTATGCAATATGCTTGTGTTATATGAGTAGTAAAATACTTGGCATATGGTATTGGATGAAATGATTGTTCTTGTATGATATGTTGCCTGATTTTCCATACTTATTGCTATGAACACATCAAACATAATATAAATGTTCCATCATAAGATATCTCATAAACCACTCGGTGGTAGAGCGCATGCATAATGATCACAAACCACTTGGTGGTAGATCATATGATGTTTGTATAATGATCACAAACCACTTGGTGGTAGATCATAAGGCCTAAAGACGTCAAAGCCACTTGGTGGCAGACGCACGAGATGTATGATGGAAATGTGCATAAAATATGTGTTCTCTTTTGCTAACGAATATCCTTGTGCAAGTATACGCTTTTCTTATATTCTTTTGTTACTGCCAAGTATATTAGTTTTATCTTATTGCCAAGATATGATGAGAGGTATATAAAAGACACATAGGCGTACTCAGTACAATATTCTTGAAATATTGTGCTGACGTGTACCACATGTAATCTTTTTTGTTTAGGTTGTGGTTTTGCTCTTGAAGATCCAGGATAGTGAGAGTTGTGTGGCGAGCTGATGTACAAGTGGACCTATTGTCTTAAGATCCTGTTGTTTAGATGTAGTACATGTATATGTTTAAGTTTGCTATTCAATATGTAATATCAAATGTTGTAACAATTCATGTTGTAATTATATGTTGAATGGTGAACAGGTGTTGTGGTTTTATTATTGTTCATGTACATGTGCTACTAGTGATTGTTTTCCTTCTGACTTCCTCTGATTTTCTTCTTCTTAGCCTAGTGTGGGGTGTTTAAATTGGGATTCTCACTGAGGTGAGGGTTTCAATTTAGATGTCACACATCAGATTAAGTTTTAGAAAATCCGGGAACGTCACATTTCTTGTTTACCTTCCAACAATCTCTTCAAGAGGACGTAAGGATATTTTCACCCATTTACCCCCACATATTCAAAATATGTGCTCCGGGTTTTGCCGCGGGCACCCATTTCACCATCACCTATTCCTGAAGATGATGTATCTATGGTCAGAGCACAACATGAATAGATTTCACTTGATTTATTAAGTACATTCTCATATTCTTTTAGCATTAGCCAAGTTCTCAAACATAACTTATTACAACAATGCTATAAAGAGACATGTACTACTTTTATCAGATATTTATTAGTCTTTCCAAGACCCTGGGAACTCAGTCCCTCATTTCAATACTGGGAATTCTCATCCCTTCACATTCTCATCACCATAATCATATGGTTCTTGGTATTCAAACCCTTAACTCATCATTGAGCATTATTATACCTTTTTCAGGTAACTATCACCTTCAGGTCATCTGACCAAGGCATTCATGATACTTGTTACACAAGCATCACATCTGTCTCACAAGGCCATGAAATATCTTGTCACCTCTCACTAGGTAACAACTTACTCATGTAACTCATAAAAGTCCATACATATTGCTTCTTTTACTAAGAAACAACAACATTAAGGCACATAATGCCAATCAACATTTATTATATAAATGTCACAGCTCAAACTAGCTATATACATCACCTCATAATATATGTATGGTTATTAGGCATGATAACATTCATACAAGATATTCATCACATCATGTGATGCAATAGTAACACCATTATTCCTCTACCAGGAATTAGGGTTTACTATCAAATAGGGATTTTCATTCCCTTTACCCAAATTAGGGTTAGGGTTCCCCATTTCTCATTAATAAAGATTTCATGATCTCATTATCTGTCCAACCCTTAATACATTATTCCATACCTCTGGGGAATTCAAGGATATCATATTTGATTATTCTTAGAACATTACTTTCATCATATATCATTAATGATCTCAATTCAAGGTATGAGTTCATTTCTCATCCTCATCATGGTATGATTATATCATACACATCATTTAGGCTTAACCCCATTCTCAATGTACATTAATTAACACTCAAGAAGGTGCAACAACTCATTACATTTCATTATAATAGTTGCATAATACACTTCATATGTTTCTTACCCAATTATATTGGATTTGGAGTACATCAAGCATATAAACCCTGAAGTGTTGAATATGATAACTATCATATTTTGATGTATCACTTTCTCATCACTTAATACTCTCCTGAATTAGCCATCTTATCTTGTATTAAGGTATTTCCCTTCTTAATACATTCCATCACTGATCACTTACCTATAGAATATAATGCATAGGCCACACATTAGAGTTGTCAAACTATCTTTAATGATATGGACTTATCTAATGGTAAAGACATTGCTTACAATTAGGTTTCATATATTCAACCACATGAAATGTTTCACTTTTATAAGGCCATTCCTTCTATCTCATCATTAGGGTTTCTTTATACCCTAACTTAAGATTAGAATTATGATTCATTGTCATATTATCCAAGATTAGGGCTTTATGTATTATGACTCCTCATTAGAGTCTCACATGCCTTCACCCTTCTTAGGGCCTCTTATCACAACATAACATTAGTACGTCATGTGGTGTTAATACTTTGTTAAGGTTTCTCATGGAATCACCCTCAACTAGGGTTTCTCTTGGAATCACCCTCAACTAGGGTTTCCACCATAGTTTCCCACAATTTGGGTTTACTATTCATCTCTATTAGGATTTCATTCAATTATCCATAATTGGAGATTCACTATTCATCCCAATTAGGGATTTACATCTCTTTTTCCTAAAATAGAGTTTCACTTATGATTACCCTAGATTAGGGCTACATCCTTACCCTGGATTAGGGTTTCATTTAGAATTGCCCTCAATTAGGGTTAGAATTCAAAAACCCTATCAATTAGGGTTTATGTTCATGATTAGGGTTTCATGATCTCTTTACTTAAGGATCATACCCTTAATCACCACATGAATCATATTCATGTTATGAATTCATGCTAACATCATTTCAACTTTATAAGGTCATATCAGCCCTTCAATCAAGTACATACAACTATGAATGACATAGTGTACCAAGTCATTGATCCTATAAGCAATTAGGGCTCATCCCTTAATTGGCACTAATCACTTAGGTACTAATAGGGTTTCAATCTTTGTACCTTCATTGATTATCATTAATAATCATCATTGGATCAATGAGTCATTCATCATCTCTATTCTTGAGAGATTCAATCACCTTGGACCTCCATTACATAAGGTATCCAATTGAATTGATCAATTGAATCTACTATCAACTTTGACTACTTGACCCCCAAACGGTCTTGGTCTTTCAAAGTTCAAACGGTTTGAAACCATTTGGTAAAGGTGGTTCTTGATACCGTTTGCCCAAGTAGGTGAAGACCGTTTGCCCAAGTAGGTGAAGACCGTTTTCCCATCACATCATCAAAATCCAAGTCAACCAATTAGGGTTTGGATCATTGGATTGATCACCAAATCAGCAATTGATTACACTTTAATTTAGTATCCCTGGATCATCAATTGCTTAACCATACTCACCCCTAGACCTTCAAACGGTCTTGGGTGACATCCAAACGGTCTTGAGACCATTTGGCTCATCCAAACCTTGGATTCTAATGAAAATATCATTAGGGTTTGAGCTATTGAGTTGATCATCAAATCAACACTTAATTGCAAAGTGGTTTGGTACCTTTAGACCTTCAATTGGTAAACCATGCTTAACCCTAGACCTCCAAACGGTCTTGGGTGATCCCCAAACGGTCTTGAGACCGTTTGGGTGATTCCCAAATGGTTTTGAAACCGTTTGGGTCAATCAACCCAAAACATCAACTCATCCCAATGCAAAATCAGCACTTAGCCGATTAGGGTTAACACCATATCTTTGGATCTTCAAAAACATATATATACTTGACCCTAGACCTTAAAACAGTCTTGGGTGACCACCAAATGGTTTTGAAACCGTTTGGGTGATCCCCAAACGGTTTTGAAACCGTTTGGGCTAATCAACCCAAAATCTCAAATCAACTCATTGGAATTTCAGCACTAATTCCTATTAGGGTTTGCCTAATTGATTAGCCTTCAACTCACGATTTCTTGGGAATTAACCCCTCAAATTTGGTGAATCATTAACCAACATAATTAGAATCAGGAATCTCAAACGGTCAACCCTTGGTCAACGCTCGCAAATGGTTTTGAAACCGTTTGCCCAAAAAGTTGAATTAATCAAGCTGAAAAATCAGCACTTAATCCAATTAGGTTTCCCTAATTTATTAGCCTTCAACTCATGATTCCTTGGGAATTAACCCCTCAAATTTTGTAAGTTATTAACCAACATAATTATAAACAGTAATATCAAACTGTCAACCTTTGGTAAACTCCCTCAAATGGTTTTGAAACCGTTTTCCCAAAAAGGTCAAGTTAATTAGGTTGGAAATCAGCACTTAATCCAATTAGATTTACCTAATTGATTAGCCTTCAACTCATGATTCCTTTGGAGTTAATCCATAAAATATGGTGGGTCATTAACCAACATAATTAGGAACAGTAATATAAAATGGTAAACCTTTGGTCAACCCTCTCAAACGGTTTTGAAACCGTTTGCTCCCAAACAACCGTTTGGTCACGGTTTGGTGAAACCGTTTGGTCCCAACTTCCAAACTATTTTCCCAAGATATTTGGGGAGGTTTGTGCTTATGATGATGTCATCATCATCAAGCTTCATCCCCGAAGTTCTAACAACTTCTGATTTCATGAATTAATCAATTTCAACCAACAATTAATCAAGATAATGAAGGAATCATTGAAATTACAAGATTAATGGTTGAATAACAATGAAAAAGGGTTCAAGTTATAAAACCCGCCTCAAATCTGATCTCCAAGCTCCAAGATACACGTCTCTAATGGTGTATGAAGCTTCTCCAACTATTCCAAGGCTCAACTTCAAGATTTGGAGTGAAATGATCGGCTAGAATTGAAGATTGAGTGAAGAAATGAAGGAATTACACATTGTTTTATGATTTTCACCATGAAATCATGAAGAACGAAGATCAAAGGCTTATCAACAGGTTTTGGACGTGATCCCTGCTGTCCATATCCTTCTTGGTCGGTTTTGCAAGCAAGGAGAAGAAGTGGGGTCGTAAAAGCCTTTCATTTGGCTTGGAAAAGGTACTTTTATAAGAAAATTGAGGAGGGAGATGATACTTTATAAAAGTCTTTTAATTCCAAAATTGTTTCCACCAATTCCCCCTTGGTTTCTTGCATGCAAGGGCATCTATATCCCCACCAAACTCCCTTCCATTATCCATGAATTAAGGGAAAATAAATTAAGTACCTTAACCCTTATAATAAGAATATCCTTATTTGAGTGGAAATTCTTTTTCTTATAATAATGGTGAGTAAAATTTGACCTCCTTAGGATATGCTGGTGCCTTTTCAAGGCTTTAGGCTTATACACACACATATGATTCCAACAATTTTAATTTTTGTTGAAGGCCCTTAAATTAATACATTCATTTTTGCCCTAAATTGGATTAGGGTTTCACTTAGGATTAAATCTTGATTATTTTAATATCAAGATTCTCTCTCCTCCATCTTAATTCCAATGAGAAGTCCCTCTCATTTTATTTGCTCTACATGATTCCAAGAAACATCAGGGACTTTATTGAAGTGGTAAATTGCATATTGAACCCTTGGTTTTGGGTAAATTACACATTACTCCAAAACTAGGTTTTTATGCACAAACATTGCTTTATCAGCTCTTTCTTAGTGTTCAGGCTTCCATAAGCCATACCTCAGAATCATTTTCACTCTCATGATTCTTCAACACATGAGGAACATATTATCATGCACAATTGCACTTAAACCCCTCAACTTGGGTAATTTGCACTTTAGTCCAATACAAACAAAACATTGATTTCAACAATGTTCAAAAAGGACTAGAATTGCAACATAAGTTCCTCTTGAGGCCTAATTAATTTTCATAAGATGAGATTAAGCATTTAATCACATTTATTAATCAAAACACCTAGGGTTAAAGTATAACCCATGTAAGGGTTGTTACAAATTATAAACCCCTAACAAGGATTTCGTCCTCGAAATCCAGATAAAGGAAGACAGATGTATTTTATTCTTCATACTATCTAGTCTTCACATAACATCTCCTTATTATGGAGACACCATAAAACTTTTATGAGAACAAAGTTTTTCCATACAAGATTCTCATAGAATCCTCATCATTGACTATAAAGTCAACTTTGTGTCAAATAACACTTTTCTTGTTCATAGAAACATCGTGCATTCTTTATTAATATCATGTTTATGCAGAGCATAAACCCCTAACATATGATGTTCATATTGTTTTATACATCTAGACTAATTTCACAGTTGACCACCCCAGGTAGCCAACCTAACCCATCTGATAACTCTCAAAAACCAGAATCTTTCACCTTGGTATCTATCACATGTGTTGGAAACACATCATATATATCTCTTCCTTTCATCTTGGAACATTAATTGTTTCATATGTCCTCATCTTGGGACTGAAGTCCAAGATAACTGATACTTTTCTAAGTATCCAATACATGAACTCCTTTATCTTATGCACATCAAGTGTCCTAAAACCCACTTGATTTCCATGTCCCTGAAAGGAAAGAAAACAAGGATTCATATTCCTCTTATTAATTCATGTATTTTCAACTATTCTTGAACCATTTACTCTTTATCTGATCCTAGGTTCCTTGCCTTTAATATTGGAATTTGTAAGGATGATTGCATGTCATTATCCCTTTCTTTATTATTATCTAGCATGTTTATGATCATCTCATGATCTCATCACATCTCCCATTTCCTCATTATGGGAAAGATCTGTATTATGTGGGCAACATTATTGAACATGGTTCATCTCCCTTATTCTTATTCTTATCTTATGAGGAGTACATTTTTAGTTCCTCATACAACATGCTCATCTGGGATTATCTCAGACTTATCTTTCTCATGCATGGGATATGACACATTTATTCATTCTAGATTTCTGATTTCATAATACTCATTAGATTGTCTCAGAATGACTACTTGATCAGAGCTATAAAAAAGACAACAATCTAAGAGTTTCCATACCCACTTTATCATCAATGGTTGTATACCTGGCCAGGGTATATAAATACTGAGATCAAGTGGTATGCACTTTGTATGCTATCATATTCCTTCTTTTCATATTATCATAAGCATAAGGCTTAACATCTCTAGATTTTATCCAGGCATCCCTTCTATACGTCATCTTTTCTCAAGGAGGTAAAAACAACATAAAACATTTGTAATGTTTTATTATGCTAAACATAAGTCCTCATAGGACTAATCAAGGAAAGTTCAATCATTTCCTTTCTCAATTAATCCAAGAATTCATAAAGTGACATATTTGAATGACATTATCTTGTCTAACTTGTCATGATTCATGGATTATTTACTGCCTTAGGCTAATTCTGCCTCAAAGGTTGATTCAACAGGCTATGGTTGAGCACAGACTCAATTTAAGTCCAGAAATTCATCATTTCCTTTTGCTTCAACCTGCTGATGCTAATTACAAATCTTGTTGATATCTATAACATCATCGTTGGAACTGGTAATCTAGGTTACACTGCCAAAACTTGATTCACTATATACATTACTGTTGTCCTAAGTTCCCCAACAATAATACTTAAAGAAGGATTTTCTTATTATAGTTGGATCAGATTGGGGATTCTCAGGCAATTGTCTCTCTCTTACCTATTCCCATGCACCTCTTCTTGGTGCAACATTGTTGCTCTCAGCAACAATCTCCTCATGTGACCCAGTCATCTTTAAGTTCTTCTTCTCTTATACGAGCAGAAGACACTATCAGATACACTGGATGACACCAGAACAGACTCTACTACCTTAGTCCTATGTCTCTGTAGACTCAACGAACCTAGAGATCTGATACCACTAATTGTGGCGACCGTCTTGCGAAAACATGATTAACTAATGCGGAAGCAAATTATTTGCAGCGGATTACTGAAAATCACTGAAAATTTAAAACTTTTTCAAGAGATCCATTCACAGGAAAACTATTTAACCAAAAACCAAAGTATTTCAAATTCATCCTGGTTCACAAGTATACAACATGTACCATTCCTTCTCAAAGATTACAACTTCAACTATCTTATAAACATTATATACAGACAATATACGAATCTCGAGGCATCAAGCCAAAACCTCAGATTGATTCATAAGACACTGACTAAAAACTCCGAGAACCTGAGAGTACAGAGACGACACATAGGACTACTATCTGTATGACTAGATAGGCAATATCTCCACCTGAGATCTTATTGTTGTCCCTACTGTTGCTGTTGTTGTTGCTCTTTCCTTGTTCTAGGATTTCTGCTTTGCCTCCCGTGCATACCTAAAAATGTTTCCCACGGGGGTGAGACAATTGAAAATTGCCCCAGCGAGAGATATAACTCTCCGCCAAAAACATTGTTATTGCAGTTTATTAAATTAAAACTGAGAAGGGGTTATTTTTACATTATCAGGAAGAGTTATTCATCATAGAATAGAATAAGATAATCCCCATTCTCAAGGAAGTCATTGCATCTACCCATGGTAGATAAGTAATTCATCTATCTACCTTGCAGAGAATATAAAGAAAGATAATTAACATTTAACTACTAAGGAATGCACAAAGAAATGCAACATCAGCCAATGAATATCCGTATTCAATCCTTAAGCAAATATGTTATATGGCTGATTACATTTTACAATCACACTTATGCTCTGAGGAGATGAGATATACCACTCATACTCCAACCGACCATTACGAAATCGCCTCAGTACCATACATAGGTCATCAAAAGAGCCGGATTCTTATGACCTCATCTGTCTTGGTCAGTACGAGACCAAATGCAGGACATCTCGTGTCTCTACTAACTAGCTAGCCAGGGTATTCTGGCACCTTTTCTACAGAGTTACAGTGTCAAATGCACTCTCATCGCCAATAGAGAGATTTCTTGTTTATCTCCTCGATCCAACATTAAGTATCATTGGGAGATTCGTGATACATCCATCCTGACATATTCATGAAGGATTGAGAGGTTTCTTATTTACCTTCCAACAATCTCTTCAAGAGGACATACGGATATTTTCGCCCATTTACCCCCACATATTCAAAATATGTGCTCCGGGTTTTGCCGCGGGCACCCGTTTCACCATCACCTATTCCTGACGATGATGGATCTATGGTAAGAGCACTACATGAATAGATTTCACTTGATTTATTAAGTACATTTTCATATTCTTTTAGCATCATCCAAGTTCTCAAACATAACTTATTACAACAATGCTATAAAGAGACATGTACTACTTTTATCAGATATTTATCAGTCTTTCCAAGACCCTGGGAACTCAGTCCCTCATTTCAATACTGGAAATTATCATCCCTTCACATTCTCATCACCATAATCATATGGTTCTTGGTATTCAAACCCTTAACTCATCATTGAGCATTATTATACCTTTTTCAGGTAACTATCACCTTCAGGTCATCTGACCAAGGCATTCATGATACTTGTTACACAAGCATCACACCTAGGACACAAGGCCATGAAATATCTTGTCACCTCTCACTAGGTAACAACTTACTCATGTGACTCATAAAAGTCCATGCATATTGCTTCTTTTACTAAGCAACAACAACATTAAGGCACATAATGCCAATCAACATTTATTATATAAATGTCACAGCTCAAACTAGCTATATATATCACCTCATAATATCTGTATGGTTATTAGGCATGATAACAGTCATACAAGATATTCATCACATCATGTGATGCAATAGTAACACAATTATTCCTCTACCAGGAATTAGGGTTTACTATCAAATAGGGCTTTTCATTCCCTTTACCCAAATTAGGGTTAGGGTTCCCCATTTCTCTTTAATAAATATTTCATGATCTCATTATCTGTCCAACCCTTAATACATTATTCCATACCTCTGGGGCATTCAAGGATATCATATTTGATTATTCTTAGAACATTACTTTCATCATATATCATTAATGATCATCAATTCAAGGTATGAGTTCATTTCTCATCCTCATCATGGTATGATTATATCATACACATCATTTGGGCTTAACCCCATTCTCAAGGTACATTAATTAACACTCAAGAAGGTGCAACAAATCATTACATTTCATTGTAATAGTTGCATAACACACTTCATATGTTTCTTACCCAATTATATTGGATTTGGAGTACATCAAGGCATATAAACCCTGAAGTGTTGAATATGATAACTATCATATTTTGATGTATCACTTTCTCATCACTTCAGAGTCTCCTGAATTTGCCATCTTATCTTGTATTAAGGTATTTCCCTTCTTAATACATTCCATCACTGATCACTTACCTATAACATATAATGCATAGGCCACACATTAGAGTTGTCCAACTATATTTAATGATATGGACTTGTCTAATGGTAAAGACATTGCTTACAATTAGGTTGCATATATTCAACCACATGAAATGTTTCACCTTTATAAGGCCATTCCTTCTATCTAATCATTAGGGTTTCTTATACCCTTACTTAAGATTAGAATTATGATTCATTGTCATATTATCCAAGATTAGGGCTTTATGTATTATGACTCCTCATTAGAGTCTCACATGCCTTCACCCTTCTTAGGGCCTCTTATCACAACATAACATTAGTACGTCATATGGTGTTAATACTTAGTTAAGGTTTCTCATGGAATCACCCTCAACTAGGGTTTCTCTTGGAATCACCCTCAACTAGGGTTTCCACCATAGTTTCCCACAATTTGGGTTTACTATTCATCTCTATTAGGATTTCATTCAATTATCCATAATTGGAGATTCACTATTCATCCCAATTAGGGATTTACATCTCTTTTTCCTAAATTAGAGTTTCACTTATGATTACCCTAGATTAGGGCTACATCCTTACCCTGGATTAGGGTTTCATTTAGAATTGCCCTCAATTAGGGTTAGAATTCAATAACCCTGTCAATTAGGGTTTATGTTCATGATTAGGGATTCATGATCTCTTTACTTAAGGATCATACCCTTAATCACCACATGAATCATATTCATGTTATGAATAAATTCTAACATCATCTCAACTTGATAAGGTCATATCATCCCTTCAATCAAGTACATACAACTATGAATGACATAGTGTACCAAGTCATTGATCCTATAAGCAATTAGGGTTCATCCCTTAATTGGCACTAATCACTTAGGTACTAATAGGGTTTCAATCTTTGTACCTTCATTGATTATCATTACTAATCATCATTGGATCAATGAGTCATTCATCATCTCTATTCTTGAGAGATTCAATCACCTTGGACCTCCATTACATAAGGTATCCAATTGAATTGATCAATTGAATCTACAATCAACTTTGACTACTTGACCCCCAAATGGTCTTGGTCTTTCAAAGTTCAAACGATTTGAAACCGTTTGGTAAAGGTGGTGCTTGAGACCGTTTGCCCAAGTAGGTGAAGACCGTTTGTCCAAGTAGGTGAAGACCATTTTTCCAAGTAGGTGAAGATCGTTTTCCCATCACATCATCAAAATCCAAGTCAACCAATTAGGGTTTGGATCATTGGATTGATCACCAAATCAGCAATTGATTACACTTTAATTTAGTATCATTGGATCATCAACTGCTTAACCATACTCACCCCTAGACCTCCAAACGGTCTTAGGTGACCTCCAAACGGTCTTGAGACCGTTTGGCTCATCCAACCCATGGATTCTAGTGAAAAAATCATTAGGGTTTGAGCTATTGAGTTGATCATCAAATCAGCACTTAATTGCAAAGTGGTTTGGTACCTTTAGACCTTCAATTGGTCAACCATGCTTAACCCTAGACCTCCAAACGGTCTTGGGTGATCCCCAAACGGTCTTGAGACCGTTTGGGTGATTCCCAAATGGTTTTGAAACCGTTTGGGTCAATCAACCCAAAACATCAACTCATCCCAATGCAAAATCAGCACTTAGCCGATTAGGGTTAACACCATATCTTTGGATCTTCAAACACATATATATACTTGACCCTAGACCTTCAAACGGTCTTGGGTGACCACCAAACGGTTTTGAAACCGTTTGGGTGATCCCCAAACGGTTTAAAAACCGTTTGGGCTAATCAACCGAAAATCTCAAATCAACTCATTGGAATTTCAGCACTAATTCCAATTAGGGTTTGCCTAATTGATTGGCCTTCAACTCACGATTCCTTGGGAATTAACCCCTGAAATTTGGTGAGTCATTAACCAACATAATTAGAATCAGGAATCTCAAACGGTCAACCCTTGGTCAACGCTCTCAAATGGTTTTGAAACCGTTTGCCCAAAAAGTCGAATTAATCAAGCTGAAAAATGAGCACTTAAACCAATTAGGTTTCCCTAATTGATTAGCCTTCAACTCACGATTCCTTGGGAATTAACCCCTCAAATTTGGTAAGTTATTAAACATCATAATTATAAACAGGAATCGCAAACGGTCAACCCTTGGTCAACGCCCTCAAATGGTTTTGAAACCGTTTTCCCAAATAGGTCAAGTTAATCACGTTGGAAATCAGCACTTAATCCAATTAGATTTACCTAATTGATTAGCCTTCAACTCACGTTTCCTTTGGAGTTAATCCATAAAATTTGGTGGGTAATTAACCAACATAATTATAAACAGTAATCTCAAATGGTCAACCCTCTCAAATGGTTTTGAAACCATTTTCTCCCAAACGGTTTGGTGAAACCGTTTGGTCCCAACTTCCAAACCGTTTGCCCAATATATTTGGGGAGGTGTGTGCTTATGATGATGTCATCATCTTCAAGCTTCGTCCCCGAAGTTCTAACAACTTCTGATTTCATGAATTAATCAATTTCAACCAGCAATTAATCAAGCTAATGAAGGAATCATTGAAATTACAAGATTAATGGTTGAATAACAATGAAAAAGGATTCAAGTTATAAAACCCGCCTCAAATCTGATCTCCAAGCTCCAAGATACACGGCTCGAATGGTGGATGAAGCTTCTCCAACTATTCCAAGGCTCAACTTCAATATTTGGAGTGAAATGATCGGCTAGAATTGAAGATTGAGTGAAGAAATGAAGGAATTACACATTGTTTTATGATTTTCACCATGAAATCATGAAGAACGAAGATCAAAGGCTTACCAACAGGTTGGGGACGTGCTACCTTCTGTCCTTAGCCTTCTTGGTCGGTTTTTCAAGCAAGGAGAAGAAGTGGGGTCGTAAAAAGCCTTTCATTTGGCTTGGAAAAGGTACTTTTATAAGAAAATTGAGGAGAGAGAAGATACTTTATAAAAGTCTTTTAATTCCAAAATTGTTGCCACCACTTCCCCCTTGGTTTCTTGCATGCAAGGGCATCTCTATCCCCACCGAACTCCCTTCCATTATCCATGAATTAAGGGAAAAGAAATTAAGCACCTTAACCCTTATAATAAGAATATCCTTATTTGAGTGGAAATTCTTTTTCTTATAATAATGGTGAGTGGAATTTCACCTCCTTAGGATATGCTCGTGCCTTTGCAAGGATTTAGGCTTATCCACACACATCTGAGTCCAACCATTTTAATTTTGGTTGAAGGCCCTTTAATTAATACATTCATTTTTGCCCTAAATTGGATTAGGGTTTCACTTAGGATTAAATCTTGATTATTTTAATATCAAGATTCTCTCTCCTCCATCTTAATTCAAATGAGAAGTCCCTCTCATTTTCTTTGCTCTAAATGATTCAAGAAACATTAGGGACTTTATTGAAGTGGTAAATTGCATATTGAACCCTTGGTTTTGGGTAAATTGCACATTACTCCAAAACTAGGTTTTTATTCACAAACATTGTTTTGTCAACTCTTTCTTAGTGTTCAGGCTTCCATAAGCCATACCTCAGCATCATTTTCACTCTCATGATGCTTCAACACATGAGGAACATATTATCATGCACAATTGCACTTAAACCCCTCAACTTTGGTAATTTGCACTTTAGTCCAATACAAACAAAACATTGATTTCAACAATGTTCAAAAAGGACTAGAATTGGAACATAAGTTCCTCGTGAGGCCTAATTACTTTTCATAAGATGAGATTAAGCATTTAATCACATTTATTAATCAAAACACCTAGGGTTAAAGTATAACCCATGTCAGGGTTGTTACAGCATGTATATGATACATACTATATATGTGGTGATTGGATTAGGTATATGTATATATAAATACAAACTCCCTTAATTAAATATTAAGTCTAAGATGCTTTCCAAAATCAACACACATGAAAATCTTGATAGAATAAGCATGGGAACCCCAAGGGTAGTGCACCATTTATCTCATGGATGTGTGATGATAATGATGTGGGCCCGCCAAGCGGGGTGCATTATTATCGTGTCAGCTTTTGGGCCAGGCTTAACTGCGTGATCTGAATGAGATTAAGTACTAGAAGAACATAGATTATAATGGCAAGGAGTTGCGTATATAATCTATCTAAGAGTTGCAAATGATGCAATTGGAAAAAGTTTCCTACCTTGATAATTACCAATGGACACTGGTGTTGGTTGGGTAATAGTTGAATTATCTTGGATCTTACACTGGTGTTGGTTGGGTAACAGTTGAATTATCATGGATCTTGGCCCACTACAATATTGTAAGCTTCTATATTCTAAATTGATATGTGAGGGCTATCAAATTGAATAAAATAGTGGAAGTAATAATTAATTAAAGGTCTAATTAATATCACCCAAAATTTTAAATGAAATCAAATCAAAATTTTTGAAAAGATGCAAATTTTCTTTTGTAGAATCAAATGATGAACTACCTTAGGAAGGACAAACTTGATGGGATAAATTTCCACGAATGGTTTTGGACTTTGAGAAGGGTTATCGATGAAGAGTGCAAGCTCTATGTCCCTGATAAGCAAGTTCTAGAAATACCTGCTCCTAATGTGCCTAGGGTTGAAGTGGATGGTTACTGGAAGCATGACAATGATGCCTTGGACACAAAGTACCTTATGTTAAGTTGCATGAGCAATGCGTAGGAAATGGGGATTCTTGAGATGGTAACACATCTAAAGAAAGTGAACCATAATCTCACAAATCAAGAAAGGGATGATGTTATGAAGGCGCTCTTTGAGTGTAAGCTGACAGAAGGAAACTCAATAGAAGAACATGTGCTTAATATGATTGGACATTTGTATCATCGTTAATAATTGAAATTCTCTTTGATCCAAGAGTTGGCCAAGGATATGATTCTAAAATCATTTCCAGAATCATATTACCACTTTATTGCACGTTTTCATGTTGATAATATGGCTAGAACAATGTCAGATTTGCTTGGTATTCTAAGTCTTGCTAAAGCAAGAATGAAGAAGGACAAATTCGTGATGGTGGTCATTGGAGTTGAGTCCAAGGATGAAAGCAAGGCCATGAAGAGTTCTAAGGTCAAGCCCAAATCTAGATCTTCAACACTCAAGATATGGAGAAAGAAAAGTAAAAGAGGAACCTATCCATAGTACTTGAGGGCATTCAGGAAGAAGAAGATGGGGATGACGATCTCCAGTTGAGGTATATACATTATAGAGATAGACTTATCTACTTATTCATCATGGGTACTAGATACTAGATGTGGATCTCACATATGTTCAAATATGTAGGATCTAAAAAGAAGTAAGCCTTTGGGAAAGGGGGAGGTGGAATTGTGAGTTGCTAATGGTGCAAGAGTTGTGGCCACTATAATTGGAAGCTATAGATTATCTTTGCTCACAAATCTTGTAATAGAGTTAGTGAACTACTATTATGTACCCGCCATAAATGGACACATAATTTATGTATCTTATATGGACAAGGATGTATTTGAATTTCATATTAAGAATAGTCAATGTTCTATTTTTAAAGATGGGATATACTATGGAAGTGCCCCAATGTCTTATGGTCTTTATTTGCTAGATATAAAGACAAATATATATAACATAAATACAAAAAGACAAAAACTCAACAATTCAAACAAAATATACCTTTGGCATTGTTGTCTAGGTAACATAAATGATAATACCATATTTAGACTCCATAAAGATGGTTATTTGGACTCTTTTGATTTCAAATCAATGAGACATGCGAATCTTATTTGTTGGGCAAGATGGCTAATACCCCTTTCACTGGTAACAATGAGAGGGCTATTGATCTATTAGGACTCATACATAATGATGTATGTGGGCCTTTTAGAACAACCTCTAGAGGTGGGTACCAGTACTTCATTACCTTCACAGATGACTTCAATTGGCGGTTATGTTTACCTTATGAAACATAAATCATAAACTCTTTACAGGTTCAAGGAGTTTTGGAATGAAGTAAAGAAACAACTTGGCAAAAGTATGTAGGCACATCATTCCGATAGAGGTGGATAATACTGAAGCCAAGAGTTTAAGAACCTTCATAGCACTCATGGGATTATATCCCAATGGACTCTACTTGAAACACATCAACATAATGGCATATTAGAAAGAAGGAATCGCACATTGTTGGATATGGTGCGATCAATGATGAGTTTAGTAGAGGTTTCGACTACCTTCTGGGGTTATGCTCTAGAAACGACCATGTTTACACTAAACTGAGTATCTAAATTGGTTCAAAAGACACCATATGAGATATGGTTTGGGAAGCGTCCCAATGTGTCTCTTATGGGAAATTGGGGATGTGAAGCTTATGTAAAGAAAATGTTTTATGAAAAGCTTGGTTCTAAATATGATAAATGTTATTTTGTTGGATATCCTAAGCAGTTTAAAGGATATTACTTTTATTCCCTATCTGACAGTAAAGTGTTTATTGCCAGAGATAATGTATTCCCAGAGAAGGAATTTATTTCCAAAGGAATCAGTAGGGAGAAAGTGGAACTCGACGAGGTTCAAGAACAACAAGAAAGCATTGAACTGATAGATTTACAAGATGAACAAAGAAAATTAGAAAGTGTTATGGAATCTCAAATTCCTCAAGTAATACAAGTACCTCATAGATCTAATAGGACATGCCTTGAACCTGAGAAATTTTGATATCTTGTGACACAGGAAGGTGGTGAGTTGGTCATAGATGATGAACCAACTATGTAGAAGCTATTAACATACCAGACTCTGAGAAATGGCTTGTGGCCATGAGATCTAAGATGGGGTCCATGTACCAACAAGGTATGGACCTTGGTGGATCCACCTGAAGGGGTAAAACCCATAGGATGCAAGTGGGTCTTCAAGAAGAAGACCGACATGGATGGTAAAGTACAAACCTATAAGGGCATATTGGTTGCAAAGGGTTTCAAACAAGTTCAAGATGTTGACTATGATGAAACTTTTTCTCTAGTGTCCATGGTTAAGTCCATCATATCAGGATCATGCTTGCTATTGTATCTTATCATGAGTATGAGGTTTGGCATATGGATGTTAAAACCACTTTCCTTAAAGGGAGTCTTCTTGAGGATGTGTATACGACACAACCTAAGGGTTTTATAAATCCAAAGGATGCAAATAAATTATGTAAGCTACATAGGTCAATCTATGGATTGAAGTAAGCATCTCAGAGCTAGAATCTTCATTTTGATGAGATAGTGAAAGAGTTTGTCTTTATTCAAAATGAAGATGAACCTTGTGTGTACAAGAAGGCTAGTGGGAGCATAGTGACATTCCTCATATTGTATGTAGATGACATACTATTGATGGGGAATGACATCCCTACTTTACTAAAGGTAAAGACAAGGCTGGGAAATACTTTTTCTATGAAAGACTTGGGATAACCGTCCTACAGCTCAGGGATAAAGATCTATAAACATAGATCTAGAAGGATTCTTGGACTAAGTCAATGAACACACATTGACAAAGTGTCGAAGCAGCACAACATGGAGAGCTCAAAGAGATGAAACCTGCCCATGCTTCATGGAATTACCATCTCTAAAGATCAATGTCCCATTTCTTATAAATAAAGGGAATGCATGAGTTTGATTCCATATGCATCAACAATTGGATAAATCATGTATGCAATGTAGTGTTCTCGTACCGACGTCTCATATGCCTTGAGCATGATGAGAAAATATTAGTCAGATCTAGGTGATGCTCACTGGACAATCATAAAGAACATCCTTAAGTACTTGAGAAGAAGTAAGGATCAGTTCCTCACCTACAACAGAGAGGAAGAGTTGGTGGTAAATGGTTACACCAATGTAAACTTCTAAACTGACAAAGATGATTGTAGATTGCAATAGGATTTTTGTTTTTCCTAAACAACGGAGTTGTAGGTTAGAAGAGTTCCAAGCAAGAGACAGTTCTCGATTTTACAATAGAGGCTGAGTATATTTTTGTATCGAATGCAGCAAAGGAGGCTATATGGATCAAGAAGTTCATATTTGAACTTGAGGTTGTTCCAAGCATCAGTGACGCAATTGAGATACATTGTGACAACAATGGGGCTATTGCACAATCTAAGGAACCTAGATCATATCAGTGCATAAATAATATACAAAGGTGGCTCCATCTCATACCATAGATTGTATAGTGAGGAGATGTAAAGATTTTCAAAGTACCAACTCAGAACAATGTTGTTGATCCCTTGACAAAAGCACTTTTATAGTAGAAGCATGATGAACATGTTAGATCATTTGGAATACAATTTGTGGGTGATTGACTCTAATTGCAAGTGGGAGTCTATTGGTATGTATGCCCTAAGAGACAATCATATGATGATTGTAATGGCATAACTTGTAAATAATTTGAATATTAATAAAGGAAAGCTTCCAATTTATTATGCTTTATTCAATTATGAGATAATTAAATAACATTATAAATATATATAGAATGATATTACTCAATGATGTATGTCTTCAAGTATGTGACTTGAACAATGAGATCATACATATGTTAAGACTATACATTCTCATTATGTCCCTAGTCATATGTTATTGTGGAAGGTCAATAGACAACAATAACACACAAGACTAGAGTGTGTGTTGTTTGATGACACAGTCTCATTAGTCATGATATGGAGATATCAAACCAAGCACACATGTACTTGTTAAGACAATAGTGTATTAGAGAGACCCACCATGAGAGTAACACATGGAAACCATTACTATGGTGGTCATAGTTAGCTCTGATAGTGTTGGTGGTCATTGTGGTTCTTAGATTTGAAGTCACTACACTCATCACATGTCATTTAGTATGTTTTGACATCATCAAATGTAGCCCTAAATAAGTTTATAGTAAAGGTGATGATTGGGTGATTGTGACACATGGGGACTGACTATGAGTGGTGTATATGAGATTTGTCCCTCCTATGGAAGTATGATATCCTAGTCCTCTTGGATTAGAGAGACTGAGAAATGCATGGTCGTGCACATGTGAGTCGATATGTGATATTGAGCTTACATATATCTCATACAAACTACTATACCAAGGATCATAGATTGAATGTTGAAAAGAATGACAAATCCATGCCTTGAGTTCAATCTGGATATCAGAGATAAAGGAACTATACAAACATTGGAGCACAATACACATATTTTAGGTTGAAGTTGTTCTCCAACTTTCCATATACTTGGGTAGCAGTGATGTGTGACTAGGCACTGCTCATTGCTTGTGATTTCATAACTGGTTATGGACATTCACTACCAACATAATATGGGACCTATAGGGTCACACACATAGGTCTTGACCTAGAAGAGGAGTTTAATCTTGAATGATTATTGGATTGATTATTGAAGTGTTTAGGTATTGAATTCAAGCAAAAAATCAACTAACTGGACTCCCAACCGATCATCTCATCTGATGAAACAACCTTTTGGAGTGTCTGGTTGATTGGATATTAAATTGGATGAGTTTTGCATGTTCAGACCACCAACCAGTCAGCTCAATTGGTGATCCAATCAGCTCAAGATGAGTGAGACGATCGGTTCACCTAGTGAACTAATCTTCTCAATCATGTCAACTGAAGGTTCTCGTGGCTTTCTCAAATTTGTGAGAAAATGTTGATCGTTTCACTTGCTCAATTCGATTCGTGCAAGGAGTTAATGTTTAGCATTAATTGGATATGAATTGCCAAAATTCATATGCAATTACAAAATAGGAGAAATGACCAGTTGACATAGCAAACCAATTGGTTTGTGTGTGAATCGATCAATTTGATTTCCAACCGACTAGTTTGGCACTCGTAGGTTGTGAAAATGCACGATCTTCCGATCCTTTCCACCCCCACACAGATTGGGAATCCAGACCCTAACCCCTCCTATAAATAGAGGGGTACTGGGGGCTTCCCAGAACACAACTTTATTGCTTATTACAATTGATGTCCTCTCTAGTTGTAGTAACCAATAGAGAGCCCGAGAAAGTCCTACCCGAAAAAGGGAGGGATAGAAAGGGAGATACAATTGTGGGAGAGCAAGTTGGTGACTAGTACAACAACATGAGGGACAACTCATTCCTATCTGTTATGGTAGGTCGAAAGGAATTCTAGGCGGTCTGTGTGGACTTCTCTAGAGGAGGGGTGGTCTTTTCCCATTGCTAAGGAGGACAATGTTGGCTGGCAGTCTACAAAGAGATCATGATCTGCTGCAGATGGCATTGAAGTTTACTGTCTGCGAAGGAGCCACAGACAAGTACTAGTGAAACTACAAGACATTTGTGTATCTACTACAACGAGGAGATGTCATTGTACTTGCTCTAGGACCAGGTATATCCTCAAAAGCATCCTTCTCATCATATAGTTGTTGATGTGATCTGCTAGTTTATGGGAATGTGGTATAAAAATTTTGTTTCTGTTTCCAATTCTGTAGCCATTTATCCCTACAAATTTGAATGGCATTCTTCTTTTTCACTAGATCTTGAGCTAGATCCTCCACATGAACGTGAGTTGGAGGAATCACTAGAGATTTTGTGCCATTTATCCTTTTTCTTGTGCTTCTCTTCCCATCTCTTGTGATGGTGGGCCTTTTTTCCTTGTGGGACTCTAACAACCTCAATTTTGCTTTTATTGAAATAGATTGAAATGAAATTTTACATATAAAAAAGGGATTGAATGGAAATTTGTATGCTTTGTTTTCATATAATGGATTCCTTGGCAAATTTCCTTTGGATACATAATTTTGTGGTTTATACTGTTTTGATAAGACCAATATTGCTAAAAGGGAAAAAGGATAAAAGAAATCCCATAATAAGTAAAATGGAAAAAGAAATAAAAGATATGTGTGTGCATATGTGATAATTGTGTAGAATTTTCTAGAAAGTGGCATGGACGACCACTATTGGTTAGTTTTTGGTTCGAATTGGTTTCTAATTAGAAAAGAAATCAAAATTAAGAAATAGAAGAAAAATGAAGAGAAAAAGATGAATTTTAATGCATAATATATGCCTTACAAGTGGATAACTTGCATATGAAGAAAAGTCACTTTTATTTTCTACTTTTGGTTTTAAACTTTTCATACAATTAGTTTAAGTCATTATAGACTTTCTGTTAAAATTTTGGAGAAAAAGTATTGAATATGTGCAAGATATGGATTTTACAAAAATCCTTAAAGTGAGAGAGATATGTTTTATTCGCATAAAGTCCTTGTGAAACAAAATAGTAAGATGAGATTATTCGTGACCATAATAATTATCCAAGTCAATTTTAGACGAAATATAATCAAAATACAAGATTACAGGAGAAACACCAGAACTTTCCAAGATATTTGGTGATCTAGGGAATTAATATATAATTATCTAAAATTTGCTAAAAAGGCAAATTTAGAGTTACTAATCAATTAGTTTGGACCAAAATTTTTTCCAAGAAAGAGATAGTGAGAAATAGAAACTTTCCATGAAAATTTCATAGGAAAAGGAGTTGTTTACAGAGAGATATATTTACTTAAATAAATTGGGGTTTTATTAAAAATGAACAGTTATTTCTTTAGAGAAAGGTCTTCTCTTTTCCTCAACAATTGCATCCGTATCCTATTTTCTTCTTAGCCCATTGATGGGTTGCTCCTACTCCTCCTTCCTATATAAGGCTCAGATCTTCTCTATTAGATCATAATAGAAGATCACAATATGAATAAGTCACGAATCTCAGAGAAGCATGTCTTCTTCTCTACGTTATGAGTGTACTCGACAATGGGAAGTCGCTCCCTATTTTTGGCAAGGGCATCACTCCCTTTTCTTGGATCCAGACTCCTAAGCCCAGAGTTCATGGCACCACATCAATGGGAAGGAGACAGATTGTCCATCCTTTCTCCTTCACCCTCGCGAGCAGACCCGGAAGACAGGGAGATCGAGACACAAGCTAGATGTGGAGCCTTGTTTCTCCGGTGAAATAGGGAGGCAAAGACCTCCTTTCTGTGATTGGGCAATTTGTGAGGAGAAGAGAGGAATCACATTCAGTTTATTAGCTAAATGTGTCCAAGATAGGATCCTCGTGAAAAGGAAAGAAAAGATACAAAAGAAAAGGTATATTTCATTGATGTAGTGACTTTCTATTGGCTATAATCAATTAATTTATTAAAATCATATAAAATCATAGAAAGGTCCAATGATAATACATTATATATGAAAATTGATCAGGAGAATGCAAGGAATGAGATAAAATTATTTTCATAGCCCAAATATGCTTCTCGTGTGAAGAATATCTAAATTTTCCATCTTTAATGTGTTAAATAAACTAGAACCCTAATTTTTTGAGAATTGATGATCTTCATATGTCCAATTGTTAATGTTGATCAAAGATTGATCTTTTATGCATAAAAAGAGAAACTTGGAAGTTATTTGAGTTTAACAACCATTAATTTGATAAATTAGAGTTTCCATGAAATAAAAGGTGTATTTAATGAAGAATTAGGGTTTGTAACCTAATAAAGCATGAAAAGTTGAAACAAGGGTTTGGGAAGACAAAACCTTAACTAAACCCTAATGTTGACCCAGAAACCCTAACTTTAGGACCATGTCAGTCTTAAGAAAGATTTGGATAAAATAGTAATACATGGGTGTGTCGCATTAACTTTTAAGGTGAACTTGGTTGGTTGGTTGATTGATTGGTTGCTTAGACATCTAGATTCGTGATCAAGGTAAGTGGCTACCGCTAAGATTACTTGTCTTAGTTTCATGACATTTTCTGAGGTTTCACCGATTTGCTTGAAATTAACTGCTTGGATGAACTTTGATTCTTGCAACTATAAAGTGACTATGGCTATCACCATAAATATGTTCATGACTAGCTAGATCCTAATCCACCTCTGTATCTTTGCTTATATGTGAGAAATTGATGATCTAGGTGTTGGTCTACCTTTTGGGGTAGGACCAATAGATTATCATGAGTCAAATTTTGGTCTACCTTTGGGTAGGATAATATGACTATACAACATTAAATCTGGGCCTACATTTGGGGTAGGACCAAAAGGGGCTATTGAGGATCTACCATATGGGAGAGGTAGTATCTATGTCCAGTGCAAGGACAACATAGAGGCTTGGATGGATCAGGATTGAGTAGTTATGCTTAAGATGTAAAGTTTAATCTGTTAAACAATAATTTTGTAGCAATATGTTGTTACAACTAGATGCAAACATTTTGTTTCCCCCACATACCAGTACAATTTGTTATACTGACTGACATTTTGTTTATCTGTGATTTAGGGTAATCTGTTGTTACATCTACAAGATTAACGGAAAGGGGATATTCAATAAAAGGTGACATTGAAAAATAACAAGGATATATAATGTTTGGAGGAATATAGTTAGATAGTTCTAGCCTTAGGTAAAACCCTGAAATCCCATTTTTGAAAAGGTATATGAAAAGAAAAAAAATCATGCATTAAGCTTAGTTGTGATAGAATTTATTAATTATTTTTTATTATTTGCAAAACCATATGATCTTGTTTGGGATAATGGCTCAAGCTTCTTGGCCTTCCTTAGTTGGGGGTTGTTGGGGTGGGGTAATTATAGAAACCTTCCTTGAAGTGACCCTTCTTTCTTCATTTGAAGCACCACATGGCAGAGGTAGGCTTGACTTTGTGAACTCTACCTTTGGAGTACATAGCATATTATTTAAATTGAAAGGATGGAGAAGCTTGACTAACAATAGCTTCAATTTGGGATTTGATTTTAGCCTTCTTCATTCTCTTGAGATCTTTCTCTTCTTCTATTTCTTCTTCCTCCTACTTGTCAAGTTTAACTTCATGGACTTGTAGATTTCCTATGAGATCTTCAGTAGAAATATCAATAAGATATTCTTTTCTTTAATGGAGTTCACCTTGGATCTCCACCTCTTGGAGAGAGTTCTAATAATATTTGAATTTATCTCTCCTAGATCCATATGATGACCTAGAAAAGCTAGACCATTTACAATGGTGTTGAGTCTTGAGTACATCTCGACTACCCTCTCCTTCTTTCCCATTTTGAAGTTTAGGCCTCTGGGCATATAGACTATTATTTTCTTTACTTTCTTTGTCCCTTCATAAGTGACACATAGATTTCTCCATACCTCATAGGTCATCTCACAAGAATAAATCCAGTTGAACTCAGTGGGGGAAAGAAAGGCATAGAGAATGTTGATGGCTTTTGCATTCAAAGTTGCTTTATTTAAAGTAGCTTCATCCCATTCTTCTATCTTTGTCTCTGGTAGCTCGTATGCAAGATCCACCATTATCCAGATCTCAAGACTTGATCCTTATATGTAGAACTATAACCTTCTCTTCCAATATAGGAAGTTGCTACCATCAAAGATTGGAATGCTGATTAGGTGTCTCCCACATTTATAATCACCCATCGTTTCCTACTTGAGGAAGTATTGCTTGGACAAGACCCTCTTTGACACCAATTGTTGGATCAATGATGGTCTCTAGGAGGGGGGCTGAATAGAACTATAAATACTTAAACCAAAATCATTACACCTTCAAATTATATTACAAGATAAGGTTGTATATATGGAATTTGAGTGCAACTAAATACACATAGAAAGGATGAGAGAAACTAAACAAGAACAAGATACAAGCCATTTATAGTGGTTACAAACTCCAAATTAGGAGAGTGTACATCTACTAAATAGAGATGTCAACCTCTAGGATTTTTCAAACATGTCACACCCTTATATTCCATTATAAGATTTACAACATATGACCTACCTTTTCCAGGACAAGGATATCCAGCCTTCCCTATAAAGGACTTACCTATCCATGATAAGGAGTCTTGTACCTTATCCCAAGGATTTACCCACTATTTTAATGAGTCTGTGGCCTTCTCCAAGGACTTAACCACTCTTGCAACAAGTCTCCCCCTTCAAGCCCTTGACTTCAATCTTTCACCTTTGACTTCACCTTCAACAAGGAGAATCTTTAACCAAGTGACTCCTTCCCTTATTCTTCTTTGCCTCTCTTAGCCAAGAGAGAGAACCTTCATCTTAATGGTAGAAAGAGAGATTGGAAGGTGGAGGAAGTGAGAGCCTACCAAGATATACATGTAGGACTAGCTCTCTTACAAATCTCCTACTCAATGTAATGGATGTAGCAAGTGATTAACCTTGAGAATGGATGGTTTGATGCCTAGTACTAATATAGATTTCACCCTTAACCACATTCTCACCACATATACTAATTGACCTTGGTGATTCCTCGTAGAATAACCCATCCAACCTCTCTTTTTCTAGATATCATGTACCTTTTCCATCGCCATTGCAATATTTCCTTTCAAATTGTAGATGTTAGTTGGATCCCTTACATAATTGTAAATATTTCATTTTCATCCTGGGTTCCCCCGTGTGTTCCATAAACATCTCCAAAAGGCACTAACCACCACCTATCTTAAATCACAACTCACCCATCATTTTACCAATGGCGGTCACTGTCACAAAACCATTTATTACTGATATCCTACTCCCAATGACTACAGAATCTGTGGCAATAGGAGTAGGTCATCCGTCCCTAGCATGGTATCATCAAAGCACAAATGTGGAAGCATAACATCTTAGCATACATAAATATATAGTAGGATAAAAGAACTAATCATAATCTCAACATTCAACATGTATTATTAAGCAACATTATCCTATTACTAGATTTCAGTTACATATTGAAGAGTCAAATTGTACAAGTTTGGTCATGTACACTAGGGATCTTACAACAAGTGCATCTTACATAGATCATGAAGTCCATCAACTCCTAGCCATCTTTGAACCTAAAAAATACGTGAAACAAGTGGGTCAAGACATGAGGTGTTGAGCATAAGGCAAAAAGATACATATATAAGCTTTGCATAAATTGAAAAGAGTTGCAGAAGTAGAAGAACACAAATAAACAAGTTAAGTATTTAGAAAAAATGAGCACCCATGGTTTATATCATTTTACTCCAATTATACCAACATCATCATATATCATAAGGCCTTTTTGACAACTTCAAATTAGAAGAGTCTGTAAGGGTTCTCAAGAATAGCTAACCCTTTTATCGACTTGGTATGACTTGTCTTGACAACTCAAGTAGGACCCCCAAATGTGTTTCCTTACCCTGAGAATATAGATAAGTACACAAGGTTTGCATAATGGAGTTCTATATTATGTTTTCAAGTTATAAAATCGATGAGACAAACATTGAGTACAATACTAGAATACTACATGGCAAATTTGAGCAAGTAAACATGCATTCATATGTATCACAGTTCAAGCTAGAAAGACAAAGTCATATAATTATTTGACACCTATACCTGATTCTAGGATTCATAAACTAACTTATAGTCTATCATCTAGACACAAGCATCACCTAATTGGGAATAAGATTGCATATATGTATTAGATTATCATCATTAACCCTAATTAGCTTTGTTTTTAGGGTTTTGTCCAAGTTCTATTTTAAGTTGTTGAATTTCATGTTTTATGATATCTTAGTGATTTAGAGGTCATCAAAGAGGTGTTGTTCAAGTTTTAGGACCTTTTGATATTCCATCAATTTTATATGATTATTACAAGATCCATCTTACTTATGTACAATGTACGTCAAAAGAACTCACAATAGAGAAACCATGCTCAAGGGTCACCAAGACATGAGAACCAATAATAGAACATGGTTTATATCAGCAATATTAGGTCATAAGAAACATATATCAATATTAGGTGGATGTCCCCTATGGTATAGGCAACATTGGGTTCAACACTCTCACATCCATGCAAGTATCAACATAGTTCATTCTATTATCAAAATATGAACCATATGGACACTCACATTCAAATAATTAGGAATAAAAGAATAAATTCTGATTCAAGAGGAGACAACATAATAATAAGAGTCACATGATATTACAGTACAAGTATAGAAAACAAGTCCTATGTGAAACACTAGGTCATCACTAGTGGATTAAAAGGCACAAACACCAACCTATCATTTCACAGAGTAAAATTTGACATTAGGGTCTTTAATCATAATGATTTTATTGAGGTTTATGCACTAATGAGATCAATACCATCATATAACTACAATACAACCATTACATGTCATACATAGGTCACATTCACGTGTTCGATGTCAAATGAATCAACCATAGAAAGAGGGATATAATGGACCAATATTACTCTCAAAGAGAGACATAAATTGTTGAATTGAGGTTGATTAGGCATTGATCAATATTAAGATGCAAGATTAGCATAATAGTGCAAGGTACACCATTATCATGCACAATAACTCACATAAGTGCAGTAAGTCATCAAGAGTACATGAAAAGTGGTTGGAGCCCTCAAATCATTAAATAGTGATGAAAAGATACTTGATTGATAAATAGAAGTGTAGGGTAGCAATTAAGATTCGATTTTTATCATAAAGATGCATTACTTTCATTCACAATATGAAGTTAGCCTCTTTCAAGGAAATCAAGGAACAAAAAATGGAATTTGAGTTTGGGACCATTCCCATTGTATGGCTTGTCGAGCTAATCAATTTGGTATGTAATTTTACTGTATTTTTCCTTAATGGTTGTATGATATAAATTTTTGATTATCAAGATCAATACTACATAAAATATGACATCAAAAACATATCTCAAGGAGGGGGTCATTACCCTATGATGTATTGAAGGTCTGGGGCCTTTGATTGTCAATTTGATGGTCAGGAAGGGGTGTACATCCATGCTTGTCCTTAGGGCATGTCTATATGGTTCATGATGGTTCAACCTCCTCGGGGTAGAAACTACCAAGTTCATTCTACTTGGTTTGGCCGGGTCTGGCCACCTCACAATAGTAGGTCCACACTCACCAGCATTCTTTGTCCCTTTCACGGTGGAGCACTAGATTCGAAGCTCATCGGAGCATTCTTCTAGGTGTGAGGAAAGGGGATCTAGACCCTAATAAAGTTTCTTTAATGCTTGGATGAACCAGGCAGACACATACCTACCCATAGAGATGCCTGAGGTGGTGTGATGGGGTGAGATCCATAGAGGGGACCTACGGCGGTGCCACTGGGATGCAGTAGAAAAAGGGGGAAAAGAAGGTGGGAGAGTAGGCTAGAGGGAGAGAACCAAGGGGAAACAAGTAGGAAATGTATGATTGTGAAGAAATTAGAAAGTTAGGGCCTTGAATTTGGTCAAAGAGGTAAGTAAAAGTTGTGATTGGAGGAGTAGTTGTGGTGTTGTTGCAGAAAATCCACCATTCTTGCGTACGGAGGTGGGACATGAGCTCCCAATCGTTAGATCTCTGACCCAACATACAACATCTTGGATAGAACACATTTTAGGGTTTAAGATGGAAGAGGCGGCGGTTGGAATACACACCTTCTTGTGGCCTTTGTTGGGTTAGTCCAAAATAGAAGTGAAGGATCAAAATCAGAAGTAAATAAATGTAAATAAAGTTATCTTAAAAATCTTATAATTTGGGGACATGAAGGTCTCGTTGAGGCGACTCTTTTGTCTTATAATAGATAATTGAGTCTTGTACAACATGAAATACATTAGGGGGGTGTGATCACATTTATAACTTTTAAATAATCTTGCAAAATGGTGACTCATTAAGGAATGGCAATAGTTTAGATTTGCAAATGAATGTCACACATTATAAAATTAATCATGGATGTGACCAAATTGGTTCATCATAATTTGCAAATTATTAAATTGATCTCCAATTGAATAAGAAAGCCACTTGATAAAAAAGAAGAGTACAATAGAGGAGAGAGAAAATTCAGATTGTCACATCCTTCATTCCTTAAAAGAAATTTCATCCTTGAAATTCATCCAAGATCATGGTCAAATGTCAAATTTCATATTAATTGTGTTTTGGCAACCAAACATAGGTTCCAAGTCATCCACCACTATGGGCTGCACACTCATGTTATTGTCATCAATGGTGTACCCATCCCAATCATATACATGTTACTTTAGTGTTCAATCATATTGTGACATCATCCTGACATTAAGGTTCCATAATCCTTATCCATATTACATTAGGGTTTTTGTTTGTGTACTCATACAATCCCAAGGTGGGTTACCAAAAAATTAATTTATCAATTTCTTAAGTGAACATGTTGATCATCATGAATTTCAAATTATATTATCATTGAATAGATATTTCATCATGATACTATATTTCAAGCATGTTTTAGTTTTCCCAAAAATTCTACCTATTATACCTAATTACGTACATACCTTTTCATTTAGATATGAAATTAAGCAATTTATACATCATGATTATTCAAGTTACGATTTGAAGACATCATTATATAAATTTCCTAATTTCAAGTTTACATCTTTGATGTATGGTACCATTTCCTATTAGGCATAGCCTATGAGAGTGGCTTATTTGACATATATCAAGTCCTAACTTAACTGAGGTTATTTTATATATACCTCATCCATTCAGGAACAACATTATCATCATTATGAATGTTTCATAATTATCTCACTTGTATCTCAAAGGAGCTCCACAAGATCAAGCCACTCGAGCTAAGACCTACCTATGTCAAATAACACATGCTAACCATGTTTATATACCCATAACATACTTTTATCTGACATAAAAAATGAGAGCAAACACTAGATTCCTTTACATCAACCAACTGACCTGAGTATGCAACTCATCATAAACATCACACATCATATACATTATCTTAGGGTTTTGGGACATCTCCATCACCTATATAGAAAACATCATATATCCAATTGCCTCTTTCTCTAGGGTTATGCATTTTCAAAGAAAATCTAAGGTTCAACATTTTCAAGGGAACCACACACTAGGTGACTCAACTCAGATATTTTTAAGTATTCTATCTAGGGACTCATCATCATGCATTCCATCATTCATATGTTTCAACATATCACATGTTTTGGAGGTTAGGTACTCTAACCTTCTCCCATGTCAGGTTGACCATCTCAAGGGTTCACCCTTTTCATATGTCCCATACAATATTTCTTTCTTTGTAAAGAGACTGAGGCCCATGTTGGTCTCAAAATTGTATCTCATGTATCTACCTCAACATGTACATGACAAGGTAAATGTAAGAATGCCAACCCACTAGCCATGTTTAGCACATCAACCAAGCCATATGTACCATTGAAGGTGCTAGATTTAGCTAGGTTTGGATGGTCAAAACTCATCCCATGTCATCAAATCATACCTGACCCTTCCAAATAAAAACTTAGGTCAACTTGAAGCAAGCTCATATCATAAATGTTGACATCACAATCCATGTCAATATCATCATCACCACCACCATCATCTTAGGTTATCTAGTCCACTTACTAGACAAACATGTAGTACGGATCTAGAAAACTCTAGAGGCTAAATATCATCTAAATACTCTCATCAAGACTAATGTTACATCTCTTTCTCTTAGGTTACATTGACACTCACGATATTTCTATGTTGTGGAAACACTTTTCATATATATATATATATATATATATATATATATATATATATATATATATATATATATATATAATATATATATATATATATATATATATATATATATATACACTAATACTTGAAATAGGTTTTCTCCAACATTGAAATATGTGATGGAATTCACCATAATCCATTCGAATAAAACCAAAACCAAAGCAAGTTACCAAACTCATTAGGCAACCTAGTACCATGACACCTAGAGAACTAGAAATAACATGGTGCACACTAGTGTAGCTACCCTAACCACATCCTGCCAACATATATCTAGGGTTATATTAAGATCTCCCTTTTCTCACCCTTATAAACCTACAACACATACAAAAGGATAGAGGAGGGGAAAAGAAAGGTTCTAGGGATTACACAAGTGTACACCTAGTTCTACAACATCTAGGTTCTAACTTAGAGGCTAAGTAGACTTAATCCATAAAGGACAACATATTAAGTTTCTAGGGTTGTGATGTATGGATGAGTTAATTTGTGTTTCATGTGAATAATTTTTGGTGTATTTATTGTTGATGATCTGATACCATCTATCATATAACCATTATTACCCTTATCCTACCCTCACTAACTATAGAGCTAGTGGTAATAGGACTCGGGCATACATACTTAGCATGGTATTATCAAAGCTTAAATGTGAAAGAGTAAAATCTTAAAATACTTGAATAGATAACAAGAT
Organism: Alisma plantago-aquatica; assembly: GCA_963693085.1. NCBI lineage: Eukaryota > Viridiplantae > Streptophyta > Magnoliopsida > Alismatales > Alismataceae > Alisma > Alisma plantago-aquatica. Next base: position 762,292,833 of record OY856413.1, on the reverse strand, counting down.
CAAAACACCAATCATAATCTCAATATGCAACATGTATAATTAAGAAACATTGTCTTATTACAAGATTTCAATTACATATTGAAGAGTTATACTATACATACATGTTCATGTGCACTAGGGATCTTACAATAAGTACACCTGACATAGCTCCCAAGTGTTGGGAAATCTGGGCAATACATAAGGCATCAGAAACAAAATTTTAATTTATGATTCCCTAATTAAGGAAATATCGTCAACAATGATGTATCTAGGAAGGAAGATTTACAAGGTTATATATGGTCTTGGAGAAAGTCTAGTGATAATTCCCTTATAGCAGCATGGTCCTTTCTTCATGCTGCAACGTGCTTCTTCAAGTGGCACTTGGATAGTTGTAAGAAACAGCCTCCTGGTGCAACACCATGGACGAATGTTGATGTTGTCCTCCTAAAGGAAAAAATTCCTTGCCTCTAGAGTAGTCCATGTGGACCACTGGGAACTCCATGTTGTGCTACCAGAGCCAACATGAAGGAGTTATCCATTCAAACATCAGTGTACTAGCACTGATTCACTCTCCCACGATTGTCTCTCCCTTGCTATCCCTCCCTTTTTAGGTAGCACTTGCTTGGGCTCTATATTCATTACCACAACTACAGAGTACAATAATTGTTAGAGCTTATTTTGTGTCCAAGAAACCCTAGTACCCCTTTATTTGTAGGAGGGCTAGGGTCAAGGTTTCCAATCAGTCTGGGAGTCGAAGAGATAGAATTCACAATTTTTTTGGAAACTATGAATTGTGAACTGATCGGTTCACTGTCCAACCGGTCAGTTGACATGGTGATCCGATCAGCTCATCCACTAAATCGATCAGTTTAGTAGTTTTCCTATTTCTAATCACATTGGTATTCAATGCAAGATTAATGCAAATCATGACATCAACATTAATTCTTGATCCAATCAAATTGACCATTGAACCAGGTGGTTCATCACATGAACCAATCATTTGGGAACATGAACTGGTCAGTTCATGCCCTAGTTCAAGAATTATTTAACCAATGTTGTTTCAAATTGACCTAACACTCCAATTGATTGGTAGAGCACTTGAACCGGTCAGTTAAGAGTCCGGACAGTCAATTTTGAACCTCAGTTGTTTAATTGAATACCTAAACACTATTAGTAATCAAGTTAAATATCATTCATGAATAAACTCCTATTCTAAGAGTATCCTATGTTTGTGATCCTATAGCGAGTTACATTGGCAGTAAATGTCCATAACCAACTTATGAAATCATAAGCAATGAGCGATATCTAGCAACACATCATTACTACCCAAGTAATTTGAAAAGTTGGAGAACAACTTTAACCTATAATCTTGATCGATGTTACCACGATCATATAGTTCCTTTATCTTTGATATCTGGATTGTACCCAAGGTATGGAATTCGTGATCATCATCCTATTTAATGCTCTATCCATTTTCCTTAAACTAGATCAAACTGTCTGAGATGCATGTGATCTCACATATCACATATTGATTCACATGACTATGGCTATATATTTATCAGTCTCTCTTACAAAGTGGCATGTATATCAATCACCTATAGAAGGGACAAATATCATCTACATCGCTCACACTCAATTCCCATGTGTCTCAAAGTACCTGAGCATCACCTTTATGGCAACCCTTATTCAAGGTCATGTTGGATGATGTCAAAGTCCAACGAACGACATGTGATGAGTGTAGTTGAAGAACCACTATCACCACAATCACTATGAGAGTCAATTCTAACTACCATTCTATGGTCTCCATGTATCACTCTAATGGTGGGTCTATATGACATACATTCTCTAACATGTATTTGTGTGCTTACTTGAGGTCACATATCATGACTAATGAGACTCTGTCATTAGTCAACACACACTCTATTCTTGTGTATTACTATTGTCCATTTTGCTTCAATAGTAATATCTAACTAGGGATGTAAAAATAATGTATGTGCTCTTATCATACATATGAACCCTTTATTTCGGTCATCAACCTGAAGACATATGTCATTGAGTAATATCACTCTTTAGACATCTACTATATATGAGTCATCATCTCATGATTGAGACAAACATAATAGATAGAATTACCTTTGTCATTATCAAATTAGGTATCTAATGCCACATTCCAATAATCATATGATTGTCTCTCTGGGCATATATACCAACAGACTCCCACTTGCAATTAGAGCCAATCACTGAAAAATCTTATTCCAAGTGATCTTAACATGTCTATCATGTTTCTGTTGCACAAGTGCTTTTATAGAGGGTTAGCAACGTTTTCTTCTAGTTGGTATTTTGCACGTTTTATAGCTCCTTGATGTGTGACTTTTCACACGAGGTGGAAATTTTGTAGAATGCTATTTGAGTTCCTTTGGCTAACCAGTAGCTCCATTGTTGCCACAGTATCTCTATCGTGTCATCAATGGTTGGAATCTCCCACAATTTCATCTATATGAACTTCTTGATCCATACCTTATCCTTTGTTGTGTTCATAACACCTAATATACTCAGCTTCTATTGTACAATTTGCAACTGTCTCTTGCTCAGAACTTTTTTAGCTAAGATATCTTGTTTTAAGTTCAAACACAAATTTAGATTACAATCATTAATTTTATTTGTCACTTTGGAAGAATGTATCGGTGTAATCCTTTATGTAATATCCTCAACTTTTTTAAATTGAATTAAATAAATATAAGGCATGAATTCACACATGTTTCCCGCAATGATATTATTTATGGAATGATAATATTACTCATGAGACTATTTACATCGCAAATATGTCCTTGGGTCCCAAGACAAAAAATAAGATATTTTGTGTATAGATAAATATTAAGGGCTTTGTGAAACAGTGGATACTAGAACTATAATAACATATGCAAGTTTTCAAAAGGAAGTAAAAATACATGGTGTTTTAGATAACTAAAAGAGAATCATCTAGTCATTATTCGAAACACAATGTTTGAGACAAGAATTAGTATTATTTGATCTAACTTTTGGTATACTTGAAAATACTACAGGAAAGATGAGAATGTTTTAAAATCGGGATATTCCTTGTGATTATTGTATTGTCTTAAACAATGTTTAAAATAATATGTTTTATACTTGAAAGACATCCCAATAAATCCCAACTTGGTAGATATTGATTGGAAAATGCACTATGAGTTTCCTTGAAGTGAGGATATTTGATTTAGGGAAATGTATCAAAGAGGAGACGAGGTATGATCTAAATCCCAAGTCATAAAAAATTTCCAATAATTTAAGGATTTGTGCCATATAGTAGTCTGCTTACGTTTATGCATTTTAGGTGTCAAAGTGGGTAATAAAATATGGACATATGTGTCTCTACATTACAAATCTATTAAATATCCTCCTTAGACAACTGAAAGTAATTTTCCTAAATGCACTTTATAACCAAAAGGAATGGGAAAGAGACCAAGGGAAGGAAAATAAAAAGGAATATTTTGGCTAAACCCATATGCTCGCGTATTTGGCTAGGGAACAATGGAATTGAAAGGTAATTAATGTTGGGGTGGAAGTAAAGTCTAAAAATAGAGACCAACGAAACATATCAGTGAAAGTAGTGAATAAATATGTATGTTTACAACCTCCACGAGAGGTACCCTCTTCCCCTCCACTTCATCCTCTTCCTTCTTTGGATCCTAGGGTTCTGCCCATAACTCGTGGAGGGAATCACATGAAGCCTTGTTTCCAACAAGGACATGGCACTTAGCCTTTTTATCCCAAAAAGAAATCAATTTTGTCATTGGCATTTGCAGCGTTCCTGACCCAACATAGGTTAATTCCAATGGGCTTGCATAGTGGTCGAAGCAACCAACAATCTGTTCACTAGCCAGGGACGAGGGTAGAAAAAATCCTATCTTTTACTTACACTCACATCGTTGGTACCCTTCTCTAGAACTTCCCTCGACACCCACCGATCTATACTACCTCCTCCTTCACTCCTGCTGGACAACACCAGGTTCGTAGGAGACAACACCTCTATTTGGGCCTATATGAGTCTATATGAGTGTATTCTAGCCTGACTCTATATGAGTCGCACTATATATATATATATATATATATATATATATATATATATATATATATATATATAAACATATACATACATATATATACATATATATAAATATATATATATATATATATTTATATATTTATATTTATATATACAGTGAGGCTAGAATACACTAAAGTGTACAAATCACACAGATACACTCAAGTGTGTTTGCATATCAAGACTATTTTTTACAAAATGTAAACCATTGATCTTCACTTTCATACTATAACTAGGCTACATACAAATTTTGAGCCCATTTGGATGAGTGGAAGTCACTCATCCGAGGGCAACAAAATCGATGCGCGAAATTAATTTGAAATGTATAATTTTTGCAGTCTTTATAACATGACCTATAAATGTCCAAATGTACTCAAATTTTGTGTATGAGCTATTCACATCATGTATAATAAGATCAATGGATTAGATTTTTGAAAAAAAATATTGCATCATGAAAAACTACTTGAGTGTATTCTGCTCCGAATACACTCGAGTGTATTCTAGCCTGACTCTCTCTCTCTCTCTATATATATATATATATATATAATATCAAAATGATCGGGAAAATGAGAGGAACTCCAATAAAATATGTTTAAAGATTGGCTATTCTCCCTATTCCAAAAGCAATAATAATATGTTTTCAAGAGATGATTAGTGTATATAAAACCCTAGATCCAGTGTATTAACATGTTGAAAACCTTAAAAACCCTTCTTTTATGCTATTATATGATGTTTTTGAATAAGATGAGAAACCAAGATGACCATGAAAATGATGATGATAATTGGTGTTTATAAATTGGTTAACCATACATGTGAATAATTAGGGTTAAAGGTCATATCTTTAATTGATGTTAATAAACATGATTGAATCTAAGTGATCATACTAAAAAGGGATATGTTCGATCTAGTAATAAGGGTTTCATCTAATGATCAAGATGTGCAGGAAATAGGGTTTGAGCCCTTAATCCATATCCTAAACCTGAGACAAATCTAAACCCTAGAATAGAACCCAGAAGGAATTGATATGATTAATGTGATGGTGACACTTTAGGATTTGCATACATGCAAATTAAAGTTGATTACTTGATTTTCTTACTTGATTGGATAAATATAAATATGATGAAAGTATAATTACATAATCTGCATGGCTCACCATTGAGGTACGTAATTACACTTATGACTACCCACATTAGTTTTTTGGTGTTTCCTGAGTGTTTCTCAAAGATTGAACAACTAAATTATTGGATGTTTATTTATATTCTGTTCAATTATAATGCCACTATGAGTATCACATAAATTTAGATATCATATTTTGAACCCTAGTTTGATTAGTATAAATGGGTGATGCACACGAGCCCTGGAAAGGATGGTGATCACACCCAAGATAATATATCTAGTAAGGGTCAAAATATGTAAAGAAAATGAAAGTTCTTTTTTGCAAGTAATTGATTGTTATATGTTGTTATATACTTGCACACATTTTGCATGTGCTCCATGTACATAATAAATTTTGATATGCTGATCGGTTGTTTTGTTTCATGGCATTTTAGGTACATGCTAGATATGATGATATCAAGATATGATGGACAGATGAAATAACATGAATACATTAAAGTTAGCTTCTAAGGAGGATTAGATAGATGATACTTCTTCTCATATGTACAATTTTGATGAAGGGAAAGTATGTATATTCTAGAGGAACATCTTGTAAACAACATATCTGAATTAATAAAAATTATTTGATATTAATTATTATTTGTTTAAATTATGCATCCTTGGAAAATTATAGGTAATGGCTCACATATTTTTTGTCTTCCTTAATTGGGGGTTGCTGAAAAGTGAGGTTGTTACATTTGGTATCATATCACCATATTTTTCAAATAATATTTAAAACATTATGATTTCAAGAAATTTATATAAATATGAGGGAATAATTAGGCCATTTTCTAAAGACGATGGTTTCTAGAAGGGACCACGACCCAAGGGCTAACAAAAGTTTCCTTCGCACCGCTAGTCAGCGTATGAGGACTCTCGGGCCCTTGCATCTTACCTGGCCAAAGTCGAAGGATTTTGCCTGAAGTAAAATACCTTTAGGTTGTATTCTCATCTTGATTCATTTTTTTTAATTAAGCCAGGGGTCGCTATTATTCATCCCACACCCCTCTGGTGGGCTAAAATCAGCAAAAAGAATACAACTCCCGCTCTTATAACTCAGGTATCTTCCCAAAAAAACAAAAACCCCACTAGAAACAACTTGAACAAAACTAGAACATCAAAGCTTCTCCTCTAACAGCCTAGGTCAATCCATGAAGGCCTTTAGAGCAATATAAGGAACCAGCTTCTTCTCTAATAGAACCATACCTCTGATCTTACTGGGAATCATATTGATATCCGTAGTAACCATAATGTCATCATTGTTCCTGCATCCCCATCTCCCTATCTCTCTGGGAATAGAGTTGATCACTCTATGAACAACCGAACCAGTGATGTGTGTCTTCATGAGTTCCTCTCTCAGCTCTTTTACCCAAGATCTCAGTCTCCATGGCTCGTCAGCGTGCTTCCAAAGAATATTAAAGATCTGCATGCTATCTATCTCTATGCTCGATATCTGTAGCATATGATCCCTTGCCAGCTTAACCCCAATGATGCAGGCCTGAATATAAGCAAGGGTAAAGTCCATCGTCTTCAACCAAACATGGAATATCATACAAACATTCACATGATGGTTGCGTATAATGCCTGCCGCCCATCTCCTCTCAGTACCATCGCAGCATCGTCCTCTCCCTATCGATACATTTAGCTTCAAGTTATATATAGCCTTCTTTTTAAGTGATTGGTTGATAGTAGCAACCAATCGCTTCCATTCTGTCAGCTCCGATCTTCTAGTGTCATCAAAATGCGCCACGCACCTGATACGCCATATGCATAAAGGAATCATCAATGCGATGTGCCCTGCTAGCCATTCATCCAACCTGGTTGAATATCCCTTGCTGCACGTGTCCAACAGACTTGTGATGTCTGCCGACGCCTCCATGTCCGTTAGGTCCTCGTATCTAGACCAGAAAACCCTCGCCGTCTGACCCTGGAAGAGGAGGTGGTTAACATCTTCTGAAAGAGGCTCCTCACAGCAACTACACCTAGATACAATCGGAATACAACATAGATCGCGGATGTTATCGTCGGTTGGGATAGCTCCCCTCGCCATCTTCCATATAATGGCACTGGCCTTGGGAATATCTAGGCCCCATATCTTATCGAGTCCTGGTGGCCCTTCCGTATGGACATTAGCTAACAACCTCTTAGCTGATCTCAGCGTGAACTGACCTCTCGGGTCAAGCTTCCAAACCACCTTATCCTCCTCCTCATCGATCCATCCCTCCGTCTCCTGTATGAGTTCAACTCCTCTCTCACTAACCAGCTGCTTAATAGAGTCCCAATCCCAATCCTCGTCGTCGATCCAAAGATCCTTGACCATTAAAGGGAGTCTTCTATCACTAGCATAGATAGCATGGTCCGTGATCCTCTCTTCACACCACCAAGCGTCCCAAAAAGGAATATCACCTCTCCCGATCGTCCACCTGCAAAGGGGAAAAACCTTAGGAAACATATCCCACACCTTCTTCCAATATGGAGACGAAGTATTGCTGAGCCTGAGGTTGCTGGGATAGTAAGCTGATCTACCCACGGCCGGGTTAGAGTACTTGTCTCTGCAAAACGTCGCCCATAGCGTCTCTCCAGTGATGAGCTCCCAACATGCCTTCGCTATAAACGCCTCGTCTATCGTCTTCAGAGACGTAAGGCCCAGACCTCCGCTACCCATCGACGTTGCAACCCTCTGCCACCCGATCCATGCCCTCCTATGATGGTTATCTCTATCTGCCCAAAGGAAATTGGATAGTCTTCTCTCAATGCGATGAGTGATGCCTGCTGGTAACCCCACCACTGCGGCCGCGTACACGGTGATGGAGGAAAGAACATTGGCTATCAGCAGCCGCCGACCCGCAAAGGAAAGCACCCTCGATCTCCATGAAGCTACCTTAGCATTGACCTTCTGTAATAGGAAATCGTACTCATATAGTTTGTATCTGCCTTTACATATGGGAATCCCAAGATAGGAGAAAGAGTCAGCAGCCATACTGAACCCAAAGGCATGGGCAATTGTATCGGCCTCTGTCAGGTTGGATCCCCCTATGATCGCCATTGATTTGTCTCTGTTAACTTTCTGACCAGTCCCGTGCTCATATTGCCAAAAGGTCTTCTTCACCTCCTCAATCGATGTCGGGTCTGCATTTGCAAGAACTACAATGTCATCCGCATACATAAGAGTAAGTGGAGCCACACCACATCCTCTGGTTATGAATCACACAATCCGACCTTCATCTTCTAGCCTGTTAAATCTTCTGCACAACATTTCTTCGAATAAAATGAAAAAAAACGGTGAGATGGCACTGCCTTGTTTAAGACCTCTTCTAACCGAGAAGAAACCAGCTGTATTGTCACCAATGGAAACCGTGGCCCACGTGTGTTCAAAAAATCTCATACAGAGATCAACGGACTCCGGAATGAAACCAAACGCAGAAAGGCATCTTCTCATGACCTGCCAATCAATTCTGTCGTAGGCCTTGGCCATATCAACTTTTAGGATGGCATTGGGTATACCTTGCCCCTGATTAATATCGTGAGCAAGCTCCTTAATCAGCCGCACATGGTGAGTAATGTCCGTCCCTCTCATAAAAGCTCCTTGATTCTTAGATATCAGCCTCTTCATAGTGGTCGCCATCCTATTGCTTAAGACCCTGGCGAGAATCCTTAGAGCTAGCGTTTCAATCGAAATGGGTCTGAAATCAGCATTCAAAAGCTTGGGGGCATTCTTCTTGGCTATAAGCAGGATTCTGCAGCAAAACAACGATCGATGACATGTCTCATCTTGATTCATCCACTTCTCATACTTTTTCTTGATAAACCCCATAAGATACTTCTCTCCTCGTATCAAGTTAGGGTTTTTGAGAAGAAGTAGGATTAAGGCATCCTCTGCCAATCAATGTACATGTAATGCAGAAATAATAGTGTACATGTAATGTGGAGATAATGCTTTACATGTAATGTGGATATAATAATGTACATATAATGTGGAAATAATGATGAAGTGAAGCAAAATGGGTTTATGGGTTGCAAGCATAAACCTTATATGGAATTGGGGTCAGAAAACCCTAGTGGGTCAAGAAACATAAAACCCTAGGATGCAAGTGTAGTCCCTTGGATGAGAGTGGTGCTGGTGATATGGTAATCCTACCCATACAATCCCTACTTATGGTAAGAGGAAAAAGGAGATATAAATAGGGTTGCATGACCCAGCCTCCCATGCATGGATGTGGAGAAATTTATGCATGATGCATGTAAAAGGTTTTGAACATACATGAGAGACATAAGAAATTGATGGCTATACATGAAAATGAAAGTATAAATATAACTTTCTCATCACCTTAATGCTATCCCGAGATGAATAGAGGAATAAATAATACCCCTAGTGAGTGGGAATGCTACCCCCAATGAGTGGGTAAGCTATTGAGACTACCCTAGTGAGTAGGTATGTCATTGAATGTACCCCCAACAAGTAGGTTTGCAATTGAAACTACCCCCAGGGAGAGGGTGTGTTATCAACATTACATCTATATAATTTGTATACTACCCCCAATGAGTGGGTATACTCCCAGAGAGTGAGAATGATATTAAGATATGAGTGTATATACACAGAGACTAAGCAAGTATAGGTTGAGAAGTTGTAATATTAAATGTATGGAAAAACATGTGAGGGTCACAATATATATATATATATATATATACATACATACATATACATATATATACATATATATATACATATACATATACAAATATATAGGGCCCATCTTTATTGCCCGTGCGGGTAGCTACCTGCCCACACTTCCGACCACTTTTTTCAAAAAAAAATTCCACAATTGTAGAGGACTATTTTGTCTAGCTCTCCAAAATATTTTAGCCAAAAATAATATCATTTGCCCCTCCAAAATCAAAAAACTCGTCCTTATATATATCTGTTGTATATTTTGTACAGAGTTACTCTTTTATTCGTGTAGTTACTTTTTGTTCACCATAGTTACTTTTTTGATAGTAGAGTTACTTTTTTGTCCAGGATAGTTACTTTTTTGGCTACCGGGTAGAGAAAATCCAGGCTACCCACACGGGCAACGAATGAACCCCCATATATATATATATATATATATATATATATATATATATATATATATATATATATATATATATATATATATATATATATATTGGCCCATCTTTATTGCCCGCACGGGTAGCTACCCGCCCACCCTTCCGACCACTTTTTTTCAAAAAACAAAAATCGTTATTGTAGAGGACTATTTTGTCTAGCTCTCCAAAAATTTTGAGCCAAAAATAATATCATTTGCCCCTACAAAATCAAAAAACCCGTCCTTATATATATCTGCTGTATATTTTGTACAGAGTTACTTTTTTGGCCAGAAGAGTTACTTTTTTGACACCATAGTTACTTTTTTTATAGCAGAGTTACTTTCTTTGCTAGGAGAGTTACTTTTTTGGCTGCAGGGTAGCGAAAATCCATGCTACCCACGCGGGCAATGAATAAACACCATATATATATATATATGTGTGTGTGTGTGTGTGTGTGTGTGTGTGTGTGTACATATATACCTTTGAGTTAGGTGACTAGGTCTTCCATGCATATGTGCATGTGGGACAAGGCATTAATGAGAAGAGTTTCAAGAAACATAAGCAACCTATGAATAATGCATTTATGGATGTAGCCTACTCAAACCCTATATTGATCCCTGGTTAGTTAAAGAGCATGGGGTGAATAAAGTCATCATGGAGATGACTGGTGATTGATATTACAAAGGAAAGCCTATGTATGGTTATGAAATCACCTCGGGCCATGATAGGACAACCTATGTATGAAATGTCCATCGCAGGGACCAAACCCTTAGAGAGGGTTCCTCATAAAGAGGCTTCCCTAAAGAGAGGGCACATCATTGAGAAAGTAGGATAAGGGAGGCATGGTTGAAACAAGAAATGCTTATTTAGGTTACATAAAAATATAAATATAACTTGCTCGACTATCTGTGATGGATTTAAGTGATACATGTGGGATGTAAGAAATGCCACTATGGTGACGAATGATCAAGATGGGATAGGATGATCATCAATAAGACCAAGTTAGGATAGGATGGTCATTATGAGGCCAATTCGGGATAGGATGGCCCTTGTGAAGCCTACCCAGGAAAGGAAGGCCATGACAACTAAGCCTAGGAATGGCGGGTTATGAGAAGCCCACTGCAGGGACTAAACCCTAATAAGAGGGTTATCCACATGAGTACTCCAGAGAGGGAGTGTACCATAGAGTTTAGGTTGAGAAGTTATAATAAAAAGAATGCATACAAATGAAAATATGAAACTTTTAGGGTTGGTGTTTGACCTAGGGTAGGTAATCCAAGAGTGGGAAAAGAACCCATGGGGGAGGAAAAACTCAAGACCTTGGGTCAGGTTCTGGCTAGAGAGCCTAACCTCCTCATGTGAGCCAAGAAGGCACCCTAGGTTAGGACCGCCCCTATAAGGGTGAGATGATAAATAAATATAAAGATTGATGTAACCATGAATGTAACCTAATATAAAATATGAAATCACATATGTTGAGTATGATTATTTGAACTCAAGTAAGCCACCACCTTTGAGGGACATGAGAAAAAGTCACTATGGAAGTGGCTGACATTATGAGACCGAGACCAGAGAAGAAATGTTGCCATGAGTCCAATGAGGGGATATAAAGTGAATAATGAGTATCATAAGATATGGAGGAAATCTGGTTTAAAGAATTACATATGAAAATATTGTGATGTCAATAAACTGTTGGGAAGGGTGGAGTCATAGATCAATCCTAAGGTCAAGTAGGAGTACTAAAGGTACATGGACCGATGGGATCAGGAGTTGATTGTGCCATGAAAGCATAAGACCATTTGTTTGGGAAGTAACATCTATGTTTTCTCGAGGCTCATGACTTAGGAGATTAGTCACCTTCATGATGTTCATGTGTCCCAAGGGGTGAATGTGATAGGCACTCCCTAGATGCACAAAGATGATATCACTCCAAAATGTACCCCTAGAGACCTCAAGGAAGTGTCTAAGCCTCATAATAGATGAGGTGTAAATATAAAAGATACAAGAAGTCATGTAATGATTAAAGGAGGTTTGTATAAACTCAAGAGTGAGAAAATACTTAACTTCGTGAAATTTAATAAGGTTGTGGAATTAAAAGGTAAATATAGTTTAGATTCATGTTGATAATGGTTCAACTTAGAAAGTGAAATTTTAGGATAATGTGTTTGTAAACCATCTCTTCTCTTGGAATAGGAATGAACTTTGTATTTGGACTGCAACCAAATGCTTATTTGATCTTATTATAAGTGAGAGAGATTCGATGAACACATTTTGTGCTTAGAATTAAAACATCAGAATGGATAACATAGGTTGAAAGTTTAATAACATGACCTAGAATTTGAGGTGTTACCTCACCCTTATGTGATGATAAATTAATGATAGGTAGGAAACCTAGGTGAAAAGGTAGTCAGTAAGTGGAATTGGAAACACAAAATGAAAATGAAATCACTAAGAGATGTGCCATACTACATATGTGAGTAAGCCTTGAATTGGATTCAGGTAGCAATCTTAGTAATAATGTGTGGAATTTACATATCAGTAAAAGATGTTAAGAATATTCAATAGGGGTTTCTAACCCTATGTATCAAATCTATGATGAGTTCATTCACCTTAACCTTACCGGGTATGAATTTTGGGGACAAAAATCCCTTCTAAGGAGGGGTGAATGTAATATCCCAAATTTTGTGAAATTGAATTAAATAAATATAAGACATGAATCGATACTTGTTTTTCCTAATGATATTATTGATGGAATGATAATTTTACTTACGAGATTTTTTATGTTTCAACTATGTCCTTGGGGATGAAGACAAAAGAATAAGATATTTTGTGTACAAACAAATATTAAGTGCTTTGTGAATTATAGGATAATAGAAATATAAGATAATATGCGAGCTTCTAAAGGGAAGTATAAATACATGGTGTTTTAGATAATTAAAAGAGTAATTATCTAGTCATTAGTGGCAACACAATGTTTGAGACAACAATTAGTATTATTTAATCTAACTTTTGGTATAGTTGAAAATAGTAAAGGAAAGATGAGAATTTTAGAAATTGGGATATTCCATATGATTATGGTATTGTCTTAAATAAGGTTTAAAAGAATAAGCTTTGTATGTGAAAGACATCCCTACATAAATCCCAACTTGCTAGATATAGATTGGAAAAGGCTTTATGAGTTCCCTTGAAGTGAGGATATTTGATTTGAGGAAATATATCAAAGAGGAGACAAGGAATGATCTAGATCTCAAGTCATATATAGTTTCCAATAATTTAAGTATATGTGCCATATAGTGGTATGCTTTCCTTTATGTATTTTTGGTATAAAATTTGGTACCAAAATATGGACATATGTTTCTCTATGTTAGAAATATATTAAATGTCCTCCTTTGACAACTAAAAGTACATTTCCCATAAATGCACTTTATAACTGAAGGAAGGGGAAAGAGACCAAGTTAAGGAAAATAAAAAGGAACACTTTGGCTAAAGACACATGCTCGTGGTAGGGAACAATGGAATTGGAAGTTAATTAATGATTGGGTGGAAGTGAAGTCTGAAAATAGAGACCAACAAAACATCTCCATGAAAGTAGTGTATAAATACGTAAGTTTACACCCTCCTTGATAGGTACCCTCTTCCGCTCCATTTCATCATCTTCCTTCTCCAAATCCGAGGGTTCTGCCCATAACTCATGGAGGGAATCACATGAAGTGTTTTTTCCAACTAGGACATGGCACTTAGCCTTTGTATCCCACAAAGGAACTAATTTATCCTTGACATCCACAATATTCTTGACCTAGCATAAGATACCTCTATTGGTCCTGCATAGCAGTCACAACAAGAAATAATCTTGTCCCTAGCCAGATATGAGGGTAGGACAGATCTATCTTCGATGTACACTCACATCATTGGTACCCTTCTCTAGAACTTCCCTCGACACCCACTGAACTGCAGTACCTCCTCCTCCACTCCCACTACACAGTTCTAGGTTCACATGAGACAACACCTCTAGTTGGGCCTTCCCTGAGTGATTGATGGGCGATTGTTAGAGGTTTTGGGGCCATAGGGAGACCTTTGAGGCAGCATCGTGCTCTAAGCAATGTAACGTATATCTCGAGAAAACAAGATTAACTAATGTGGAAACGTTCACTAAGCAGCGGATTACCAAAAATCACTAAAATTAAAACTTTATGTGAATAGATCTTTAAATGGTAAAGCTTTTTCATAAAGAAACATGATAAGTTATTTACAAACTGATCCATCAGTACATCTCTATAAGATTGTATCTCGAGATTATGATCATCAACTACCATGTTAACTATATAAGGAAAGATACAGAAATCTCGAGGTACTGGACCAAAAACTCGAAAGCACTAACTATTACTCCGAGGACCTGAGAGTACAGAGACGACACATAGGACTCTAACTACATCTATACGTGGTATAACAGCCAGTGTCTCCACCTGAATCTTCACTGCTGTCCCTGGTACTGTTGATGTTGCCCTTCACCTATTGAAGGATTTCTGCCTCCTCGCCCACGTCCACCTAAAAATATGTTTCCCACGGGGTGAGACAATTATAAAATTGTCCCAGCGAGAGATATAACTCTTCGCCAGACACATAATTATTGCATCTTAAGAGAGTAAATGTACACAAAGAAGTTATATTTGTCTGGGAGTAGTGAAAACAATGTTTAACAGATTAAACCATTCTTCCAATTAAAGTAATACAACTATAATTTGATAAACCCATATGTCATTTATCTATTAAGAAATAGAAGAACATGTATGGAATTTATTTACTATAAAACCATTATTACAACATTAACTCTATTTAGACTTAGATCATATATCTAATGTCTGACATTATTATTGGGGAGTCATGGCCTGTAGCCATACATTTTCTCACAAAGTGTTAGGATCTCAATTCCTCAACTTATCATGTACCTTTCTAAATTTATCATCATGATTATAGAATCTAGGTACTTGAACTCATAATTTACCATTCACTAGGTGTCATAGCATATCATTATACTTGAAGCATGTAAAGTAATTTCAATACATAAGATATCATAATCCTTACCTGGATATGATCACCTCTTTATGAAAACATGCATGATCAATATTTACTAATAACATGCATAATGTATCATAAGAGCACAATACAGGTTCTTCTCAAATTATATATGTGATACCACAGTCGTGCTACCTTGTACGATCGTGCAACAAAGGACTCACCACGACAGTGTCATAATACCATGGCTGGTTTCTAGGGTTAGGATTCTCATTTAATCCAAAAAGAGTTATTCCACCTCTTTACTAGATTAGGAATAGTGATTCCTATCTCATTTCTCAATCATGGAGTTTCATGCTTAAAAGCATAACTCAGAATTAGGGTTACTTGTTCATATCATCACATCTCCCTAGATTAGGGTTTACTATTCACATAGCATCACATTACCCTAGATTAGGGTTTACTATTCACATAGCATCACATTACCCTAGATTAAGGTTTACTATTCACATAGCATCACATTACCCTAGATTAGGGTTTACTATGCACATAGCATCGCATTATCCTAGATTAGGGTTTACTATTCACATAGCATCACATTACCCTAGATTAGGGTTTACTATGCACATAGCAGCGAATTGAGATCATACCATCATTATGTATGAAGATTACTTCCATTCATGTCTTTACTTAGGTTAAGATTCATTGATCATCATAATTAGGGTTTCCATGATCCCATTGTAAAGGATCATACCCTAATTATGTGTATTCATACATGTTGGAAGTATATTACTTGATTCTCATTCATATTAGGAGTCTTCTCTCCCCTCTTATTACTAGATGATATTTACATCTCTTATGATTAGGTTAGGTCAATTCAACCTTGATAACATAAGTCACATTATTACTACAATGTTCATTAGGGTTTGCTTGATCAAGAGGTGTTGACTACTTAAACCCATCAAGGGTACTTTAGTAATGTTCACCATTGATCATAACATGCTTAAATCAACTAATTACTTGTTCCCTTAATGTCTTTAGATATCATTAGGATTTAGATTAATCAACCATTAAACCATCTAAGCCTTTAAAGCATTAAGCAATCTTGACCTTAAAAGACCCCAAACGGTTTTGCACTTTCAACCTCCAAACGGCTTGAAACCGCATGACCACCAAACGGTCTTGAGACCGTTTGGTATCAAATGGTCTTGAGAACGTTTGGACTCAAACGGTCTTGAGACCATTTGGTCCAAACACCCTCAAAACCGCATGGACCAAAAAAGTGTATTAACACTTCCAATTGAGTTAGGGTTTTCAATGTTGAACCCCTTAATCGTTCATGCCATGGTTAACCATTTATCAATTGAGCCAATTAAGTTAATACTCAACTGATGTGACCCTCAATTAATCCTCAATTGATCACCAATTAGGGTTTGGATGGATTGGATTAGGGTTGGAATCGATCATCCTTCAATACTAATCAATGTAAGACTAGTTACTTTGAAACCATAGAACCATCATCCAAATTTGGTATGACCTGACCCCAAACGGTCTTGAGGTCATTTGGATGACCTACAAACGGTCTTGAGACCGTTTTCCCATCATATCACCAAAATCCAAGTCAACCAATTAAGGTTTGGATCATTGGATTGATCACCAAAACAGCAATTCATTACACTTTAACTTAAAACCTCCAAACGGTCTTGGGTGACCTCCAAACGGTCTTGAGACCATTTGGATGATCTCCAAAAGGTCTTGAGACCATTTGGCTCATCCAACCCTTGGATTCTAGTGAAATTCTATCAAGGATTGGTCTATCGAGTTGATCAACAAATCAACACTTAATTGTAATATGATTTGGTACCTTTGGACCTTCAATTGGTAAACTATACTTAACCCCAGACCTCCAAACGGTCTTGAGTGATCCCCAAATGGTCTTGAGATCGTTTGGGTGATCCCCAAACAGTTTTGAAACCGTTTGGGCCAATCAACCCAAAACATCATCTCATTCACTTGCAAAATCAGTATTTAGCCGATTAGGGTTCATGCCACATCTTTGGATCTTCAAACACATATCCATACTTCACCCTAGACCTCCAAACGGTCTTGGGTGACCCCCAAACGGTCTTGAGACCGTTTGGGTGATCCCCAAACGGTTTTTAAACCGTTTGGGCTAATCAACCCAAAATCTCAAATTAACTCATTGGAATTTCAGCACTAATTTCAATTAGGGTTTGCCCAATTGATTAGCCTTCAACTCATGATTCCTTGAGAATTAACCCCTAAAATTTGGTGAGTTATTAACCAACATAATTAGGAACAGTAATATCAAACGTTCAATGCTTGGTCAACGCACTCAAACGGTTTTGAAACCGTTTGCCCAAAAAGGTCAAGTTAATCAGGTTGAAAATCAGCACTTAATCCAATTAGGTTTATCTAATTGATTAGCCTTCAACTCTCGATTCTTTGGAAGTTAACCCATAAATTTGGTGAGTCATTAACCAAAATCATTAGGAACAATAATCTCAAATGGTCAACGCTTGGTCAACGCACTCAAATGGTTTTGAAACCGTTTGCCCAAAAAGGTCAAGTTAATCAGGTTGAAAATCAGCACTTAATCCAATTAGATTTACCTAATTTATTTGCCTTCAACTCACGATTCCTTTGGAGTTAATCCCTAAAATTTGGAGTGTTATAAAAAAACATAATTATGAACAGGAATCCAAAACGGTAGACCCTTGGTCAACTCAACAAAACGGTCTT
This sequence comes from Alisma plantago-aquatica, assembly GCA_963693085.1. Lineage (NCBI taxonomy): Eukaryota > Viridiplantae > Streptophyta > Magnoliopsida > Alismatales > Alismataceae > Alisma > Alisma plantago-aquatica. The sequence continues at coordinate 762,274,715 of OY856413.1, read as the reverse complement.
GGAGACTGTTTGCTCCAACCGACCTTGTGAAACCGTTTGCCCCTCAAACGGTTTTGCAAACCCCCAAACGGTTTTGCAAACCGTTTGGCCAAGGGTGCAAGACCGTTTGCTAAAGTAACATTGGTATTCACGCCCCCTTCTTCTACCTCCAGATCCAGGTCTGTTCTTCCTGGTTTTAGTTGCAAGAAAGCAAGGAAGGATGGGGGAAAGAAGAACAAACTACTTTTGCAAGAAAGAAAGATGCATAACAAAGTTTAAGGGTTTAGAGTTATTCAAACCCGCCTTAGAATCTGATCTAGAGCACCATGATCCGTATCTTTAATGGTTTCTTGATCTCCAGGGGTCGTCCAAGGTCCTTTCTTCAAGAATTGGATGGAGAAGATGGCTAGAAGCAAGAGTTGTGTAAGGAATACTAGCAAACCAACCTTGTCATGGAATTTCCTCCATGAATCCGAGCTAGAAGATGACCAAACTTACCTAGATCAACTTGGTCGTCCTCCTTTGCTCCTAACCTCCTCCTTAGTCGGCCCTAAGAAAAAGGATGAGAAGAGGAAATGAAGGGAACGATCCCTTAATTGTGGAAAGAGCTTTCTTATATATTTTTGGGCATATTTCCAAGGCAATGATAAATACTTCTTCTCTTTTACATCTATATCATCCACGCCCCTCTCCTACTTCTTTACCACGTTCCTCCCTTCTTATAACATGAAAACTTATCTCTCAACCTTGGTTTAGAGGAAAAGAAGCCAAACACTTTATTAAGTCATACATATACAAGGGTCATTTTGCATACATCTTGATTATTCAATTACAATGATTATCCTTCTTATATGGTTACTCAAATGAGGTCCCCCCTCATTTTCTTTACTCCACGTGATGCTAAAAAGCATGAGAGGTAATCTAGAGGGTATAATTTACATGTTTCACCCTATGTTTTGGGTAAATTGCACTTTACACCAAAACTAGGTTTTAAAGTACATGGATTGCTCTACAAGCTATATTTTGGTGCCCAAGCTTAGGGAATCCATATAACCACATCATATTCATTCTTATGATGTCTCATCATCAGAGGAACATCTTAACATGTGCAATTTGCAAGTTAACCCCTCTAATTTGGTAATTTGCACATAGGTCCCTATTAAACTAAACAATCTTACAACATTGTTCAAAAAGGGCAGAAATGAAAATATAGATTCTTCTAAAGCTTTAATGACATATCAAAGGTTAACCACAAGCCTCTAATCATAATTTTAAGCAAAACACGTAGGGTTAGTTCATAACCCAGGTCAGGGGTGTTACAAATTATAAACCCCTAACAAGGATTTCATCCCCGAAATCCCAGGAAAAGGAGGGACCGATTATTCATTAGTTAGGCCCTCAAGTTTCCCCATATTATCTCAAAATTATGATGATAATATGGATTTGTAATTCACACAAAGTCCCTTTCATTAATTACTTCTTATCACTGTTTATGTTTGTGTAAAGCATAAACCCCTAACATAAGGTGTCCATACTTTTGAAAGGAAGAAGCATAAAAGAACATTCTTCTAGTATCACCCAAGAATGTTTATCAAAAGAGAAACATACATACCTTAACACAGATAATTCACTCAGCAATCCTTTATTTATTTGAAATAGTTCACTAAGAAAGTTTGCTAATCAATTAATTTGGAAATATTCACTGAGAAGATTTCACTAAGCAATTTGTCTTAGAAGATTTCACTAAGTAAATTTACTAAGTATGTTCTCTCAAAATCTTTCACTGAAGGAGTTCATTGAGTATGCTTACTAAGTATTTACTGAGGAAATTCACTGAGTATGTTCACTAAGTATTTACTGAGGAAATTCACTGAGTATGTTCACTAAGTATGTTTACTAGGTATTCACTGAGGAAATTCACTAAGTATGTTCACTAAGTATTCACTGAGGAAGTTCACCGAGTATATTCACTAAGTATTCAATGAGGAAGTTCACTGAGTATATTCACTAAGTATTCACTGAGGAAGTTCATTGAGTATATTCACTAAGTATTCACTGAGGAAGTTCACTGAGTATATTCACTAAGTATTCACTCAGGAAGTTCACTGAGTATATTCACTAAGTATTCACTAAGGAAATTCACTGAGTATATTCACTAAGTATTCACTGAGGAAGTTCACTGACTATATTCACTAAGTATTCACTGAGGAAGTTCACTGAGTATATTCACTAAGTATTCACTGAGGAAGTTCACTGAGTATATTCACTAAGTATTCACTAAGGAAGTTCACTGAGTATATTCACTAAGTATTCACTGAGGAAGTTCACTGAGTATATTCACTAACTATTCACTAAGGAAATTCACTGAGTATATTCACTAAGTATTCACTAAGGAAGTTCATTGAGTATATTCACTAAGTATTCACTGAGGAAGTTCACTGAGTATATTCACTAAGTATTCACTGAGGAAGTTCATTGATTATATTCACTAAGTATTCACTAATATTCACTAAGTATTCACTGAGGAAGTTCACTGAGTATATTCACTAAGTATTCACTGAGGAAGTTCACTGAGTATATTCACTAAGTATTCACTAAGGAAGTTCACTGAGTATATTCACTAAGTATTCAATGAGGAAGTTCACTGAGTATATTCACTAAGTATTCACTAAGGAAGTTCATTGATTATATTCACTAAGTGTTCAGTGAGGAAATTCACTGAGTGTGTTCACTAAGTATATTCACTAAGTATTCACTAAGAAGATTCACTGAGTATGTTCATTTAGAAGTTTCACTTAGCTTTTCTCATTAATTACCTTATACTCTCTAGATTGTTTCAGAATAATTACCTGATCAGAGTAATCAAAAAGATAACAATCTAAGAGTTTCATACTTGCCTTATCTACAATAACCATATACCTAGCCAGGGTATATAAGTATTGAGATTAGGTAGTATGTATTTTACTTATCATCATATTCCTCATTTTTTTCATTATACACATAGGATTTACCATACCAGATTATTCTTCAGGTATCACATCTATATTTCATCTTTTAATACAAAATTAAGGGAGATTATAAATTGTTTTAAAGAATACTGAGTAAGATATAAATTCTTATCTCCCTTGTGTCCTTCTAGGACTTAGTCAAAGGAATAAAAAAACAGCTAATTTTCATATCTTTAACACATAGAATCCTGATATGAAATATCAAAACAAAACTTATTTCATCTGACATGTCTGGGACGTCTGTCCACGTCCTCTATTATTATATTGCCTCCCTTGTGAGCCTTGCAGACTCTGTCCTTGAGGTTGAGCCATTATTATATTCATGTCTGGACAATCCTTTGCCAGATGCCTCGGTTGTCTACATTGGTTACAGATCATGGGTGCAAGGTGTCTATACGATCCAGTTACCGATGTTGATGCTATGTCGGAAGGTCCTCTTGGTATACTACTATGATCCCTACTTCCACTTTACATCCATTTTGTCTGGGTAGGAAATCCTGATATTGCTGTCGGTATAGAAAATCTTGGCTTCTTAAAACTTTCAGGCCTTTGATCTTGAGGCTGGGTGTACATCTTCTTACTACGTGTCTGTTGTTTCTCGATTTCCGACCTCTCTATCCTTCTTACTGACTCCACAAAGGTGGAAAACCTTTCTCTGTTGTCTAAGGCAGACACAGGAGTGGCTAGTTCAGCATTCAATCCCTTTTCAAAATGTTGAATTCTTTCTTCATCACTAACTGCCATCTGCGGACAAAACCACAACAACTCCATGAACTTAGCTTCATATTCGCTAACGTTCATCTGTCCTTGTGTGATCTTCTCAAATTGAGAGATCTTCTCATCTAGATACGTCTTAGGGAAGTATCTATTGACGAATTCTCGTCAGAATACCTCCCATCCTATTTCTTCGCCTGGTCTCTTATCTTCCTCTATCATCCACCAATTACCAGCACTCCCTTTTAGGAGGTATACCGCATGTTTTACCTTTTCAGCTTCAGGAATATCAAGGATTCTGAAAGCCTTTTCCAGCTCTGTCAACCATAGGTCAGCATCTGCTGGGTCAGATGTACCAGCATAGTCTATGGCTCCCACCTGGTGAAGTCTCTCAAAAGTCTTGCCGGCTCCATAACCTTCCTCATGGGCTGGTGCCCTAGGTGCAGATGGTGGCACCCTATCTGCCATGTGTGTTATGGCTGTCAGGAATTTATCAAATAAAGCATGGAGAGATGGGTTTTCTATCTCAGTTGGGTCAATTTGGGGTTGTTCAGGTACAGGCCCCTCCCTATTCTAGTCTCCTGCACCTCCTCCTGGTGCATCAGTACTGCCCTCAACAGCATGCTCTTCATGTGATCCAGACATCTTCAAGTTCTTCTTCTCCTATGAGAGCAGAAGATACTATCAGATAATCTGGAAAACACTTAGAACGGACTCAACAACCTTAGTCCTATGTCTCTATAGACTCAACGAACCTAGAGCTCTAATACCACTAAATGTAACGTCTATCTTGAGAAAACAAGATTAACTAATGCGGAAACGTTCACTAAGCAGCAGATTACCAAAAATCACTAAAATTAAAACTTTATGTGAAGAGATCTTTAAATGGTAAATCTTTTTCATAAAGAAACATGATAAGTTATTTACAAACTGATCCATCAGTACATCTCTATAAGGTCATATCTCGAGATTACAGTCATCAACTACCATGTTAACTATATAAGGCAAGATACAGAAATCTCGAGGTACTAGACCAAAAACTCAAAAGCACTAACTATTACTCCGAGGACCTGAGAGTACAGAGACGACACATAGGACTCTAACTACATCTATAGGTGGCATAACAGCCAGTGTCTCTACCTAAAACTTCACTGTTGTCCCTGGTACTGTTGATGTTGCCCTTCACCTATTGAAGGATTTTTGCCTCCTCGCCCACGTCCACCAAAAAATATGTTTCCCACGGGGTGAGACAATTATAAAATTGTCCCAGTGAGAGATATAACTCTTCACCAGAAACATAATTATTACAGCTTAAGAGAGTAAATGTACACAAAGAAGTTATATTTGTCTGGCAGTAGTGAAAACAATGTTTAACAGATTAAACCATTCTTCCAATTAAAGCAATACAACTATAATTTGATAAACCCATATGTCATTTATCTTTTAAGAAATAGAAGAACATGTATGGCATTTATTTACTATAAAACCATTATTACAACATTAACTCTCTTCAGACTTAGATCATATATATAATGTCTGACATTATTATTGGGGAGTCATGGCCTGTAGCCATACATTTTCTCACAAAGTGTTAGGATCTCAATTCCTCAACTTATCAATTACCTTTCTAAATGTATCATCATGATTATAGAATCTAGGTACTTGAACTCATAATTTACCATTCACTAGGTATCATAGCATATCATTATACTTGAAGCATGTAAAGTAATTTCAATACATAAGATATCATAATCCTTACCTAGATATGATCACCTCTTTATGAAAACCTGCATGATCAATATTTACTAATGACATGCATATTGTATCATAACAGCACAATACAAGTTCTTCTCAAATTATATATGTGATACCACGACCATTCTACCTTGCACGATCATGCAACAAAGGACTCACCACGACCATGTCATAATACCACAACTGGTTTCTAGGGTTAGTATTCTCATTTAATCCAAAAAGAGTTATTCCACCTCTTAACTAGATTAGGAATAGTGATTCCTATCTCATTTCTCAATCATGGAGTTTCATTCTTAAAAGCATAACTCAGAATTAGGGTTACTTGTTCATATCATCACATCTCCCTAGATTAGGGTTTACTATTCACATATCATCACATTACCCTAGATTAGGGTTTACTATTCACATAGCATCACATTACCCTAGATTAGGGTTTACTATTCACATAGCATCACATTACCCTAAATTAGGGTTTACTATGCACATAGCATCGCATTATCCTAGATTAGGGTTTACTATTCACATAGCATCACATTACCCTAGATTAGGGTTTACTATGCACATAGCAGTGAATTGAGATCATACCATCATTATGTATGAAGATTACTTCCATTCATGTCTTTACTTAGGTTAAGTTTCATTGATCATCATAATTAGGGTTTCCATGATCCCATTGTAAAGGATCATACCCTAATTATGTGTATTCATACATGTTGGAAGTATATTACTTGATTCTCATTCATATTAGGAGTCTTCTCTCCCTTCTTATTACTAGATGATGTTTACATCTCTTATGATTAGGTTAGGTCAATTCAACCTTGATAACATAAGTCATATGATTACTACAATGTTCATTAGGGTTTGCTTGATCAAGAGGTGTTGACTACTTAAACCCATCAAGGGTACTTTAGTAATGTTCACCATTGATCATAACATGCTTCAATCAACTAATTACTTGTTCCCTTAATGTCTTTAGATATAATTAGGATTTAGATTAATCAACCATTAAACCATCTAAGCCTTTAAATCATTAAGCAATCTTGACCTTAAAAGACCCCAAACGGTTTTGCACTTTCAACCTCCAAATGGTTTGAAACTGCATGACCACCAAACGGTCTTGAGACCGTTTGGACTCAAACGTTCTTTAGACCGTTTGGTCCAAACACCCTCAAAACCGCATGGACCAAAAAAGTGTATTAACACTTCCAATTGAGTTAGGGTTTTCAATGTTGAACCCCTCAATCGTTCATTCCATGGTTAACCATTTATCAATTGAGCCAATTAAGTTAATACTCAACTGATGTGACCCTCAATTAATCCTCAATTGATCACCAATTAGGGTTTGGATGGATTGGATTAGGGTTGGAATCGATCATCCTTCAATACTAATCAATGTAAGACTAGTTACTTTGAAACCATAGAACCATCATCCAAATTGGGTATGACCTGACTCCAAATGGTCTTGAGGTCATTTGGATGACCTCCAAACGGTCTTGAGACCATTTTCCCATCATATCACCAAAATCCAAGTCAACCAATTAAGGTTTGGATCATTGGATTGATCACCGAAACAACAATTGATTACACTTTAACTTAATAACATTGGATCATCAATTGCTTAACCATACTCTCCCCTAGACCTCCAAACGGTCTTGAGACCATTTGGCTCATCCAACCCTTGGATTCTAGTGAAATTCTATCAAGGATTGGTCTATCGAGTTGATCAACAAATCAGCACTTAATTGTAATATGATTTGGTACCTTTGGACCTTCAATTGGTCAACTATACTTAACCCCAGACCTCCAAACGGTCTTGGGTGATCCCCAAACTGTCTTGAGACCGTTTGGATGATCCCCAAATGGTTTTGAAACCGTTTGGGCCAATCAACCCAAAACATCATCTCATTCACTTGCAAAATAAGTATTTAGCCGATTAGGGTTCATACCACATCTTTGGATCTTCAAACACATATCCATACTTCACCCTAGACCTCCAAACGGTCTTGGGTGACCCCCAAACGGTCTTGAGACTGTTTGGGTGATCCCCAAACGGTTTTGAAACCGTTTGGGCTAATCAACCCAAAATCTCAAATTAACTCATTGGAATTTCAGCACTAATTTCAATTAGGGTTTGCCCAATTGATTAGCCTTCAACTCATGATTCCTTGAGAATTAACCCCTAAAATTTGGTGAGTTATTAACCAACATAATTAGGAATAGTAATCTCAAACTTTCAACGCTTGGTCAACGCTCTCAAATGGTGTTGAAACCGTTTGCCCAAAAAGGTCAAGTAATCAGGTTGAAAACCAGCACTTAATCCAATTAGGTTTATCTAATTGATTAGCCTTCAACTCTCGATTCCTTGGGAGTTAACCCGTAAAATTTGGTGAGTCATTAAAAAACATCATTAGGAACAATAATCTCAAATGGTCAATGCTTTGTCAACGCACTCAAACGGTTTTGAAACCGTTTTCCCAAAAAGGTCAAGTTAATCAGGTTGAACATCAGCACTTAATCCAATTAGATTTACCTAATGGATTTGCCTTCAACTCACGATTCCTTTGGAGTTAATCCATAAAATTTTTAGGGTTATCAACCAACATAATTATGAACAGGAATCCTAAACGGTAAACCCTTGTTGAACTCAACCAAACGGTCTTGGAGACCGTTTTCTCCAACCGACCTTGTGAAACCGTTTGCCCCTCAAACGGTTTTGCAAACCCCCAAACGGTTTTGCAAACCCCCAAACGGTTTTGCAAACCGTTTGGCCAAGGGTGCAAGACTGTTTGCTAAAGTAAAATTGGTATTCACGCCCCCTTCTTCTACCTCCAGATCCAGGTATGTTCTTCATGGTTTTTGTTGCAAGAAAGCAATGAAGGATGGGGGAAAGAAGAACAAACTACTTTTGCAAGAAAGAAAGATGCATAACAAAGTTTAAGGGTTTAGAGTTATTAAAACCCACCTTAGAATCTGATCTAGAGCTCCAAGCTCCGTAGCTTTAATGGTGTCTTGAGCTCCAGGCGTCGTCCAAGGTCCTTTCTTCAAGAATTCGATGGAGAAGATGGCTAGAAGCAAGAGTTGTGTAAAGAATACTAGCAAACCAACCTTGTAATGGAATTTCCTCCATGAATCCGAGCTAGAAGATGACCAAACTTACCTAGATCAACTTGGTCGTCCTCCTCTGCTCCTAACCTCCTCCTTAGTCAGCCCAAAGCAAAAGGATGAGAAGAGTAAATGAAGGGAACGATCCCTTAATTGTGGAAAGAGCTTGCTTATATATTTTTGGGCATATTTCCAAGGCAATGATAAATACTTCTTCTCTTTTACATCTATATCATCCACGCCCCTCTCCTACTTATTTGCAACGTTCCTCCCTTCTTATAACATGAAAACTTATCTCTCAACCTTGGTTTAGAGGAAAAGAAGCCAAACACTTTATTAAGTCATACATATATAAGGGTCATTTTGCATACATCTTGATTATTCAATTACAATGATTATCCTTCTTATATGGTTACTCAAATGAGGTGCCCCCCTCATTTTCTTTACTCCAATTGATGCTAAAAAGCATGAGAGGTACGCTAGAGGGTATATTTTACATGTTGCACCCTATGTTTTGGGTAAATTGCACTTTACACCAAAACTAGGTTTTAAAGTACAAGGATTGCTCTACAAGCTATATTTTGGTGCCCAAGCTGGGGGAATCCATATCACCAAATCATATTCATTCTTATGATGTCTCATCATCAGAGGAACATCTTAACATGTGAAATTTGCAAGTTAACCCCCCTAATTTGGTAATTTGCACATAGGTCCCTATTAAACAAAACAATCTTACAACATTGTTCAAAAAGGGCAAAAATGAAAATATAGATTCTTCTAAAGCTTTAATGACTTATCAAGGGTTAACCACAAGCCTCTAATCATAATTTTAAGCAAAACACCTAGGGTTAGTTCATAACCCAGGTCAGGGGTGTTACATGCATTGTGTGGAGGGTGTGAGAGTCTGCCTCACATCGTTGTAGTGCCAATGCATATTGAGTGCGAGCGACAAGAATCGTGATCTGTAGGATCATAGAACGGGTCACGGTCCCCATCCACAGGGCCACCTTATCTCAACTGGACCAAATCATGTTAGGCCCAAGAAGGAATTTGCAACCTGAGAAAGAAGGTAATATATTATGTTTTAACCCTGAGGTGTCAACACACGATTGGTCCACTACTAATCAAATTGCAGAAAATATAATTATATTGGTAAATCAGATCACAACATATATATATATATATATATATATATATATGATCGGTAAAATGAGAGGAACTCAAATAAAATATGTTTAAAGTGTGATTATGCTCCCTATTCCAAAAGTAATAATAATAGGTTTTAAATAGATGAGTAGTGTATATAAAACCCTAGATATGGTGTATTAACATGTAGAATACCTTAAAAACCCTTCTTTGATGCTATTATCTGATATTGCTGAATTATATGAGAAATCAAGATGGCCATGATAATGATGATGATAATTGGTGTTTCTAAAGTGGTTAGTGATACATATGAATAGTTCGAGTTAATGATCATATCTTGCAATGATCTTAATAAACATGATAGAAGCTAATTGATCATACTGAAAGGGATATGTTGGATCTAGTAATAAGGGTTTCATCTAATAATCAAAATGTGCGGGAAATAGGGTTTGACCCTTAATCCATATCCTAAACCTAAGACAACTCTAATCCCTAGAATAGAACCCAATAGGGTTTAATGTGGTTAATATAATGGTGACACTTTCAGATTTACATGTATGAAGATTAAAGTTGATTTCTTGATTTTCTTGCTTGATTGGATAAAAATGTTTGAAGTATACTTACATGATCTACATGGCTCAACATTGAGGTATGTGGTTACGCTTATGACTACCCACATTAGTTTTCCGGTGGTTTTTGAGTGTTTCTCGAAGATTGAACAACTAAATTGTTGGATGTTTATATACATTTTGTTCAATTATAATGCCACTATGAGTGTCAGATAAATTAGATATCATATTTAGAACCCTATACTTATGAATATCAAGGGGTGATGCACACAAGACCTGGAAGGGACATTGATTGTAACATACTGAATTCTGAATGTAATCTTCATGTAACCCTTTTCCCTAAGTTTTCTTCTCATTTCTGTCCTTTATGTCCTTGTTGATGAATTAGTAGAATTTATAGTGTTTTGGTGAACATTTGTTAAATAATTATACCAATTGAGGGGTTTATTCACAAATACTTCAGGGAAAACTTATTTAAGGATCTAAAATACAAAATCACCACTTAAGTGGAACAATGGTAAATAAATTTGTGCTAGAAGTGTAAGGCCCCAAACCTTTCTTAATGTTTTGAACACTCTAAATTACCATAATTAAGTGCTCTAAACCTTAATATAACCTTGCGAGGTGTTTTGAAATGATGAGATAAGATTATGTTTTAAGTTTGGTCCAATTTGGATGTTGTTTGTGCAAGTTATGCAATTTTTATTCACATTTTGGACTTTTCTATATTTTACCCAATTGGGAGGTTTTCTTTGCAAATTGCAACATGCTTTATAATCCTTAGATGTTTCCTTATCATTCTCGAGATTTTTGGGCCATGGGGTTCCTAGTTTTACCTTGTCTTGGAGGTGTTTCTCTTCAAGGGAATTTTAGATATTTCCCCCTTTATGGATGAGATTATCTTTAGGAGTTATCAACCAATGGGGTGGTTTCTTTGTTTGGAGGTCAGCATTGAGCCTGGAGAACCAAAAATTGATGGCTAAGAAGTCTCTATGATATATGGAACATCTGTTTTCATGACCATAGAAGCTCTGGGCTATGGACACATGGAAAGCTCCATGGACACCTCATGCTTGACTCCTTCCTTATCCATAAAGTCTTGCATGTCCATGGGCACCCTTATCCATGGACACATGGAAAGTAAATTGACACCTCATGCTTTGCTTATTCCTTATCCATAAAGGCTTTCTTGACCATGGGCACCTTTAGACATGGACACATGGAAAGTAGCTTGGACACCTCATGCCTTTCTTCTTCCTTAACCATAAAGCTTTATATACTCCTACCTTACCTCCCAACTGAAATATTTGATCCATATCATCTGCCTCCTACTTAGAACTTCATCCTCTCTGTATTTGGCCATAGTGTATCCATAACAAGGTATAAGTAGATGTCATCTTGGTGAATAAGATCTTCTAGGGTTTCATATGAACTCATCTAGGGTTTCTAAAGTCACCTTTAGCGTTTCTAACCAAGGAAAGTAGGTTTCTTCCCCTTCTCCTCTATTTTCCCTCCTATTCTTCTTCCTTCACCCTTCCTCGAGGTTAGAATCATGGTCTTCCATGGTGTAACTCCATATAAAGCTCAAATAGTCTTCTTTCCATGCTCCTCTTGCTTAGGGTTTGTATCCTCGAGAAGAAGGTGATTCTTGCTCGAGATTGGTGCTTGAGCTTGAGCTACCAATCCATCTTGCTCGAATTTCCTACTAATTGGATCTGATCTTCTTCCTAGGGGCAAGTTATATAACTTGATCCACATTTATTTCTTATTATAAGCTTGTTAGTTCATATTCTTATGCTTAAATGATGACTACCATCTTTAGATGATGTTCTTGTTTAGGGTTTTGTTTCTTTATTGTTCGATACTTTGTGACTACCTCTAGATGAACCTAAAAAGATTGGCACATCCCTCGTAGGATAAAGGATGACCTAGGACAGGTTGTGGGGGGGCAAGTCATGGGTCGGCCCCTCTCTTCCTCGCTTGCAACTAAATTGCTAACATGTCATTTTTGGGTTGGTCAAAATTGGAAAATTCATATCTTTTAAACCGCTTTCCCAAACTTAATAGAAAATACGTTTTGGAATGGGAAAATTAAGCTCTATCTAATAAAAATGCTTTCAAGTTATGATTTTAAGGTTTCTATAAAGGTTTTTTCAGAATATGATTTTAATATATAAAATCCTTAAAAATTACAATTTAATCACCACAACTCCAAAATTGACATAAGGATATTTTTTCTTGATCATGAGAACCTAATTAGTCTAATGGCTAGATTTTTAGAGTCTAAACCCGAGTTTGTGAAAAAGGTCCAATCTTAGGGTTTCTATGCAATAATGTGCAATATGTACACTAATGAATGTTAATAAATTGAAATAGGCCAAAGTTGAAATTAGAACATCTAGAAGTGATGGAAGTTGATATTTGCAAACTAAAACCTATATTCCCTAATGAGGCATTATATGAACCCTATTTTCTCTATCCATGACTCTTTTTCTAAATTTCCTCAAAAATTAGTAATGATATTCTATTTCTTGGGTCATGTACCCCACTACCATGTTTCAAATATATGATGTTTTTACTTGCCATAGTTTCTCTTAGCATGTTGACTTTGTTAGACTATTTATCTAATGTAATGGTACTTCGGAAGGAACTATGCATGAGTTATTATTATTTGTAATTCTATTTGTGTAGATTACTAATTTTTAGGATACTATTTAATTTGCAGAGCATATTTGATCTGGATAAAAAGTTGCATCGTAAATGTGTGATGTAATGGTGTGGGAGGGTCCTAAGGAACTATAGGACCAATCTCAGCCGAGATTACATACACAATGCTGATAAGAGGTTCTTGATTGATTTCTAATTCTAGACATTGATCACTATTTCACTAACTCTACACTAATAATTTTTGTTTGTATTCTCATTAAAAAATAAATTTAGGCAGAAGGAAGCCACAAAGCAATGGAACTACCTGGACCCCAAAGACTGGGAGGCATTTGTTACCCAAAGAAAAACAGATGAATTCAAGGTATTAAGCGCCACTCCCAATTTAATTAATATACATTTTTATGTATTCACCTATTCAAGATTAACCTTTAGTGTTACTAACCAAATCAATGTGCTAATTAACTAGGCCCTCAGTGAGGTGCAAAGAGCAAGGCGTACACTAAATGTGCATGACCACACAATGGGTCCAAGAGGATATGCAGGTGTTCGCCAAAGACTACAGGCTAAGTCTGCTCAGCCAACTGCTACTCAGGAGATTGCAGAGTCCTCTACTATTGCTCCCACACCTCTTCCTCGCCATGCTATGTGGATAGCTGGGAGGAAAAACAAGAAGGGAGAAATACCGAAGCCCGCAACTACTGAGGTGGTTGCAAAAATGGTAAAAATCAACTCTTAGAGCAATTGATCAATATTGATTATTGTTATGTTTACTTACTAATTTTTGTTGATGGTGATTAGCGGGAGCTGCACGAGCAGAGGAAGGAAGGTAAGATCATCCCTCAGGGTACAAGGGATGAACTGATAGTTGCTCTGGGTAACCCAGAACATCCTGGACGTGTTCGGGGTGCAGACGCTGGTGTGGGCATCAAAGCGTTCTTTGGGCCATCCCAACACAAACTTGTCCCAAAAGTAGGACTTTCACAAGCTAAGATAACCTATTTTTATTTTAGAATGTTATTACAAAAGGGAATTCAATAACCAGAATCTAGTGTTTCTTTTATCCATGTATAGGTAGATTCGTTAATTAAGAAGAGAATACAAGAAGAAATGGCGAAGTGGAATGTGTCTCAGCCTGCCACTCAGACAGTACTTGTAGCGGGCCGCTCTTCTGCTACTGTAGAAGTGGTTGGGAGTAATCCTACAGACCCACCACCTAGCACGTCCTCTGTAAGTATTTTTATGACATAATAGCTAGTCTGTTCAAGATGATATGTTTGTGTATATATGCATATAACATTCTTTACATAAATTTGTAGGAGTTGAAGCCATGCTGTTAAAAAGTCAAGAATATATCATTGCAGAGGCATCGGCTTACCCACCCCTTAAAGGGTGCATGTTTCATGGGTATCCAGTACCAGATGGTATGGTACGTGTGAGCCCGATACATGTATTCCCCAACTATCCAGACCTTGCACAACCTCATGCACACCCAGATGCTTAAACACTTGGTGAGGCAATAGGTGGAGTGATACTGTGGCCTGAAGCGGATGTCCTATATATTGATATTGTATGATAAATTTCCATTACTTTAATTTGTTAGTGTGTATATATGAGTCAATTGATCTGAAGTTATATATACATGTCAAAAAGACGAGACCCGCTACATCTCGACATCCACCTGCTCGACTACCAAGTTGGCTTCCAAGGGACCTACATGCCTCGATAGGTCCTAATTGTAGGGGTGTGGCAGTATGGATCGACAAACATGATACAAATTGCCCTATAATTATTACTATTTCGGAGGATGCTACAGGTAAATCATATGATAACAATCTATTTATACAAGTTTAGCATACATATTAATGCATACATAATACAAGTTCTGCATACATACGTATTAATACATAGGTATTAATGCAGGTCAATCATACGGAAACAAGATATTTATAAATATTTTGGAGTTGTTTAGTTATCAATGGCTGAACACATCTATGACCGAGCTGTGGATATGGTGAGTGTAACATCCCTGACCTGGGTTATGCTTTAACCCTAGGTGTTTTGATTAAGAAAGGTGATTAAATGCTTAATCTCATCTTGTGAAAAGTAATTAGGGCTCAGAGGAACTTATGTTGCAATTCTAGTCCTTTTTGAACATTGTTGAATCAATGTTTGCTTATTTTGGACTAATGTGCAAATTACCCAAGTTGAGGGGTTTATGTGAAAATTGTGCATGATAATATGTTCCTCATGTGTTGAAGGATCATGAGAGTGAATATGATGCTGAGGTATGGCTTATGGAAGCCTGAATACCAAGAAAGAGTTGATAAAGCAATGTATGTGCATGAAAACCTAGTTTTGGTGTAATGTGCAATTTACCCAAACCCTAGGGTGCAATATGTAATTTACCACTTCAATAAGGTCCCTAATGTTTCTTGGCATCATTTAGAGCAAAGAAAATGAAAGGGGTGCCTCATTTGAAGTTGGAGGAGAGAGAATCTTGATATTAAAATAATCAAGATTTAATCCTAATTGAAACCCTAACTCGATTTAGGGCAAAAATGAATGTATTAATTAAAGGGCCTTCAACCAAAATTAAAATGTTTGGATTCAGATGTGCGTGGACATCCTTGAGCTTTGCAAGGACCACAAAAATATCCAAGGGAGTGGATAACTCACACACAATTTTATAAGAAAAAGAAATATCCACTCACATATGGATATTAACATAATATGATTTAAGGTGCTTGATTTGGTTTTCTTTAAATCATGGATAATTGAGAGGGATAAGAGGAAAACAAGATAGCCTCGTCCCTAAGGAAGATGAGGGGGAAGAGGCGGCCACATTTTTGGGATTAATTGGATTTTTGCAAAGTACATTCTCTCTCATTGAATTTTTATAGAAGAACCTTTTACAAGCCAAATGGAAGGCTTTTTCGACCCCACTTCTTCTCCTTTCTTTGGAAACGACCAAGGGAGCTTGGTAGGATCAGGAGGACGACCCCCAACCTGTTGGTAAGGTGCTTGATCCATTTCACCTTGATTCCATGGTGGAAATCGAAAATAAATTATGGATTTCTTCCTAATTCGATCTCCTCTTCAATTCTAACCATTCCTTTTCACTCAAACCTTGAGGACGAGCCTTGGAATGGTGAAAGGAGTTGCATCCACCATTGGTTCCGTGAACATGAAGCTTTGGAGCTCAATTGGAGGCGGGTTTTATAACTTGAAACCCTAACTTTGCTATTGCATTCAATTCCATATCAAATAATGATCATTTCTACTTTTACAATAATTGATTCGGTTGATTGTTGCAATCTCCATGGAAATCACAGCAGGTTTCGTGGTTTTAGAGCTTGATGATGATGACATAATCATAATCAAGCACCTCACCAAATATCAAAGCCAAACAGTTTCATTGAGTTGCTCAAACAGTTTCCCAAACTGTTTGGGAGCAAACGGTTTCAAACCATTTAGAGGCAAACGGTTTCACCAAACGGTTTTCAAAACCGTTTGGGGGAGTTGACCAAAGATTGACCGTTTGATAATCCTGTTCCTAATTATGTTGGTTGATAACCCACCAAATTTTATGGATTAATTCCAAAGGAATCATGAGTTGAAGGCTAATCAATTAGGAAAACCTAATTGGATTAAGTGCTGATTTGCAACTTGATTAATTTGACTTTTTGAGAAAACGGTTTCAACACCATTTGAAAGAGTTTACCAAGGGTTGACCGTTTGATAATCCTGTTACTAATTATGTTGGCTGATAACCCACAAAATTTTATGGATTAATTCCAAACGAATCATGAGTTGAAGGCTAATCAATTAGGCAAACCTAATTGGATTAAGTGCTGATTTTCAACTTGATTAATTTGACTTTTTGAGAAAACGGTTTCAAAACCATTTGAAAGTGTTGAACAAGGGTTGACCGTTTGAGAATCCGGTTCCTAATTATTTTGGTTGATGACCCACCAAATTTGGTTAATTAATTCCAAAGTAATCATGAGTTGAAGACTAATCAATTGGGAAAACCCTAATTGAAATTAGTGCTGAAATTCCAATGAGTTCATTTGAGATTTTGGGTTGATTAGACCAAACGGTCTCAAGACCGTTTGGGGATCACCCAAACGGCTTCAAAACTGTTTGGGGATCACCCGAGACATTTTGGAGGTCTAGGGTTAAGTATGGTTTCCTATTTGAAGGTCCAAAGTTACCAAGTTACAAAGCAATCAATTGCTGATTTGTTGATCGACTCATTAGACCAAACCTTGATGAAATTTCACTAGAATCCAAGGGTTGGATGAGCCAAACAGTCTCCAGACGGTTTGGAGCTCATCCAAATGGTCTCAAGACCGTTTGGAGGTCACCCAAGACCGTTTGGAGGTCTAGGGGTGAGTATGGTTAAGCAATTGATGATCCAATGTTACTAAGTTAAAGTGTAATCAATTGCTGATTTGGTGATCAATCCAATGATCCAAACCTTAATTGGTTGACTTGGATTTTGATGATATGATGGGCAAACGGTCTCAAGACCATTTGGTGGTCATCCAAACGACCTCAAGACCGTTGGGGGTCAGGTCATGTTCAATTTGGATGATGGTTCAATGGTTTCAAAGTAACTAATCTTCCATTCATTAGTGTTGAAGGATCATCGATTCCAAACCCTAATTCAATTGATTCAAACCCTAATTGAGGGTCAAATGAGAGTCAAATCAGTTGAAGATTGACCTATTTAACTCAATTGAAGTATGAGTATATGTCCAATTGATGATTGGTTCCATGAATTCAATGATTGAAGGAATCAATATTGAGAAACCCTAGTTGAGGGTGATTCCATGTGAAACCCTAGTTGAGGGTGATTCCATGTGAAACACTAATTGAGGGTGATTCCATGTGAAACACTAGTTGAGGGTGATTCCATGAGAAACCCTGACTAAGTATTAACACCACATGATGTACCAATGTTACGTTGTGGTGAAAGGCCCTAAGAAGGGTGAAGGTATATGAGACTCTAATGTGATGTCATAATACATAAAGCCCTAATCCTGGGCAATATGACAATGAATCATAATCCTAATTTTAAGTAAGGGTGTAAGGAAACCCTAATGATGATATAGAAGGAATGACCTTATAAAGGTGAAATATTTCATGTGGTTGATTATATGCAACCTAATTGTAAGCAATGTCTTTAGCATTAGACAAGTCCATATCATTAAAGATAGTTGGAAAATTCTAATGTGTGGCATATGTATTATATGTTGAAGGTGAGAGTTTAGTAATGGAATGTATTAAGAGGGAAATACCTTAATACAAGATAAGTTGGTTAACTCAAGAGAGTTTGAAATGATGAGAAAGTGATACATCAAGATATGATAGATATCACATTCAGCACCCCAGGGTTTATATACCTTGATATACTCCAAATCCAATGTCATTGGGTGAGAAACATATGAAGTGTGTTATGCAACTATTACAATGAAATGTAATAAGTTGTTGCACTTTGATGAGTGTTAATTAGTGTACCTTGAGAATGGGGTTAAGCCCAAATGATGAGTATGATGTAGTGATACCATGATGAGGATGAGAAATGAACTCATACCTTGAATTGATGAGAGTAATGATCTTGAATAATCATTTATGATATCATCAAATGCCCCAGAGGTATGGAATAATGAATTAAGGGTTGAACAGATAATGTAATCTTGAAACCCTAATTAATGAGTAATGGGTAACCCTAACCCTAATTTGGGTAAAGGGAATGAGAAGCCCTATTTGATAGTAAACCCTAATTCCTAGTAAAGGAATAATGGTGTTACTATTGTGTCACATGATGGGATGAATATCTTGTATGACTGTTATCATGCCTAATAGCCATACAGATATTATGAGATGATGAATATAGCCAAGTTGAGCTGAGACATTTATATAATAAATGTTGATTGGCCTTATGTGCCTTAATGTTGTTGTTACTTAGTAAAAGTAACAAATGTGCATGGACTTTTATGAGTCACATGAGTAAGTTGTTGCCTAGAAAGAGGTGACAAGATAGTCTGTGACCTTATGAATCATGTGTGATGCTTGTGCAACAAGTATCATGAATGCCTTGGTCAGATGACCTGAAGGTGATAGTTACCTAATAAATGGAAATTGTACTCAATGATGAGTTAAGGGTTTGAATAACCAGAACCATATGATTATGGTAATGAGAATGTGAAGGGATGAGAATTCCCAGTTTTTAAATGAGGGACTGAGTTCCCAAGGTCTTTGAAAGACTGATAAGTATTTGATGAAAGTAGTACATGTCTCTTTATAGCATTGTTGTAATAAGTCTTGTTTGAGAACTTGGCTGATGCTAAAAGAATATGAAAATGTACTTAATTAATAAAGTGAAATCTATTTATGTAGAGCCCTGACCATAGATCCATCATCGTCAAGAATAGGTGATGGTGAAACGGGTGCTCTGCGGCAAAACCCGGAATGCATATTCTGAATATGTGGGGGTAAATGGGTGAAAATTATCCTTACGTCCGGTGAAGAGATTAAGGGAAGGTAAACAAAAAACCTCTCATTCCTTCATGTGTCGGGATGGATGTATCACTAATCTCCCAATGATTGGGATAGATATCGTACACATCTACCCATAATACTTATCTCGGGTCGATGGAGATAAACATTAAATCTCTCGATGGCCGATGAGAGTGCAGTTGACGTTGTAACTCTATAGCGAAGTTCCAGTATACCCTGGAAAGCTATCTTGAGCAGTTAACACAGTCCTGCTTGTTGTCCCGCATTGATCGGGATGTGAGAGGTCATGGGAATCTGACTCTTCCATTGACCTATGTATCGTACCGATTTCAACTTCGCAGTGGTCGGTTGGAGTATGAGCGGTATACCTCATCTCCTCAGGGCATAAGCGTGTTTGTAAAATGAAATTAGCCATATAGCATGGTTGCTTAAGGATTGAATACGGAAATTCATTAGCTGATGTTACATTTCAATTATATATCTGTAGTTCATTGATGTTATTCATATCTGTTGTAATCATTACAAGTATATGGATGAACTATGAGTCTACCATGAGTAGATGCAATGTTATCCTTGAAAAAGGAGATTACTTCACCTTGTTCATACAAGTGACTTACCTGCTGTTGATTAAATATATAAATCCTTCTGCTCAGTTTATTTTAATAAGCTGCTATAACAATGTTTTGGCGGAGAGTTATGTCTCCCGCTGGGGCAATTTACAATTGTCTCACCCCAGTGGGATCCAACATTTTTTTAGGTGGACGAGCACGGAGGAAAGTGAGAACATCTTGCAAGGAAAGGACAGCAGCAATAACATCAGGGATAGTAGTGAGATCTCAGGTGGAGATTCTGTCTGTCAAGTTACATCATTAGAAAGTCCTATGTGCCGTCTCTATACTCTCAGGTCCTTGGAGTTTTTACTCAGTGTTTTTGATAATTCGATCTGAGGTTTTGGCTTAATGCCTCGAGATTCATGTGTTTTCTGTATATAATGTTTATAAGGCATCGGATGTTGTAGTCTCTGAAAAGAGATGGTACAGATTATGTACGTCTGAACCAGAATGTAAATGTTATACAATGGTTCTCATTGGAAAAGATTTCCTATGTGTGGATCTCTTTACAAAAAGTTTTAATTTTTAGTGATTTTTAGTAAACCGCTGCAAATGATTCGCTTTCGCTTAAGTTAATCTTGTTTTCACGAGTTAGTCGCCACAGTGAGATCTTGTTTATACATCCATATACCTTGTTTTATATATGGTGATCTGGTTTCTTATATATTAATGCATACGTAATACATGTTTTGCAGCCACTTACACAAGATACGTAGAGATTTTGGATTTTCCCATGTGGGATTTTTGGTTCCATCTTTGATTAGTCTTATAGATACAGACCCTTCTTCAGTTACTTCATACTGTTGTGATGCTTTTCAATATTTTAATAAAAATAATAAGACGGTGATAATAGCTCCATTCAATGTCGAGTAAGTTTACTTTGCTTATAATTTGGACTTAAGAAAATTACATTTTTATTGTGGATTTTGAGTTATTAATTTTTAACTTTCTTACCTGTAGTGGTAGGCATTGGGAGTTACTAGTTATTGTCCCCAAGATGTTCACTATCTATTATCTAGATCCTATGGGGAATGGGTTGGAATTATATGGACATGCAATTAAAAGGCCATTATTCTTGTGAGAAATATTTCATGTTTTTATATTTGTTAACATATGTTACTACATTACTATTTAATTATGCAATTTAATGGGTTACATTAACATATATAGGGCTTTATAAGAGTACAAAAAAGCTGGAGGAAAGGTCCCTAGGAAAAAGGATCTGTCACTAATTTGGGAGAATGTGAAAGTAATTTTCTGACTCCAATGTATATATTATTTATGTGAACTATGCTTATTTGTATTTTTGAATATTTTGTATGTTTCAATTTATAGTATGCTACACAAGACAATGGCTGGGCATGTGACTACTATGTGATGTGATTTATGGACCTAATCGCCAAACATGCCATAATGGAAATCGATAAGATGCAACAGGTATTATACATAGTCTCATTGGATAATATGAAATATATCAATCTTATTATATATTATTAATTATATATATACGTCATTCTCTTTGTAGGTCTTTAAAACTACTGACTTCATCACAGGTGGAAAGTGTTTCGATGTACATGCGCCCTATACGAGAGATGAATTAGATGTTGTAAGAGAAGAATGGGAAAAAGTCCTACAAAGAGTGGGAATTTTTAGATTTAATTTTATTGACAATGATGGCAATGATGAATAAAGAATAACTTTGTTCTCATAATTATTTTTGTGTGAATGTGAATGAATTTTTATGAATTTTCATATGTGTGTGAAGATGATCAATACATAAACATTTCTACATGTGTCTCAATGTGAAAAGAGATGAAATGAATGGAACTGCAGGTTGCTACTGGTTTCAACATGTGTGTGATGAAAAAATAATATGAATTAAATGTTCTTATACATGTGTGTGAATCACATATATATAATATTGTCCATCTTGTTAATTTTGTAGGTTTGTCGCTTGTTGTTGGTTGATATCAATGGATTTCATAAACCTGCAGTTCAGAACTAAACTATAGGTTCTCATCCTGCTGACCAGCCATACAGCAGGCCTGCAAACTGACTTAAAAAAATCTTAACATAGGCGTCGGTTATTTGAACAAAACTGACACCAAATAAATACGGTGCTAGTTTTTGACAAAAAAATGGACGTCTATGTGGCCATGAACCACGATCATGCTAGGAAGCACGGCCGTGGTGGCAGACAGGGGATATGGCATCGGTTATTAGCACAAAACCGACGTCGGTTCAGTTGATATGGCCAGGAAACATGGTTGTGCTGGGATGCACGACCGTGGTGGCAGGGGAAATGGTGTCGGTTATCTTACAAAACCGATGCCTATAGTCCCTTTTCTAGCACGTTTTTGGTGGTGGGAAGTGTTGTGACGTCAGTTCTTTTAATAACCGACGTCTATAACAATTCTATAGTGTCGGTGTTCGTAAAAACACTGATGCTTATAGTCCCTTTGCTGGCACATTTTCGGTGGCAGGAAGCTTTTTGGCGTCAGTTGGGAATCAATGCCAAAGGGGTCCACCTTTAGCGGCGCCCACTTGGGTGTCACTTAGAAACTGACACTAAATTCTTTAATTAACCGATGCTAAAGGCCTGTTCTGTAGTAGTGTGTACAACCACCCATAGATAGGGCATGTGTTATTTTTCCTTGGAGAATGCGTTATTCTCCCCCATATATGATTTGTGTAGGTGACTGGGAATGTGTTATTTCTCCCCTCACCTATAGGTTGCGGTCTGGTAGGTTCCTCAACCCTACTTAGTTAATGTACTCAATATTAATCATGCATGCAATTCTTTTACTATTTTAATGTTATCGCAAGCATCTATTTTTATTATGCCTCATACTCTTGATCTCTTCATCTATTAATGAATGTATAGCCTTTACTTCCATGTTATTTTCCTTTTTTCATTCTTGATCATATTTTTGACACATACCTTGTTTTCTTTCCCTCTTGTTGGGTGATTTC
The DNA here is from genome assembly GCA_963693085.1 of Alisma plantago-aquatica. Lineage (NCBI taxonomy): Eukaryota > Viridiplantae > Streptophyta > Magnoliopsida > Alismatales > Alismataceae > Alisma > Alisma plantago-aquatica. The sequence goes on along the minus strand of OY856413.1, from coordinate 762,251,666 downwards.
CCAACCACCTAGATTTTGGATAAGGTGTTGAACAAGATCAAGGTAGCACCAGGAGCAGATTCAAGACTTTCTTGAAGGATTTCTAGGTTGCTAAAGCAAGATCCTTTATAGTGATCAAGACTTTCCTTATGTACTAAACAATGATGAAAGACATGTAATATCTTTAGTTTCTTTTCCTTTCTGGTGCTATTGACATTTTATATGTATCTGGTGCATGCTTATTTACTCAGAATATTATACATGCATCCCACAATATTTATTATCTTTATGAAAAGATTGACATTTTGTATTTCTCTTAAATTTTAGTAAGGAGATGATCTCACCTCTTTATAGTGATCATGTACAAGATAATATATCTATTAAGGGCCAGAATATGTAAAGAAAATGATAGTTCTTATTTTCAAGTAATTGATTGTTATATGTTGTTATATACTTTCACATATTTTGCATGCACTCCACATTCACAATATATTTCGATATGTTGATCTATTGTTTTGCTTCGTAGAGTTTTTGGTACATGCTAGATAATATGATATCAAGATATGGTGGAAAAATGAAATAAATTCAAGACATTAAAGTTAACTTTTAGGGAGGATTATATAGATGATACTTCTAGGATGGCACTTTCACTCTCTAGGGTATCTGCTCCACCTTCTCTCTAACCGTTTCTTGGCATTTGTCGTTGGGGGGAGGGTACGCCGCCTCTACGTGTCCCTCCCCCTGGCCTCCAACGGCCTTGGGTAGTGCTCTGTGTGAAGGTTGCGGTGGACCTCTGGAGCTAGGGTGCTGATCGATTTTGCTGGCGTCTCCTCAGCGGATCTGGGTTGGAAGGGCAATGCAAGGCGCCGCGAGTGTGGTTAGATCTGGGTAGAGTTTCAGTGATCTTGACTTTGTCGACTCCACTCTGTTCAAGTGTGATGGATGGTGAGCGGCCGATCTGTTCCAGACTCACGGGCTCTGTGTGCTGCCTCATCACACTGAAGGGACATCTTCTCCTTACTTCACTGTCACCTCCTCATCCTATCCCCCTGTGAACCTAGCTTGTCCAGGGTGACAACAAGCCACGATTCTGTCTGGTTCCCGCCTTGGCGATCACGGCGATGTTGGTTTCCTCACTGGGTGACGAGTCCTTCTGATCTGCTTGGCGGAGTGGGCACTCCATCACAGACTTCCTCCTGCTTCTTAGAGGTGCTCTCTGGTGTATGCCTCTGGATGGCTGGTGGCAGATGGAGGCACCGCTCACATTTGGGGTGATGTCTCCTTTCCCTCTACTCTGACTCAGGGTGGTGCTGGTTGGGGTCTTCGCATCCATTTCCTTCTTTGTCGATGGATGACCTATGGCCATATGGCGATGCACGGGTTGGGTCAAGGGGCAGATCTCTTCTCCTTCCCGACTCTCTTGTGAAGCATGAAGGAACACCCTCATGGTGTTTGATAATATGCTACTGACAGATAGTAGCGTGAGATCTCTAGACATCCTATGTTGATGTTTGGTTGAACACCTACAAGATGTTCAGAAAGTGGCAAGGAACAAAGAGTTGGGGCTGAGATTAGTTTAGCTGCTTGGTCTCTCTCTTCTTTTAGTGTTGTTGGTCTCGGGCTCTGTTTAAGCAAAGATCAATTGATCTCTTGGTGTTAGAGTCAGAGGTTCACCTTGCTCTCTGCTTTGCTGATTAGTCCACACAACTTTCAAAGGGATGATGTTACTGCCAGTGTGTGAGTGATTAGTTAGCAGGGACTTTCTGTTCTAAAGAACCAGCATTTTGGAGATTTTCTTGGTGTTTTGCTTTGCAAGCCGGAGAATGTATGATCTAGATGATAGAAGGAATTTTTCCTTGTTTCACACCCTCTTGTGGTTTCAGGTTGCTGAAGGTTTGATTTGGCTGCCCATGCCTCACAATTTCTGAAGGATGTGCATACTGTTAGTGATGGCCTGAGTAGTTGGGATTGGTCTTCTACTAGTTTTGTTAGCTGTTGGAGCTGTTTTGTAGGGTTTTTTTCCCTCTTTTTCTTCTAGATAGTAGGCTGCTTTAGTATCTTTATGTGTTTCAGTCTTATGCTTTTATTGTTTTTGGATGTTCTCATCCAGGTCTGTAATGGGGGCGCAAATCTCTTTGTACCCAAAGTTTTGGGCATCATCTTATTTAGTAACAAGACTTTCTTCTGACAAAAAAAAATAAAGATGATACTTCTTTGCATATGTACAATTCTGATGAAGGAAAATTATGGAAGTTCTATAGGAACATCTTGTTAACAACATATTTGAATTAATGGAAATTATTGTTATTGATTATTATTTGTTTAAAATATGGATCCCATGCAACTTTTAGGTAATGTCTCTCATCTTTTTGGCCTTCCTTAGTTGGGGGTTGCTAAAAAGTGAGATCATTACACTTTACACCCAATTTTTCCTTATTACTATAACCATGGAACTGATCATTTTAGTGCTTCTCAAGTACTTAAGGATGTTCTTTATGGAAGTGCAGTGACTTTCACTGGGATCTAACAGATATCCACTCGTCATGCCCGATACATATGAGATAAAAAAATGAGTACACAACATTAAATTCATGATTGATCCAATTGCTATTTTACATGGCATCTATCTATGTGTTCCTATTCTTCACAAGAACTGACACACTAGGCTCCGGAGAGACTAACTCTATGGAACATGGATAAGTTCTCTTCCATTGAGTCATGCATGTTGAACCCTTCAACATCTTGCCAATGCATGTTCTCTTACTTACATCAAGAAGCTTTCCAAATCTATCTCTATATATCCCAATTCCTATCACATCAAATGCTTTGCTTAAACCCTTCATAGAGAAGGTACTTTCTAGGTTTTAATATTCGTAGTATAATGATGTCATTCTCCATCATTATGGAATATACATATGCTCCTGCTAAATTCTTGTAATCACAAATTCCATCTTCATTTTGACTATCTTATCAAATAGAAGATTCCCACTCTTCTAGGCTTGCTTCAGTTCATAGATTGACCTTTGTAGCTAACAAACTTTATTTGCAATGTTGGATTTATAAAACCATTAGGTTGTGTCATGTACACATCCTCTCAATTATTCTCCTTAATAGCAAGCATTACCCTGATGGATGTAACCATGACAACTAGTGAAAAGATTTCATCATGTTCAACACCTTTAAGTTGTTTGAAACTCTTTGCAACTAATATGCTCTTATATGTTTGTACACTACCGTCCATGTTGATCTTTTCTCAAAGACCAAAATGCACCCTATGGGTCTTACCTTTTCAGGTGGATCCACCAAGGCCATACCTTGTTGGTGTACATGGAGTCCATCTTGGATCTCATGGCCTCAAGCCATGTCTCATATTCTGGTCCCTCAATAGTTGTCTAGGTAAATTTTTGACTCATCATCTCATGACCAACTTGCTGCCTTTTTGAGTTATAAGATATCATAATCTTTCAAACTTAAGGTGTGTTCTACTTGATCTATGAGTCTTTTTTGTGTTACATAAGGAACTTGAGATTCCAGAACAATTTTTGATTCTCATTGCTCCAATCATTCTTCTTTAGGTTCTATGTTTTCTTGTTGGTCTTGAAATTTTTGAGTTATACTTTCCTCCCACTATTTCCTTTGGAATTAAATTCCCTTTCAAGAATACAACCATCCTGGCAATCAAACACTTTGTTGTTAGATTAGGATAAGAGTAGTATTTAACAAAATAACATTTATGTGATTAGTGGACAAATCTCTTTAAGAAACTATGTTCTGATATAAGCTTTAAATCCTAATCTTTATAAAGGACATATCGGGACACCCCCCATGTCATATCTCATATTGTGTCTTTTGAACCATTTTAGATGATATGTTCTTTTAGTGTATATCATGTGCCAAAGGAAATTGGAATATCAGCTATCAATAGTCACACCAGGACTTAATAGGGTGTGATTCCCTCTTTTTGTCACATCATTATATTTCAAGTACAATCCATTGTGATACAATATCACAATCTCTAGAAGGTACTCAAACTTTTGGTTTCAAATATTTCAACATCGATCGTATCGAGGTGTCTTAATACTTCTACCAAGCTAGTTATGTACTACATTCATGACCCCCTTGAATACTTCAAGAGATTTGTACTTGTATTTCATTAATTACAAATTTCCATATCTACTAATAGCATCAGTAAATATAATAGGTATTGGTAACTACATGTAGTATTTATTCTAAATTGTCTATATACAACAATATGTATGAGCCCCAATATAATGGTCGTTCTCTCACTACATCTAGTGAAGATGCTTTTGTCATATTTCCCAACAAATAAAACATGCATTTCTTATTGGTTCAATAACTAAAAGAGTATAGACAACCATCGTTATGGATTCTAAAAATGCATTTCTCATTTTTGTGCTCTAGTTGACAGTGTTATAGGTATTCAATATAATATTCATTGAGTCATTCAGTATATGGGTTATACATATTTATTTCATAACTATCTTGTATAGATTATGAGACATAGGGCATTTTCATATAAGATCTTATCTTTCAAAATGAAACATCAATTCGTCCATACAAGATACATGATGTTTTCATTAATGGTAGGTACATAGTAGAAATTCACTAGTTCTATTACATGCCCTTTAATAAATGACAAATTCCAACTGTAGTGGCAGTAACTCTTGTTCCTGACAGTTCTAGCATACATCTTCTCAGGTCCTGAAGTGGAGAAATCCGTCTCCTTCTTCTTATTGAGATCCTCTATATAAAGAGTGCAATTCCTTTACCAATGTCCAAGCAGGTGACAATGATGGCTCTTTCCTTCCTTAATCATTTAAGTGAAAGGGCAGCTTCCTCTTATCACTTACTCCTCTCCTAGTCTTAACAGAAGATGACTTGGTCTTCAGCTTAGACTTAGAACTCTTCTTGTCCTTGCCTTTGTCCTTGGACTCTATTCCACTGATCATCATCACGAGTTTGTCCATCTTCATTTGCACTACAACGTTCATTAGTATGCTAAGCAATTTAGACAATAGTTAACTCAAGTGTTAGCACTCGATAAACTATTTATATGATTTAGGAAGAAATTGTAGAATCATATCCATGGCTAACTATGACCTAAGAGAAATCCCAATTTCTCCACAAGCCCAATCATATTGAGCACATGGGGCTCTACTGGATCTCTCTCTGTCAGTTGCACTCAAACAACATTTTTGAGACATTATACCTTACTTACTTTACATGCTTCTTAAGATGTGTTACCATCTTGAGAATGTCCATGTTTTCATGCTATTAGCATGCTTCAAGTAAGCATCCATTTCATCCTTAGGTGCATTTGAAGTGATTTCCTCTAGCTCTAATCGTTCAAGGACATAGAGCTTTTATTCATTGGTGAGAACACTTCTCAAATTCCTGAATTAGATGTGCAAGTAAATCCCGTTTAGTTTGTCCTACTCAAGGACTGATCGCAATGAATATGTGTTTATTTTTTCCATTAGATTCTACAAAAGAAAATTTGCAACTTTGTAAAAACATTTTTTATTTGATTTGATAATTTTTTTGATATTAATTACGCCTTTAATTAGTTATCGCTCTGAAAATTTTGTTCAAATTGATAGCCCTCACATATCAATTCAAAAGATTATAGCATACAATCTTCTAGTGATCCAAGATCTAAAATAATTGAATTATTACCCGGCTAACACCAGCGTTCATAACCAGTTATTAAGGTAGACAACTTTTTCTAGTTCCATCTTAAGCTATTCTTAGATATATGGTATGTAGAACTCGTTTCCATAGTCCATCTGCATGCTTGTACATTCTTAATATCATTATGATCACCTAGTTAAGTATGACCCAAAAGCCAACATGATAGTAATGCACCCTTCTTGGTTGGCCCACATAACCACCATTACACTTCCACGATATGGTAAGTGCACCACGCTTGGCGTGCCCACACTTAGTCGATCAAGCTTTTCATGTGTGTTTCTAATGCAAAGCATTTTAGTCTTGATATGTTATTGAGGGATTTTATACATAAATATGTATACATATCCAATCACCACATACTTATAGTACGTATAATATACATGCTATAACCACAAATGAAAACATGTGATTATAAATGCAAGCGATGGTTATGTCCATACTACTATAATTCCTTGGAGCCACAAGGAATTACTATCACATCAGGTCTACATCATATGCAACAACTTATTGTTGGTGAAGATCAATGCTCGAACAAATCTGGATTGATCGGTTCAACTCTTGGACTGATCGGCTTGCCTCCTGGATGCTCGATTGGGATCTTCAAATAATCATTTGGTCTTAGGTTCAAGAGATTCTTGGACCCTTCCATCCGATCAGTTGGGACACCAGTCGATCGGTTCATCATGTTGTCTTGCCTCCTCCGTCCTTCAGTCGATCGATTTGACACCTAATCCATTCAGTTTGTCTAGTGTAGAATGTCTTCTCAAGAAGAAACATAAATTAAAACTATCTTGTTTCATATTACATTGTAAAAGGGAAACCTCTAGTTAGAATTGAGGCAAAATAGGAAGAAGAGAATTAATTTACATTTGGAAAGGAAGAGAGAGGCTCGATATGTAAACCGAGATATAGATAGGAATAAACAACCAAAACCATGCACACACAGATGTAGGGTTATTGGACATAGCTCACATCCACCATCAAAATAGTTTTAGGGTGATGCATATTGATTACATTTATATATATGGGATTAAGAGAGAAAGATTCCCCCCTCTCTCATGCAGGTGGTGGAGGTTGAACTCATGGGAGGGTGGTAAATCAAGGCAGAAATTGGGATTCGAACCCAAGTCTCTTGGTGAGGAGACATCGTGCTTGACCACATGAGCCACTCCTTGTTGACAATTACACACACACACACACACACACACATATATATATATATATATATATATATGTGTGTGTGTGTGTGTGGAATCTTATGTGGTATCAATTAGTTATGCACATTAACCATTTCAATATTCACATTTTATGCAATAAAATAAAGTATCGATTTAAATCCATATATGTCATAAATTAACATGTCTCTGATATCACTGTTGGAAAATCTGGGTCATAGATAAGGTAACAGTAAAGAAAATTTAATGCATATTTCTCTAGCCAATTTAATAGAGTATGATGCAATCAAACATCCTAGTGAGGATGAACGAGAAACTTATACTTGTCCGATAATCATGTTATGAGCATACATTGATACTCCGAATATGAGTGGAGTATGAATTAGGGTTTGATTCTTGATTATATGATCTTGAAACCCTAATCGATTAAATAGGGGAAACCCTAACCCTAATAAAGGGTGATGATATGATTTGAAACCCTAATCGGTTAATAAGGGGAAACCCTAACCCTAATAATGGGTGGTGGTATGCACTTAAAACCCTAATCGATAAGGAACGGAAACCCTAACCCTAATAATGGGAAGGTTGTATTTCTCTTGTATTGCATGGTGATGATATGTATTTGATATTGTTGATATCATGAAATACTAACCATGCATGTATCATGATATGTGATCATAAACATGTATGAGCTATAATGTTCATATGATATAGATCTAAATGGGCTTTGTGAGCTATATGAAATACTTGTGCAATAAGTATAATGTATACCTTGGTCTGAGGACCTAGACGTAATGGTTACCTGATAAGAGGTAACAATGTCCAATGATGAACTAAGGGTTTTAATACCCTCATCTAGCAATCATGATGATGATAATGTCAGTTTTCGATGACAACTGATGACTATGGTCGTAATTCGATAACATTTTTTTTGTCGGTATATGTAGATAGGCATCGGTTTTTCTAGTTGAAACCGACGACTATGATTTAACATAGGTGTCAGTTTTATTGTGGTGACAGATGCCTAATGGTGTTAAGCATCAGATTTTTATAATAACCGACGTCTATAGTTAACTTAATAGCACCCGCGCGAACCAGACTCTTCCCCTATCGCTGTTTCATTCTTGATTTCACTAGGTCTAGTGATTCCTCTCTGCCACTTCTCTTCTCTGTCATTGTTGCTCTTCTCTACTACTAGTCTTCTCTGCCGTCGGTCCTCCTCTCTGTCGCTACTCTCCTCCTCCGCTGCAGCTCTTCTCTACCGCCAGTCCTCCTCTCCACGGGTCATGTTCTCCTCCAGCCAGAGCACCGTCGCGGTTCCTCTTCTCCTCCATCCAAAGCACCGCCGTGGGTCCTCTTCTCTGTCGTGAGTCCTCTTCTCTACCGCTGTGGGTCCTCTCCTCCAGTCATTCCTCCTCTCGTCGATCCTCTCCTCCAGACAAAAGCCAGCGCCAGTAGCCAGTGCCAGCAGCAGTAGCCAGGAACCAGAGATAACCACTGTCGTTGCCTACTACTACTCTTGGTCTCCTACTACTGCTCACCACTGTCGTTGTCGTTGCCACTGCTAGAGGCAAATCCTCCAAAAAAAATGTTTCATTAACAGAATTGATGATTGGTTTGGTTATTAATAATGTCTCTATTTAATTTTAACATATATCATACTACATATTAACTTAATTATGTACACAACTTAACCATGGTTATGCAATAATGTACAAGTGGACTAAATATCAATTTACTCCATATGTGTTCATCTATTCTCCATTACTTGGTATATGAAAATGTAGTGATATATTATAGCCTCCTATACAATTTGGTAATCTAACTCCTCTCAAATAATTATTAATTCATTAATCACCCTAGGTATCTAATATTATGAATCACATAATCCTCTAGCTCAAACCTAGAATCTAATTATAATTTTGGGTTCTTCATAGTCCAATTAGCAAATCTACCAAATTTGAAGTAAATCAGGTAATTAACCCTAGCTACATGTAATAATAGCAGGGAAAAGAGTGAATAAACATAGACAAATAAACCTAATTAGATGATGATGTAGTAGATCTAAATCATATTGGACTAAGTTCCATCCTTAGGTAGTGTGTCAAGCTCAATATTTTATCACAGGCTCATTATGAACCATTAGATCTAGATCTTAGAGTATCTCTACCCACCTAACTATGAAATTGGTAACTTGTTTCCTTGTTGAGTATATTGAGAATCCTAATCACCCTTATTTCTTAATGATGAAATCTAATGCACTCATGTGACATGCTTGGAATGTAAATGATGAAATTTGCCCTAGATTGCCAATCATGCTTCTAAAAACATCAATAATCACCCTAACTTGAAGAACTAGGATATGAATGATGAAACTAGGATTGTAGGTATAAGAATGACAACATACATGTATTTGTTGGCCTAGAAACCCATCCAAGATTTACTCATTAGGAGTAAATCTTAGATATTCCCTAGTTTGGGACTGTTCTTGAACACTTAATCTCACTTAGGATGTAAGTGTATAATGTGTATTGGTTTTTCAAGAAACTTTTGACAGCATTTCCCCATTTGTTCTCAAAGTACATATGTACTTGGAGAACAGTGGGGAAATGTTGCCGAAATTTTCTTGAAACCCATATACACATTATACACTTACTAGTGAGATTAGGTGTTCAAGAATGGGATAGGTGGTACAAATTTATTATAGATAAGACCTTAAACCCTAAACTTTTAACCATAAACCCTAATCTTTTAACCCTAAACCCTAATATATACTTGTTTTATCTTTGAGCATAGAATGGATAGATCATGGATGTCTATTCCAAATCGCTACACCCCATATTTTATTTCTAGTCTTGATCAGTTTATAAGATTTTCTGAGGAACATAGGAAACAACCTATAGATAGGTTCTACTGTCCATGTAGGCATTGAGGTAACAACTTGAAAGTCAGCACTGGTGACAAAATCAAAAGTCATGTCATGTGCAATGAGATTGTACAAGGCTATACAGAATGGCACTGGCATGGAGAGATTTCAAACTTGAAATAAGTGGATGTCGATAGTAGTGCTTGTGTGGAAGAAGAAATTGCCTCCGATGATTTAGATGTGAACGGACCAGTTCCAGTAGACATCATTGATGTGATGTTGGATAGTTGTGGGGTAGAGCACACCAATCCACCTCCCATGTTTAGAAACATTATGCATGATGCTGAGAAACCGTTATACATAGGTTGTACTAAGTTTATGATTCTTAGCGCTGTGTTGAGACTATATAAGCTGAAAGCTAACAATAGATGGAGCGACAAAAGCTTCACGTCATTGTTGTCTTTGTTGAAAAAAATTCTTCCTGAAGGAAACGAGCTGCCAATCTCAACATACTAGTTAAAGAAATTGTTGTGCCCAATGGGAATGTGACTTCGGGGGAGTCCAAAACTAGTTCTCCTACCAAGGTGATGTGGTATCTACCTATAATATCACGGTTTCAATGCTTGTTTTCCAATCTGATAGATGTGAAGAATTTGAGGTGCCATGCAGATGTTAAGAAAAATAATGATGGGATCCTATGACATGTGTCTGATTCCCCACAGTGGAAGAAGATTGATTTATTGTACCCTAAATTTGGTGAACAAATTAGGAATCTAAGACTTGGGCTTTGTACAGATGGGATGAATCCGTACAAGACATTGAGCAGCCAACATAGCACTTGGCCAGTTATGCTTGTTATATACAATCTTCCTCCCTGGCTGTGTATGAAAAATAAGTACGTTATGATGTCATTGTTGATACCGGGCCCTAAATAACCTAGAAATGATATTGACGTGTATCTTGAACCTCTGATTGAGACTTAAAGAAACTCTGGGGTGAAGGTCTGATGACCTATGATTCTTCACGAAGAGAGACATTTCGTTTGCACGCTATGTTGTTTTGCACTGTTAATGACTTTCCAGCATATGAGAATTTTTCTGGATATAGTGTCAAAGGATGTAAAGTGTGTCCTATATGTGAAGAGAACACTGATTCAATATGACTAAAACATGGCGGCAAGACTGTATATCTTGGTCATCGAAGGTTTCTTCCAAAATTCCATCCATATCGTAGGTTGCGCAAAGCATTCAATGGATGAAATGAGGAACGGAGTGCACTTAAACCTATACCAGGGGAGGTTGTTTATGAAATATTAAAAGACTTTGCCAATAAATTTGGTAAGAGATCACAATGTACCATGACCACACGGAGTGACAAATCTTTATTTAAGAAGAATTCAATATTTTGGGATCTTCCGTATTGGAGTTCTTTGGCAGTCAGGCATTGTATCAATGTCATGCACGTTGAGAAAAATGTTTGTGATAGCGTCATTAGTACTATGTTGAATATACCAGGTAAGAATAAAGGTAGGATAAAATCCAAAATAGACCTACTTGAAATGGAAATAAGGACAGAATTAACAAAAGTAGTTAGTAGTGATCAACGAACATACTTACCTCCCGCTTGTTACATGTTGTCTAGAAAGGAGAAGAAAGCATTTTGTGAATGCTTGGTAAATGTTAAGGTGCCATAGGGTTACTCATACAACATTCGTAGATTGGTATCAATGAAAGATCTGAATTTGATAGGTCTTAAATCTCATGATTATCACACTTTAATGTAACAAATATTGTCTGTAGCAATTCGATCTATATTTCCAAAGCATGTAATGTTTGCAATCACCAGACTTTATTTCTTTTTCAATAGTCTGTGCAACAAAGTTATTGACCATGATACTCTAGATAAATTGAAAAGAGAAGTGGTTGTTACCCTATGTCAAGTTGAGATGTATTTTCTTCCTTCGTTCTTTGATATCATGGTACATCTTGTTGTCCACTTGACTAGGGAAGTGAAAATGTTGGGACCAGTTTTCTTGCATTGGATGTATCCCTTTGAATGATACATGAGCATTTTTAAAGGTGATGTTTAAAATCATTATCGGCCTGAAGGGAGTATTATTGAGGGTTATGTGGTGAGAGAGGTTATGGATTGTTGCAATGACTTTTTGAGTGCTAATGATGCTCCTGTTAATGATAAGAATATTGAAGAGAATTTTGGCAAAGGAATTTTGGGATCACAGATCAAAGTCATCAGCTGTGAGCATAACAAGACATTTATTAAGTGGTTTATATCGAGGAACATACCAATTTCATCAAGAGACAATATCCTTGAGCCAATTCAATGTGGCTTGCTAGAGAGCATAACAAGACATTTATTAAGTGGTTTGACGATAAAGTCCTACATCAACTATCTCAAACACCAGATAATCTTACTGAAACTATCAAATGCCTCGCCTTTAAACCAAAATTGAATGTTATGTCTTATGAAGGGTTTGACATAAATGGATTCTCATATTACACAAAGCATCAAGATGATAAGAGTGCCATCTAAAACAATGGGGTCACCCTTCAAGCGTCTTCATTGTTTTTTGCAAGTACAAAGGATAAGAGTTCACGTGAAGCTAAAATGTCATATTACAGTGTCATTAAAGACATATGGGAGTTTGACTACGTAGATTTTAGAATTCCACTCTTTAAATTTAATTGGGTTGATAATACCAAAGGAGTTATAGTGGATGAACTGGGTTTCACATTAGTGAACTTTGACAAGATTGACGAGAAGGGTGAACCATTCATATTAGCATCACAGGTGAAAAAAGTATTTTATATCGATGATCCTACAAACGATAAATGGTCAGTTGTTCTTCATGGTAAAAGACAGTTCATTGAAGATCCTATAGATGAAGAATAGTTCTATGATAAGTATGATGACTCCAGTCCATTCTCAGTTGGGTTGCCAACACTACCAAATATTGAATCTAATGATGACTTATATGTGCGTGGAGATCACAATGAAGGATTATTAATTGATAAAAGATCACAATATTAGAGGCATACATGTTTATATTTTTTTATATGTTTTATTTTTCTGAATGTGAACTTTATAATGTTTTATTATCTTCTAGTTATGTCAAATGATAAATGTTTGATTTTTAATGACACTTTTAGATGGTTGAGCATGCACATGATGACCATGATGATGATTACCGTGAGGGTGAGGATATCAATGTGCCACATCACAATGTAAGTTTTAAAAATATATCCTATATTTCTATCTATATGTTCATTTTTAGTTATATTATATAAGTGTGTTTTTTTTGTCAAATTTTAGGTTGGTGATGTACCCCCTGAAGAAATTGGGGCACTTGATGAGTAGAAAAAAAAATTGAGAAAGTGAGGGGCATCACAATGATGAACAAGTTACTACGGCAAAGGGGTAATGGACCCAAACTAGTTGTGGATTTAAATCATGCAGGAAATCCAGTTGGAGTGAACCACAACTCATTTATTTCATATCTTGGGGTTCTTACTCGCAGCCATTGTAGTCCTAACTTAGAATCCTGGCATAAAGTTCCTAAGGGGAAGAAATACTTAGTACGGAAGGAACTATGTGTGAGTTATTATTATTTGCAATTCTATTTTTGTAGATTACTAATTTTTAGGATACTAGTTAATGGCAATTCTATTTTGCAAAGTATATTTGATCTGGATGAAAAGATGCATTGTAAATGTGTGATACAACGTTGTGGGTGGGTCTTAAGGAACTATAGGAAAAATCTCACCCGAGATTACATATGTGATGCTGAGAAGAGGTTCTTGATTGATTTCCAACTCTAGACATTGATCACTTTTTGACTAACTCTACACTAATAATTTTTGTTTGTATTCTCTTTAAAAAATAAATTTAGGAAGAAGGCAACCACTGAGAAATGGAACTACCTAGACCCCTACGACTGGGAGGAGTTTGTTACCCAAAGAAAAACAGATGAATTCAAGGTATTAAGCGCCACTCCCAATTTAATTAATATACGTTCTTATGTATTCACCTATTCAAGATTAACCTCTAGTGTAACTAATCAATTTGTTTACTAACAAGGCTATCAGCAATGCTCAAAGAGCAAGGTGTGCACTGAATGTGCATGACACACAATGGGTCCAAAAGGCTATGCAGGCATTCGCCAAAGACTACAGGTTGAGTCTACTGCTCAATCTGCTGCTACTCAGGCTACGACAAAGTCTTATACTATTGGTCCCACACCTCTGCCTTGCCATGCTATGTGGATAGCTGGGAGGCAAAACAAGAAAGGAGATATAAAGAAGCCCGCAACTATTGAGGCGGCTGCAAAAATGGTAAAATTTAACTCTTAGAGCAATCGATATTTATTATTGTTATGTTTACTTACCAATTTTTGTTGATGGCGATTAGTGGGAGCTACATGAGCAGAGGAAGGAAGGCAAGTTCATCCCTGAGGGAATAAGGGATGAATTAACAGTTGCTCTGAGTAACCCAGAGCATCTTGGACGTGTTAGGGGTGCAGGCGCTGGTGTGGGCATCAAAGCGTTCTTTAGGCCATCACAGCACAAGCCTGTCCCAAAAGTGGGACTTTCACAAGCTGAGGTAACTTATTGTTTTTTTAGAATGTTATTGTAAAAGAGAATTCAATAATCAGAAGATAGTGTTTCTTTTGTCCATGTATAGGTAGATTACTTAATTGCTAGGAGAGTCAAGGAAGCACTTGTAAGAGACTTAATGAAGCAATTAGCAAGTGGCAGGCATCTCATCCTGCCACTCAGACAGTACATGTGGCGTGCCGCTCTTCTCCTACTGTAGAGGTGGTTGAGAGTAATCATGTGTAAGTATTTTTATGACATATATAGTAGCTAGTCTTTTCAAGATGATATGTTTATGTATATATGTATATAACATTATTTACGTAAATTTGTAGGGGTTGAAGCCATGATGTATAAAAAGTCTAGAATATATCATTGCAAAGGCACAGGCTTACCCAGCCCTTCTAGGGGACATGTTTCACGGGATTCCAATACCAGCTGGTGCGGTTTGTGTGAGCCCGATACATGTACTCCCCAATTGGAGGGATCTTTCATTTCCATATGCCCACCCAGATTCTAAAATGCCTGGTGAGGAAGAAGTCGGAGTGATAATGTGGCCCAAAGTGGATGTCGTCTATACTAATATTGTATGGTAAATTTACATTAGGTTAATTTGGTAGTGTGTATATATGATTCCTGAAATTATATATACATGTCAACAGGAAGACACCTGCTACATCTCAGCCTCCACCTCCACCTCCTAAAGTACCAAGTTGGCTTCAAAGGGACCTACACACCTCGATAGGTCCTAATTATTGGGGTATAGCAGTATGGATAGGCGAACATAATCCAAATTTCCCTATAGATGTTTCTATTCTAGAGGATGCTGCAGATCAATCATACGATAACAAGCTATTTATACAAGATATTTTAGAGTTGTTTCATTATGATTGGCTGAATACATCTATGATAGAGCTATGGATATGGTGAGATCTTATTTATACATCTATATACCTTGTTTTATATATGGTGATCTGGTTTCTTATATATTAATGCATACGTAATACATGTTTTGCAGCTACTTACACATCATATGTATAGATTTTTCATTTACCCAAGTGGGATTTTTGGTTCCAGCTTTGATTAGTCTTGTAGATAAAGACCCTTCTTCAGCTACTTCATACTTTTGTACTGCTTTTAAATATTTTGGCAAAAAAAGAAGACGGTGATAATAGCTCCATTCAATGTCGAGTAAGTTTACTTTGCTTATAATTTGGACTTAAGAAAAATACATTTTATTGTGGATTTTGAGTTATTAATTTTTAACTTTTGTACCTATAGTGTTCGGCATTGGGAATTACTAGTTATTGTCCCCAGGACATTCACTATCTATTATATAGATCCTGTGGGGAATTAATTGAATACATTATATGGACACACAATAAAAAAGCCATTATTCTCATGATAAATATTTCATATTTTTATATCCGTTAACATCTGTTATTACATTACTATTTAATTATGCTATTTAATGTGTTACATTAACATGTAGGGCTTTAAATGAGTTCAAAAGAGCTGAAGGAAAGGTCCCCAAGAAAAATAATCATCCACTAATTTGGGAGAATGTGAAAGTAATTTCCCGACTCCAATGTATATATTATTTATGTGAAGTGTGCTTATTTGTATTTTTGAATATTTTGTATGTTTCAATTTATATTGTGCTACACAAGACAATAGTCGGGCATGCACATACTATGTGATGTGATTTATGGACCTAATCATCAAACATGCCACAATGGCAATCGATACTATACATAAGGTATTATATATAGTCTCATTAGATAATATGAAATATATCAATCTTATTATATATTATTAATTATATATATACATCATTCTCTTTGCAGGTGTTTAAAACTGACTTGACTATAGGTGGAAAATTATTAGATGTACATACTCCCAATACGGGGGAAGAATTGGATGATGTAAGAGAAGAATGGGAAAAAGCCCTACAAGTGGTGGGAATTTTAAAATATAATTGGGATACTGATGGAGAAAATGACGATGATGAATAAAGAATGATATTTCTAAACTTTCTCCTCATAATTATTTTTGTGTGAATGTGAATGAATTTTTCTGAATTGTCATATGTGTGAATGTTAAGATGATCAATACATGAATGTTTCTACATGTGTCTGGATGTGAAAAGTGATGAAATGAAAGGAACTGCAGGTTGTTAAATGTGTGTGAAAATGGAGGAAATTTGAAATGGAACTACTGGTTTCTACATGTGTGTGATGAAAAATAATATGAATTAAATGTGCTTATACATGTGTGTGATCATAAATTGTTGTCCATCTTGTTAATTTTGTAGGTTTGTGGCATGTTGTTGGCTGATATCAATGTATGTTGTAAACCTACAATTTAGAACTGAACTGTAGGTTTTGCATCCTACTGACCAGCCATACAGCAGGCCTGCAAACTGATAAGAAAAAAAATCATAAAATAGGTGTTAGTTATTAGTATAAAGCTGACAACAAAGACATACAACGTCGGTTATTAGCAAAACATTGACGTCGATGTGGCTATGGGTGTCGGTTATATATAAAATCTGACGCCGATGGTGCCCTTGCTGGCGCGTTTTATTGGTGGTGGGAAGGGTTATATAGTGTCGGCTTTTGTGAAATGCCGACGTCTTTGACCTGGATATAGTGTCGATTTTAGTAAATAACTGACGCCTATAGTGCCCTTGCTGGCGCGTTTTGGTGGCAGGAAGGGTTATAACGTCAGTTTTTGTGAAACACTGACGTCTTTAACCTAGATATAGTGTCAGTTTTATTAAATAACTGACGCCTATAGTGCCCTTGCTGGCACGTTTTTGGTGGTGGGAATGGTTATGGTGTCGGTGTTAAAACTGACGCTGAAAGTTTTGACTTTTAGCGAAGCCCACTTGGGTGTTGCTTTGAAACTAACGCAAAAGTCCTTAAATAACTGGCACTAAAGGTCAGTTCTGTACTAGTGCCTTTTCGTGTAGAACTTTCTCGGGCTCTATAATAGTTACCACAACCAGAGAGGACACAATTACCATAGCTTATTGTTGTATTTGGGAAGCCCCCAATACGCCTCTATCTATAGGAGGGCCAAGGTCAGGGTTTCCAGATGGTCTGGGAGTTGAAAATACAAAGTTCATGAATTTTATGGAAACTACAAATGGGACTATCCAACTGGTCGGTTGACAGGGTGAACTGGTAATATCATCCATTGAACCAATCAGTTTATTAGTTTTCCTATTCTAAATCACATTGGTATTCAATGCATGATTAATGCAAATCATGACATCAATATTAATCCTTTCTCCAATCGAATTGTCCATTGAACTGGGCGGTTCATCACATGAACTGGTAGTTAGGGACCACGAACTGGTCAGTTCATGCCCTAGTCTAGGTACTGTTGAACCAATGTTGTTTCCAATTGACCTAACACTCCAACCGATCAATTTAACACTTGATATAATCAGTTCAGAGTCTAATCAGTCAATTTTGAAATGTAGTTGTTTAATTAACTAATTAACACTTTTAGTAATCAAGTTAAATATCATTCATGAATAAAATACTATTCCAAGTGCATCCTATGCATGTGACCCTATAGGTCCCAAATTAGCAGTGAATATCCATAACTGACATATGACATCACAAGCAATGAGTAGTATCTAACAACACATTATTGCTACCCAAGTAATTTGGAAAGTTGGAGAACAACTTCAACCTACAATCCATGATCAGTGTTACTGTGATCGTATAGTTCCTTTGTCTTTAATATCTAGATTGAACTCAAGGAATAAAATTGTCATCCTCTTCAATGTTCAATTCATATCCCTTGAACTAGAGTAGAATGTCTGAGATGCATGTGAGTTCATATATTACATATTGAGTCACATGTGTATGACCATACATTTTTCAGTATCACTTATCGAGTGGCATGGATATCAGTCTCCTGTAGGAGGGACAAATCCCATCTACATCACTCACACTCAATCCCAATGTGTCACATAGTATGCGAGCATCACGTTTATGGAAACCCTTATTCAAGGTCATGTTGGATGATGTCAAATTCAAATGAATGACATATGATGAATGTAGCAACTTTAGGTATATTAACAACAATTACCACTATCACTAAGAAAGTTGAATTTGACTACCATTCCATGGTCTCCATGTATCACTCTCATGGTGGGTCTGTCTGAGACACAATTCACTAACATGTACTTGTTTGCTTGACTTGATATAACATATCATCACTAATGAGACTTTTGTCATCAGTCAGCACAAAATCTAGACTTATGCATTATTGTTGTCTATTTTTCTTCCATGATAATATTCGACTAGGGATATCACAAGAATGTATGTACTCTTATCAGTCAGCACACACTCTAGTCTTGTGTCATTGTTCAGGTCATCAACTTAAAGACACATGTAATCTAGTAACATCATTCTTTAGACATATACTATGTATGTGTCATCATCTCATGATTGAGACAAACATAATTGACAGAATTAACTTTACCATTATCAAATGATGTATATAATGTGACATTCCAATCATCATATGATTGGCACTCTAGCCATCCATATTAACACCAAGTCCATCAACTCCTAGCCATCTATGAACCTAAAAATATGTGCAACAAGGGGGTCAACACATCATGTGTTGATTACAAGGCATAAAGATAGATAGATATATATAAGCTTTGAATTATTTGAAAAGTGTTGCAAAAGTAGACGAACAACAATAAACAAGTTAAGTATTTAGCAAAGTAAAAGCCCATGTTTTATATCATTTTATTATAATCATACCAACAACATCATATATCATCAGGCCTTTTTGACCAACTTCCCATTGGAAGTGTTACACCCCGATCTCATAATTTCCATTAATCATGAGATTAGGGCATAAATTGAGGATTTAACGTAATACAAAGATCACCCTTAATTTTTTCTTCTTTTTCAAACTCTTTGTTTTCTCGCATTGAACCACAAAACTAACTTTACAAGGGAATCTAAACATTGATTTCTCTAATATGATCTCAAAATTAATGATACACATCCATACATTCATTCTATTTCTCACACTTCCATGTACATATGACATGATAATCAAATGCATTCTCTCTTATTAAGGAAATGAAGATACAAACATCATTTACAACTCTCTCTTATTTATTTACAAGGACCTAGAGTGACAAGGATTGACTGAACTTAACTATACTCTGACTTAACTTTTGTGGCAGATCTACTCTGATGCAATGATATCTTTAATCCCCATGGTTTCCCTAAAAATTTTGAGTAGAGGGGTGATCCTACTCGCTCAGTGAATGAGTACTTCAAAGAAATAGTCTAAAGCACTGATATAATTATAGATATACTTTTGAGCAATTGATATCAATTATAACAGCAAAAAGATTTAGAGAGTCTAATAATTGACAATCATAAATATGGCAGGATACTCTAAATATCTATAAGAGTTAATCAATATATGAAATGCTTGATTGAGCATAAAGAGAACTAATAATTTAGAAACATACAAAGAATAATTGAATAACTGTACACACTTGTTTGACCTCTCATTCATTTTATTATGCCCTGATCATATGCAGTATACTCTACATATGAAGACTCATTGTGAACTACGATCTCACCGTACAAGACTTAGCTTAAAACTCGGGAAGCTAAGACTAGAACTGAATTAAGGTCTGCTTGACTCAAACTTTCACGTCTAACTAAAGCGGCTAAACAGCTGGCCTTTAACTGGACCTCTCCTTCTAGGATGAGAACACAGGTAGAGGGTCTGAGACGCTCTGTGGGTACCTCTGGGTTACCACTGGGTTCTCCGGTTCATGTTGGGTAACCTATCTTCTCTTAGGAGACTTCCTGAAGGGCTTCGTCTCCCCGCACGCTCTGTGGGTGTGATATGATCCCTTTATACTATCCGCTTCCAGGGTGGATCATTTTCTCCCTATAGTGCAGACATCTATAGGGAATCTACGATGTTCAGGGCACCTATGTCTGTTATTTTATTATTCTTGGAAAGCTCTTTCTACATTGTATCTTTGTCTTACTTATACTTGACTTTGATATATCTATGGTACCATGTCTATTTAATTGAAGTTTATAACACAACATGTATATTATCGTTAACTTGGAAGAGCAATATATTCAAATACTATAATATACTGAGAAATCAACATACTATACATGCAGGCAGACTAAAATGCTTAAATAAACATAATGCATGTCTATTTGGCACTTATACACTAGAATCATGCAATTAAACATCTTAAATTAACAATAAGAGCTAATTACTTGGCATATGAGTAATTGTCATTTACATCCATAAATTATTTGTACTTTCTTGGAACACGTGCACATCGACCCAAATCTTGGCTTGTGCATCTCATACTGAGAACATGGTAATCAAAATGCTTAATTCATTGAACACCCTATCCTTAGGGTTTCATTTTCCTCATTCACTTATCACATGGCTCTCATAAAGATTTCATGCGACATAAACATTCACTGAATAAAGCCTACTATCAACAAATCATATAAAATCAATATATGTATGAAACCTTGGAACTGAGCTAAATTTGGGTTTCCATGCCATTCACTGAGATAACATGCGTCAATAATAAAATTTAATAAATAAAGTCTATCATGTCAAGAAAATCCATTCAAATGGATTTCACGATATCTATTTGCAAATATCCAACTTTCCTCGCATCTAGGGTTTCACCCTCTTTACTGAGATATCAAACAAACACTATTCACCTTAAATGAAATCCAAGACAGTATCTGACATATATGTACTATGAATTCAGATAAACAATCATTCATAACCAAGGGAATCTAGATAAACAGATTTCTCTATTTAATTATATAGCAAATTCCAATCATAGACAAATACCCTATATTTCAGTTTACTCTTATAACCTCTAAAAATACTTAGGGAATTCTCATTAGGATGTATTGTATATATTTTTAATATGATTTTATCATCTAAAATTCATCCAAACAAAGGAAGAATCTATTTCATATCATTTTGCACCAACTTAGATCAAACACACAATTTAGGGTTTGTAGTCGCATACTAAGCAATTAAAGATTATGGATGATTTAACAAATTTCATGCAATATACTGTTTAAAGGAAATTCCCATTCACCCTAAGGTGTGAAAACACCTTAAAAATGTAGCTCATCCCTGAAAATCTCGATCTCGTATCAAATCCCTAGCAATTCACCCAATTCTTCTTCCTTTCAACTCGGAAACCCTAAAAATGAGGGATTATGAAGAAAGAGTGAGAAAAGGGGAAGTTTTGATACCATTTTGGATCAAATCAGAGGAGGGACGTAATTTTGACATGCGAGAGAAGATTCACCATGAAACTATATCCAAAGAAGTTAAACTTACATGATTTCATCATTCCTCAGACCGCAAAACCCTAGGTTAGCATCTCCATCAATTTCTCCTCTCAAACCCTAACTCTCTCTCTCTCTCTTGGATTATGTTTCTATGGATGGAATCACGAATTATGAGAGATCCTATGTGTTAGGTTGACCATATAGAGCAATTGAGCTGCTTGGGTCAATTTCACTTTGACCCCTTATTATACTTTTTCTTATTTCAGCAAACTTTTTCTATCATAAAAAGGTTTCTGTAAATTCATATATTTCAGTAATCACGACTCCTCCAAAAATTATGATAATTTATAATGTTGTGTATAATTTCGATACAAAGCTTCACTTAATATTTTTGATCATTCCAACTTTCCATTATATAATTAAAAATCGAATAGTGCACTGCTATCAAGAATTCTACAGAAATGTCAGTTATTATAATTCATCTACTGATAAGGTCTAAAATGAACAAAAAATTGTGAAAATTTTACATTTTGTTTATGATTGAGTTTCATATCTCTAGTTAAAATTTAATATCATTTGGATTTACCAATAAATAATTAAAATCAAACAATATACTGCTGAATAACATTCTATTACCATGGTCGATTGAAATATATCTCGACCAAGAATGACTTTTAAAGAACATCCAAAAATTCTGAAATTTTTCACTGAAATGTACGATTGAGTTATACATATTATATAAAAATTTAAATTAAATCCAAATTATATAGAAAAAATGATAAATTATTTACCATACTACTATCTTGATCAAATTATGTACTCATGTACCATCAAAACCCTTATTTCAGCCAACTAGAGTTTATATTTCTCAAACCCCAATTTCTCAAACAATAGAACACTTAATGTTCTTCTTAGGCTTAAAACATCATAATTAAATTATCATCATTAATTAGATTTACGAAATGATCAATCCAATTAAGCATATAATCATCCAGGTAAACCTTAGTTTACCAATTAATCTCGGATACGGTCATAACAATTCTCCCCCTCCCCCTTAAAAGGTTTCATCCTCGAAACATAAACGTTTAAGAAAAGTACTTTCAAGGTTTATTTTAATCTTATGAAATCTTACATGTCATTATATTCTTGTATTTCATACTTGAATGTAGTTTTCAACATTAAGTGCTTTATTTCTTTTCTAATCACAACATGTTAATTCATGACTACTCAATGATAACAAATGAATTCTCTATGTCACAATCAATCATATAATAGAGAGAGAAACAACCATTTCAATGTTTTCATACTCTTGAGGTGTTACCTCAATATTGATTATCCGATCCAACTATCTCAATTCATACTGCTCAATATGTACTATTGTTATGTATTACCTCTAAATCACAAAAGAGAGTTCACCATGTTGTTTTGAATTTTTACTATTATGCTACTCAAATAGCAAAATAGTCTTGAGTTGGAAGACTAGATTCAACAACAATTATACAATACTACTCACGGCATCCCCATTGGATCATCGATGCATAAGGTGAAGCATTACCTCATATGAAAGAGAAGATGATTTTATGACTTAGAATTCTTATCTTCAAACATTCAATAATACATTTCTCATATGTAGGTTCAATTAATCATCAACAAGGATACTTGACTAATTATCACTTTCTTGAATCTCGCAACCTCTTTCTTTTATAATCTATATTACTCCACCATTTTTCAATCCTTTTCATTACTTTCCATAATCCCCTTACCAAATAATGCTATACCACATATCATCTTTAACTTTTAGTTTTCTCTTATGATCATGTTGTTTCTTTTAGGTGTATGATCATATATACCATGTTGAACATATTTCTTTTTATCCTTCTGCTAATGTAAAGTTGAAATTCTAAATCCATAATCTCTCTACTAGTTTCAACTCATGTTTAATACATTACATATCCTTCATTTTAAATCAAACGGCTCATGCAAGGGTCAAACTTAGTATCTCTTTTAATCAAGTTTTTACCTCTTGAATATAGTCTATCTTTGTATGACTTATTCATTGGTTAAGCCACACTTTTGTTCTACTTTTAGAAATTAGTTTGTTGTTCTATAGAGACTTAGAATCCAAAGGTAGTAGGATGAATGTATTAACTTCACAATAAAGGTATAAATTCCATGCTCTCAATTATATCATAACCCTCATTCCTTATTCAAGCTCATTATTTCCAACATTTCTCTTTGTTTTAACTAAGTTTCTTATCCTAGTTTTATGATTTACATGCTCATCTAGTTCTCTTCACTTTAACTTTTCTGAAGACTCTTCACTTCTATGTATTTATCGAATACTTAACTTTTTTCTTGTATTTTCACTTTTCTTTGGAGTACATAAAAACATTGTACTCGATTATATAATCCATTCCTCATGATTGATTCTTACTATCTTGGCCCTTACATACTTTTCTCATATCTTTTCCATATTTCATATTTAGAGTTCACATAATACTAATGATTAAACTTAATCAGAATCTTATGTCATGTTCCTTTATTCCCAATTAAGGGTTTCTCATATGAGGCCCCAAAGTTGGATCTCAGACATCAGTTTCAACTGATTCTTAGCTATTCCAATCTTTCCCATATGTTTCAACATCTTAGTGTATGTACATTCTCACTATGATGTGGGTCTAATTTATCCAGAGTCTACTCTTATTATATTTTTAATAGGAGTAATTAGATCCTAGTAACGCATCCTGCCAGCCGGACCAGGCCGAACCTACAGTCCTGAAGCCAAGAGCTACTTAAGATTAACCCACTCCTATTAATCGCAAACATGTGGAAAGAATATCCACTTCGGAAAGTTCATTCAAATATCATTTCTGGTCTACTTGATACAAAGAATGTAATCAATAAATGTTACAACTGCATAGTGTACAACAAATCTTAAAGACCCATATATATTTCAAAATACTAAATATCTAAATTTCAACATATAAGAGCTTTTCTACTCATCTCCAATAAAACAACTATATGAAATGAAAGTTCTATCTCATTTTATATTTATGCTCTTAATCCATGTTACTTATCTTATTTCTAACCCTAATTTTTCTAGGGTTTCTCTCTAGCCCATCTTTCCACTGTATACCCGGCCAGGGTATACATGAAAGAATAGATAGAGTAGCTTGATACTGGTTGATCCAAGTACTTAGATACCGGGCCAGGATATCCAAATACTCAAATCCCCAGGGCTAACATCATAACATCTCCTATCTTCCACACTTATGACTCTAACTTACTAACTTAATGGTCCCTGACGACTCAACCTAAGATTTGATACCAAAGTTGTTACACCCCAATCTCACAATTTCCATTACTCATGAGATTAGGGAATAAATTGAGGATTTAACATAATACAAAGATCACCCTTAACTTTTTCTTCTTTTTCAAACTCTTTGTTTTCTCGCATTGAACCACATAAACTAACTTTACAAGGGAATCTAAAAATTGATTTCTCTAATATGATCTCAACATTAATGATACACATCCATACATTCATTATGTTTCTCACACTTCCATGTACATACAATATGATAATCAAATGCATTCTCTCTTATTAAGGAAATGAAGATACAAACATCATTTACAACTCTCTCTTATTTCTTTACAAGGACCTAGAGTGACAAGGACTGACTGAACTTAACTATACTCAGACTTAACTTTTGTGGCAGATCTACTCTGATGCAATGATATCTTCAATCCCCATGGTTTCCCTAAAACTTTTGAGTAGAGGGGTGAGCCTACTCGCTCAGTGAATGAGTACTCTAAAGAAACAGTCTAAATCACTGATATAATTACATATATACTTTTCAGAAATTGATATTAATTATAAGAGAAAAAAGCTTTAGAGAGTCTAATAATTGGCAATCATAAATATGGTAGGATACTCTAAATATCTATAAGAGTGAATCAATATATGAAATGCTTGATTGATCATAAAGAGAACTAATAATTCAGAAACATACAAAGAATAATTGAATAATTGTACACACTTATTTGACCTCTCATTCATTTTATTATGCCCTAATCATATGCAGTGTACTCTACATATGAAGACTCATAGTGAACTACGATCTCACCGTACAAGAATTAGCTTAAAATCCGGGAAGCTAAGCCTAGAACTGAATCTGGGTCTGCTTGACTCGAACAGTCACGCATGATTAAAGTGGATAAACAGTTGGCCTTTAACTGGACCTCTCATTCTAGGCTGAGTACACAGGTAGAGGGTCTGAGACACTCTGTGGGCCTCAATTTGGTATGTTCTGTGGGTACCTCTGGGTTACCACCGGGTTCTCCAGTTCATGTTGGGTAACCTATCTTCTCTTAGGAGACTTCCTCAAGGGCTTTGTCTCCCCGCACACTCTGTGGGTTCGATCCAATCCCCGTATACTGGTCATTTCCAGGGTGGATCATTTCCTCTCCACAGTGCAGACATCTGTAGGGAATCTACGATTTTCAGGGCACCTATGTCTGCTATTTTATTATTCTTGGAAAGCTCTTTCTACATTGTACCTTTCTCTTACTTATACTTGACTCTGATATATCTATGGTACCACGTCTATTTAATTGAAGTTTATAACACATGTATATCATCCTTAACTTGGCAGAGTAGTATATTCAAACACTATAATATATTGAGAAATCAACATACTATACATACAGGTAGACTAAAATACTTAAATAAACATAATGCATGTCTATTTGGCACTTATACACTAGAATCATGCAATTAAACATCTTAATATACTGATAAGAGCTAATTACTTGGCATACGAGTAATCGTCATTTGCACCCATAAATTATTTGCACTTTCTTGGAAAATGTGTACCTCGACCCAAATCCTGGGTTGTGCATCTCATACTGAGAACATGGTAATCAAAATACTTAATTCATTGAACACCCTATCCTTAGGGTTTCATTTACCTCATTCACTTATCACATGGCTCTCATAAGGATTTCATGCGGCATAAACATTCATTGAATAAAGACTACCATCATCAAATCATATAAAATCAATATATATATATATATGAAACCTTGGAATTGAGCTGAATTTGAATTTCCATGCCGTTCATTAAGATAACATGCATCAATAATAAAATTGAATGAATAAAGTCTATCATGTCAAGAAAATTTGTTCAAATGGATTTCACGATATCTATTCGCAAATATCCAACTTTCCTCGCATCTAGGGTTTCACCCTCTTTACTAAGATATCAAACAAACACTATTCACCTTAAATGATATCCAAGATAGTATCTGACATATATGTGCTATGAATTTAGATAAACAATCATTCATAAGTAAGGGAATCTAGATAAACAAATTTCTCTATTTAATTATACAACAAATTTCAGTCATAGACAAATTCCCTATATATTAGTTTACTCTTATAACATATGTGAATATTTAAGAAATTCTCATTAGGATGTATAGTATACATTTCTAATATGATTTTATCATCTAAAATTCATCCAAACAAAGGAAGAATCTATTTCTTATCATTTTGCAACAACTTAGATCAAACACACAATTCAGAGTTTGTAGTCGCATACTAAGCAATTAAATATTATGGACGATTTAACCATTTTTTGTACAATATACTGTTTAAAGTAAGTTCTCACTCACCTTAAGGTGTAAAAACACCTTAAAACGTAGCTCGTCCTTGAAAATCTTGATCTCATATCAAATCCCTAGCAATTCACCCAATTCTTCTTCCTTTCAACTCGGAAACCCTAAAAATGAGGGATTATGAAGAAAGAGTGAGAAAAGGGGAAGTTTTGATACTATTTTGGATCAAATCAGAGGAGGGACGGAATTTTGACATGTGAGTGAAGATTCACCATGAAACTATATCCAAAGAAGTTAAACTTACATGATTTCATCATTCCTCGGACTGCAAAACCATAGGTCAACATCTCCATCAATTTCTCCTCTCAAACCCTAACTATCTCTCTAGGATTTCATTTCTCTGGATTGAATCACGAATTATGAGAGCTACGTGTGTGTTAGGTTGACCACATAGAGAAATTGAGCTGCTTGGGTCAATTGCACTTTGACCCCTTACCATACATTTTCTTATTTCAGCAAATTTTTTCTATCATAAAAAGTTTTCTGTAACTTCGTATATTTCAGAGATCAAACCTCATAAAAAAATTACGATAATTTATCATGTTATGTATATTTGAGTTACAAAGCTTCAGTTAAAATTTTAGATCATTACACACTTCCATTAAATAAATAAAAATCTAATAGTGTACTACTATCCAGAATTCTGCAAAAATGTCAGTTACTATAATTCATCTACTGATACGGTCTAAACGCATCCAAAAATTATGAAAATATTTCATATTGTTTATAATTCAGTTTTAGATCTCCAGTTAAAATTTTAGATCATTTAGATTTACCAATAAATAATTAAAAATCAAACAATATATTGTTGAACAACATTGTCTACATGGTCGGTTGAAATATATCTCGACTGAGAATGACTTTTAAAGAACATCCAAAAATTATGAAAATTTTCACTGAAATGCAAGATTGAGTTATACATATTACATCCAAATTTCAATTAAATCCAAATTAAATAGAAAATATGATAAATTATTTACCATACTACTATCTTGATCAAATTCCATACTCATGTACCATCAAAACCCTAATTTCAACCAACTAAGGTTTATATTTCTCAAACCCTAATTTCTCAAACAATAGAACACTTAAAATTCTTATTAGGTTTTAAACATCATAATTAAATTATCATCATTAATTAGATTTAAGAAATGATCAATCCAATTAAGCATATAATCATTCATGTAAACCCTAGTTTACCAATTAAGCTCGGATACGGTCATAACAGGAAGAGTCTGTAAGGGTGCTAAAAATTATCTAACCCTACTCTTTGTGAGGGACCTCAAGGCCATCACTAAGAGATAACCCTTTTATCTACATGATCCACCCTAGCTTGAAAACTTAAGTACGGGACCCAACCTCGTGTCCTTACCCTGAGAATACATGCATGTACACAAGGTTTGTATAATACAGTTCTATATTATGTTTGCAAGTTATAAAACTGATGAGACAAACATTGAATACATATACTAAAATACTACATGGTAATCTTTGAGCAAGTAAACATCCATACATATGTATCACAATACTATAAATAAATCCATAATCATATATAATGATTTAAATCCCCAACCTGATTTAGAGATTCATAACCTAACTTATCCTTGATCATCTAGCCACAAGCTACACTTGATTAAGAAAAACATTGCATACATGTATTATATTCTCATCATTAACCCTAATTAGCTCTGTTTTATGGTTTTTTCCAAGTTAGGTTTTAAGTTGGTGAATTACATGTTTAATGATATCTTAATAATTAGAGGTCATCGAAGAGGTGAGGTTCAAGTTTCAAGACCTTTCCATGTTCCATCATTTTTATATGATTATTACAAGATTCATGCTACTTATGTATGATCTAGGTCAAAAGGACTCATGATAGAGAAACCAAAGTCAAAAGTCAATAATACATGAGAACCAAGCATAGAACATGGTTTATATCAGCAAGATTAGGCCATAAGAAATGCATATCAAGATTAGGTGGATGTCCCCTATGATATAGACACCACATAGCCAACATTGGGTTCAACACTCTCAAATACATGCAAGTATCAATGTAGTTCATTATATTGTCAACATGTGAACCATATGGGCATCCACATTGAAGGGTCAATAATAAAAGAATAAAGTATGATTCGAGAGGAGAGAGCATAAGAACAAGATTCACATTGAATTAGAGTACAAGAATAGCAAGAAATTCATATGTGAAACACTAGGACATTACTAGTGGTTTAAAAGCCACAAACACCAACCTATAATATCATAGAGTAAACTTGGACATTTAGGTCTATAACCATGAAAAAAATACTAATTCAAGAATCCAAGGGAGCTGGATGCACCAAAGACATCAAGGTCATCATATAACTATAGTAAAACCATTAAGTTTCATAGGTCACATTTGTGTATTACATGTCAAATGAATCAACCATAGCCAGAAGGATATAATGAGTTGATATTAGAGAAAAGGAAAGACATAGATTAATGATTTGAGGTTGATTAGGATTGATCAATATAAATAAGCAAGATTAGTATAATTGTGCAAGGTACATCATTAACAAGCCCAACAAGTCACAAAAGTACAATAAGTCATCAAGAGTGCATGAAAAGCAGTTAGGACCCTCAAATCATTCAAGAGTGATAAAAAGCTACTGATTTGATTAATATAAGTGTAGGGTAGCAATAAAGATCCATGTTTTATCACAAAGATGCATTAATTTCATTCAAAAGATTAAAGTTAGTATCTTTTAATAAAATCAGGAAACAAGGAAATGAATTTGAGTCTAGGACCATTTTCATTGTGTAGGTCTCAATGAGTTAATGATTTGGTATACATTTTTTCTATATTCGCCCTAAGGAGTTGGAAGATCTCAATATTTCATTATCTACATCATATCTATATAAAATTCAATATCAACAACGTAGTCCATGTAGGGGGCATTACCTTTGGATGTATTAAAGACCAGGGGTTGTTGATCTGATGGTCTGAAAGGAGTGTGTATCCATGCATGTCCTTAGGGAATGCCCTATTGGTTTAGGTTGGTTTGGCCTCCTTGGAGAAGAAACTTCCTAGATCATCTTGCTTGGACGAATCGGGTCTGGCCATCTAGCAATAGTAGGGTCATGCTTTCATGTATCCTTCATCCCATATGCGACAGAGCACCATCTTTGAAGTTTTCTAGAGCACATTTTTAGGTGGGAGAAATTGTATCCATACCCTAATAAGGTGCCATCCATGCTCGGATGGACCAGGATGACTCATTCCTACCCATAGGGATGCCTGATGTGGTGTGATGTGCTGGGATCCATTGGGAGGAACTGTGGAGGTGTCGTCGTGCCATGCTAGAGAATGGGGGAAAGTGGGGGAATGGTCTAGATGGTGAAATCCAAGGGGAAATAAGGTGGAAATGAATGATTGTGAGGAAACTGGAATGTTGGGTCCCTCAATTTTTCCAAAGAGGTGAGGAAGAATGTGAATGGTAGTTTGGTTGTGGGGTTGCCGCGATGATGCATTGAATACTATCCACAATTCATAGGTTATTTTGCCATGTATACCATGTATAATTTCTCAATTTAATATTACTTATGCATTGTTTTCATCATTAGCTTGTGACATATTATTGCATCAAATATTATCTTTTCTCAATTTATTATATTTATTTATCATATTTAATTGGACTTATGCTTGATATATTTGTATTTCAGGCAATTTGAGTAGTGTTGAGTTAGCTCGATGCTACTGAAAACATTTTGGTGGTAACGAATCTTGAAGAAAAAGATATACCTGAATTGAGGACTTTCAGTGATACTGACACCTTGGTCAGTACTACCGAATTTTGGGATAGACCCACACCAAACCAGCTCGGTGCTACCGACTTGTTGTAGGTGATACCAACTTTTATGTGAAGAACTCGTCAGAGAAGTCAGAGATCAACTTGGTGATACTGACATCTTTTTTGGTATTATAGACACATAGAAGGAGTCATGAATCTAGGAGACAACTTAGTGACACCGATTTGTTGTCAGTGGTACCTACTTTACACATTCTGATGAGATTTAAAAATCTTAATCAATCTAACGGTCATGACTTAATGACAGTTGGAGACTCTCTTATGACCTATGAGGAGTTTGTCCTGACCTATGATTGCCATACTATTCCATTTCAAGGGAGCACGGAGATGGAGGAGGACAAATAGGAGGAGACAACTTCTTCCTGGACAACTCGGGCACCTTCAGAGGGCGGATTTGCAGCTGAAACACAACGATCGTCATGCTCGTCAGAGGGAGTCATCTGGATCATCTTCTCTAGGGTTTTCATTAGTTCTTTAGTGTTTCCCTCATTTTCTCTTCTTACATATATGTATGTGATGATAGAAATCATGTGGGGATAATCCTCTAGTTCCTTAGGGCCCAGGGGTAGCCCAATTTTGCACTATAATTGACATTATGAATTAATACACATGTTTTCTCTAATTTATTGACATAATTATATGATTGCATAATGAATTGACTATTCTTGATCAACATATCTAATTTCTCGGACCTTTAATTGCTTTGATAGAAAGATTAAGGGTATGAGAAGTCATAAAATTATGCAGTCTATACCACCCCTTAAGAGAGGGCTTACAGTTATGAAGGGTATAGTCTAGTGAATTTTATAAAGCACCTAGATAATAGTTAAATCACTACTGTAAGGACCCTGACCTCCATTTTAGGCTTACCCTATTTGTTTTGCCTTAACCTTGTGCTTGGTTGCTTGCTAATCACCTTTAGTGGTGATTAGGGTTTGTTTGTGTTTTGTTGAGAGTTGGAGGTGCTACATGCAAAATAACCTAAGTTAGGGTAGAAGAGCAAGTTTGTCACCTTGAGAGATGTCTTTCTCTCTCTTTGCTTCCTCTAGAGTTGAGAGGAAGGTTTGGGCTCGTTCCTTGAGTTGTCTTGGGCTTCGTTGAGCTATGTTGGGCCTTGTTTTCCCTTGTTTGGGCCTTTCCTTGCTTTGAGGAGCCCTATATCGGGCAAGGAGCACCTTGTGTCAGCCATGGGGGTGTCGCCCATGGGTGTGTCAGCCAAGGTGGTGGTGGTTTGAGTGTGTGTCGACCTTTGACTTTGTTGACCCTCTTGCTTTGGTTGTGTCACCCTAGCTTGGACATGTGGTCGATCATTGGTTGTGTGGTGGCATGGCTTGTGCATGTGTCTTGCAAGGTGGCAATATGTGTGGACATGTGTCCCTTGGCAACGTGACACCTTGCCTTGGTTCCCCTTTGATCCTCATCTATATATGCCTTGCCTTTCTATTCCTTAGGAACCCTTTGGCTCTTTGTTGCCCATCTCTCCTTTGTGTGTACGACACACCTCTCCCTTGCACCTTGGTGGCCGATACCCTTGGAGGAGCTAAGGTTGGTGGTCGATCCCTTTGAAGGAGTTATCTTCTTCTTCCTCTAGCTTGGTGGCCGATCTATAGGTGAGCCTTGCTTCCTTGGTAAGCATCTTCCCTCTCTCCTTAGCATCTTCTTCTCCATCTTGCCTACTCTTCGGCCATGGTGGTTATGATTCTTGTTCCTTTTCTTGAGGTGGCCGAAAGTGGTGTGCTTGGAACAAGGAGCTTGAAGTTTGGAGCTTTGGAGCTTGAGGAGTTTGCTTAAGGTGGGTTACATAACTTCTAACCCTAACTATACTACCTTCTTTTATGTTGCACAATTCATATATGTTGATGATCGGCCACTGCATGTTATGTTTCTTGCTCTAGTACATGTTGTTGATCTTATTGATATAGTGAGCATGATGTTGTTGATGGTTTACATACCTTTGGATCTAGTTGTATGAACCATAGTTTGCGGTTTTCTTATTGGGTAATACCCCTTTCTCTCCTTAGTTTTTGAGAAGTGAGTTTTAGCTCTAGTGATGTAGGAAATACCCCTCTCTCATTTAAATTGAGAGGTGACTCTACATTCTAGTTGCTTAGGCAACACCCTCCTCCCACCATGAATTTGAGAGGTGAGATCTTGGATATGTGATGACCTAGTTGATGTTGATCCTTGTGGTTGCCCGATTTGTGATAGAGGTTGTGTAAAACCCCTCTCTCTTGGGCGTTGAGAGGTGAGCCGATCTTCTTGATCATTTAGGGTTTGGTGCCCTTGTGCTTGAGGTTGAAGATGACCTTGTAAAGTTGTGCTTTGCACATTATGACCTTGGAGTAGTGTTGCCCGATAGCTTTGTCTTGAGTTGTACCCTTGCTGATATATCTAGTGGAAGTTTGGTTGGTGCCCATTATGGTTCCCTTGGTCGATACCTTTGTTGCTTAGGCGATACACCTTGTTGAGTGCTATGCACGACACACCTTGTAGAGAGGTTTCCCGATACCATCTTGCCTTGAGATGGCCTTGGCCGATAGGATTTGATAGCTTAGTGCATGATATGGCTTTGGCCGATACCACCTTATTTGGTTGAGCTTTGGGCGATATCTTATGGTGCCCGGCATGATAACCCTAGGTACTGGCCGATATGTTGATGAATGAGCATGCACGATACAACTCTTGGGCGTCATGAATGCCCTGGCCGTTAGGGATGATCCTTGGATGTTAGGAAGTTGGTTGCACGGTAGGGGCGCTTGGGTGATACCCCCTTTGGCCGTTATGGTCCATGTGAGGGTTGGCCGATAGAGGAAACCCTAACCCTAACCCTAACCCTAACCCTAGCTTGTGTGCATGATGGGCCTATGGTCGACAGCCATGTGATGATGCACGACACACTTTGCCTAACACCATGTGAGCTGGTGGGTTCTTGTTGCATGATAGGTGAAGTGATGGGGTTGGTCGATATGGTGGTGAGCTTGCTTAAGATTGCGAAGCCCTAGCTGATACATCTTTTGGTGACGGTTGGCGCTTCCCGCCATACCTTTAGTAAGGGTTGCAGGAGCTTTGGTGAGGGTTCTGATAACTCAGAATGTATATAGCTGATAGTTTTCTATTAATAATGATAATACAAGTGATATGGTGTAATCACCTTGAATCCTGCAGCTATGATAATGAGATAAAATGATATGTTGAGAACTAGAAAATTTGGAAGGATATGATGTTGCTACACATGATAATGTGACACATGTATACGATCACAAGTATGGAGCATGATATATGCTCATGATTGATAATAAAACTATGATTTCTACAACTTATGTGTAAAATACTCATGGATGTTCCTTTATACCTGATAGCATGATAATCCTGTTAATCCATGATGGTTTCAGTTATCTCTATGGACGTGTATACTAACCATGCAGGTATATTTATGTGGATTCATATCCTGGTAAGAGTTATGAGATGTATGTGCTTGAGTAGCACCAGGTGGTAATAATATAACAAGTTGATAAGTCTGAGGACCTGATATAAGGTTGAGTGCCTAGTTGAGGTGTTATCCTCTGATGATGAGATAAGGGATGTGTTCCCAGAATGCTGATGCATGATTATGATGCCTTGAGAGGTAGTGGTTGATATAATGAGGGATTGAGGTCCCAGGAAAGTATGATGATGGAAATAACGATGTAATTCTATAAGGCTATATCTATACTTTGGTTGCCTCAACAATTGGCTTAAATTTTACTAATTAATTATAGATGAACATATCATGTAGTTTTCCCTGGCCATAGATCCATCATCATTAGTATCATGGTGATGGTGAAACAGGTTTATCCTGTAGGATCTACCTGGAATGCATATTGTTGAATATATAAGGTTTTCCCCTAGCCTAAAATAGGAGGAATCTGAGTACCACTGTTGATATATGGAGCATGGTGAACAGACCCATGGATCAGGATATGTGATGATGAGCATGATGCGTTCATGGCTCGTATGTATGCACTAGCACCTATGATGAGGTGAGCTAGAGATATGGGTAGCTTGTGGAGCTGACCCAGAGGTTGAGGCCCTATAAGCATAAGATTGCAGTCTTGCTTGATGATTCATGTACTGACCACGAGAAGGTGAGGTCATGGAGTCCAGATCTCCTTAGACCTTGTATGGCACCGGATTGGGCTTCAAAGCCAATGGTTGGATTTGAGCAGGGAAGGCTCACTTCCTCAGGGCATAATAAAATGTAATCCAGCTGAATAGTATATCTTGCTTAAAGAAAAACATGGAACATTGATTGAGGCCTTGCTTATATAGTTGATCTAGTTATACCCTGCAGTTATGTGTACGATCCTTATATTTTGTGATAAGTTCTTATAAAGCTTATCTTGTCAATCATTTTCCATAAAAAATACTTGGTTATATGCCTCCTGGATATCTTGGTAAGATTGATGGTAATAATAGTCTTGCTCAGCATACTGCTCTTGTTACACACTTTACCAGTTATCTGCTTTTATTGCTTTAATCTTCATAGGTTTTATAGTTTTGGCGGGGAGTTATGTTTCTCGCTGGACTGTGTGTCTCACCCCACTGGTTTACAACCTTTTTAGGTGATCCCTCTAGACGTGGTGGTGGTCATCAGGTTGCGGTCGAGCAGCAAGAAGAGCAGTAGAAGGCAAGAAATGGACATGCTATTGTTTTGATGGTTTTGTAGTAAAGTTCTAGAGTCATCCTTGTACTCTCAGGTCCTCAGAGGTGTTTGACGACGTTTCATGATGTCTAGCTGTTGTAATTTTGTATATCCTGTTGCTGGCCGTACGTGGATTGTTATGTATGTATAAACAGGTGATGAACTCAGGTGCTGACAGTATAGCTGGTTCTGAATAGCTGTGGGCCTATATCAAATCTAGTAATGTTTTTATAACATGTTTCTCTATATGATCTGAATGCAAAAGTTCTCTAATGTATGCTTTCTGCAATTGGTTTTAATTAACCCGTGTTTTAGTAATATGTGGTTCCGCACGTTTTCGCATGTCATCTCATTATCTTTGTGATGGAGGGGTGTCACAACTACAAGAGTGGTACTTATATTAGAGTAGGTAGTGAATTGTGTTGTGAGAATGGGTAATTCTTGTTACAGGTCCCTCAGTCCAGGGTTAGGATAAATAGATATTAGCAAATGATGTTAGTTGTAGTGTTGACCATGCTAAAATCATATTCTTAAGGAATCCATCCAAATTGTGATCATAAACCAATTTAATTAGTTCTTAATTCTACAATTAGTTAATTAATTAATCAATCACTTCTTAACTAGGTCTAGCTAATCGAGTCACAATTAGTAGTCTCTGGACAATTTTTTTCCTGAGTTCAACACTCAGACCTCATAGGCCTATATTACGAGGTATGTATACTTGCATTTTATATGTGTGGTTTACACGCATCAAATGAAAAAGCAACCATTCTCTTGTATGGAGGTGGGAGACGAGTTCCCACCCCTTAGATCTGTGATCCAACCTCCAACACCCTTGATATCATGCATATTTATGGCTTGAGAGTGGGAGAGGCAATGGTTGGGTCGTGTGCCCTCTCTTGGCCTTTGTTGGGTCGGCCCAAAATAGAAGAAGAGGATCAAAATTAGAATTAAATCAAAGTAAATCAAGGTAGCTTCAATATCTTATAACTTGGGCGACGAAGGTTCGACTGAGGCGATTCTTTTGCCATTGGAAAGATAATGTACTTGTCTAAAACATGAAATACATTAGGGGGAGAGTTATCACATTTTTAAGTTTCAAATAATCTTGCAAGATGGTGACATATAAGGGAATGGTAAGTTCAAATTTGTAAACTAGTGTCACGCGTTATAAAATTAATCTTGGATGTGACCAAATTAGTTCATCACAATTTCAAAATTATGAATTGATGCCCAATCGAACAAGAAGGCCATTTGAGGAGTGAGAAGGAGTAAAATACAGGAGAGAGAAAATTCAAATTGTCACGGTCACAATGTCCCTCCATATCTGCTCCTTCACCATAATTTTGTCTCATATCTTGCTTTGCACCTGATAGTTCAAATCTTCCATACAATAACTCCTAGTAATGTTCCTCTTATCCATTCTTTTAGATTACTATTTGACGCCCCCCTTGAAATGCTTCAATCACCTGCTTGCTCTTAAGCACCTCTGGGATTTGGAGGTGGAGGTCCACTAAATCCAACTTTGTGCCATATACACCTTCCAAGATCACTGTGCAGACAAAGATGATCCATCAATTCCTGTTGTAGCTCTAGGAAAAAATGGAAACTCGATTTCGTAGAAATATGCATCTCATGATATTTCTGTTGGGTTATAGGAGAATTAATAGAAGGCAGTGGAAACAAAAATTTTCTTCTCTCCAAACCCAGAATAAAGGAATCGCATCAACGTCTATACAGTAGGAAGGATGGTTTTTAGAAACATACCTTGTCCCGAGGCTTGCTCGATGATGTTACCTCGCGGCTTGCACGGTCTTCACCTCTAGTCTTGGACGGTGTCTGTGCAGCTCCTGGTCTCACCGGGAATGTCGGGATTGACAGCTGTCCTTCGAGCGGAAGAAGTCTCCCGCCTCTGAAGTAGTCCACATGGACCACCTGGAACTCTGATCGCCTTGTCGCACAAGGCACCAGAAGGAGTCACACCCTCATGTCGGCGTACTAGTCACCGACACACTCTCCTACCACCAGCTGCTTTTTGGCAGTTGTCTTTCCCTTGTTGTGCCTCCCTTATCGGGTAGCACTTGCTCAGGCTCTCTCGGTTACTACAACCAGAGAGAACGACAACTTTGCAGAGCAACTGGTGTTATGAGTTGTACTTTTAGAAGCCCCCAATACCCCTATATATAGGAGGGTCATGGGACAGGGTTCTCAACCCCGGACAATACATGATTAAAGTAGGAGTAGAAGGGTTCGAGATTTTCCACAAAACAACCTACTGTGCCAGCTGAACTGATCGTTTCAAGCATGAACCGATCGGTTGGGGACCTGAGCTGATCGGTTCACACCTGAACCAATCAGTTGGGGCACCTGATCCGATTGGTTCAATTGTGAAATGATCGGTTCAGTGCCCTGGTCAGTTCCCGATTGACTTTTCCTCTTTTGTTTTGAATTGATCCAAATACCAATCCTTGTTCCAATCAAATTGGACAAGTGAAACGAAAAGAATATTCTCACCAACCTGACTTTCCCAACTTGCTCGTTTGGACCAATTGAGCCGATCGGTTCAACCCTTGAACCGGTTGGGTCAACCTGTCCTAAGTCGATCACATGAGTTGATCAGTTGGGAGTGCAGACTGTGCAAAATCAGTCAATTGCAGTTTCAGTCTATCTGATACTCTAATCAATCAGTCTAACACCTTGAATACTATGATATTGAGCTATCAATTAATTGAGTGTTTAATTGAACTACTAAACTCCTTTAGTAATCAATCTAAACATCATTTGTGGAAAAACTCCTCTTCCAGGTTAAATCCTTTGTGTGTGGCGCTACAAGTCCATTTCACGTTGGCAGTGAAAGTCCATAACACTTATGACTTCACAAGCAAAGAGCGGTGCCTAGTCTCACATCAGTGTTACCCAAGTGAAATAGAAAGTTGGAGAACAACTTTCAATCCTACAATTCATGAATGGTGTTACAGTGAATGTATAATTCCTTTATCACTAATGTCCTGAATGAACTCAAGGCATGGTACAATCATCCTTTCAATGTTCATCCATTTCCTTAATCTCAGAGCAGACTGGGTGAGATGTGTGTGACATCAATATCACATATTGATTCACGCATGCATGTGCATGCTTTTCTCAATCCTACTCAACAAGTGGCCAAGGACATCAAACTCCCTTAGGAGGGACAAATCCCATATCTATCACTCACCCCTTAAAAGCCTATGTGTCAAAGTCACCCAATCATCACCTTTATAACAACCCATGTTTCAGGACTGCATTTGATGATGTTAAAGTGTACCCAGCGACATGTGTTGAGTGTAGTGATTTCAGGTCAAAGAATCACACTCACCACCATCACTCTGAGAGCTGATTGTGACTACCAAAATCATGGTTCCATGTGTCACTCTCATGGTGGGTCTGTCCGGTACATATGTTCTCTAACAAGTACCTATGTGCTTGGTTTGATATCTCTATATCATGACTAATGAGATTATGTCATCAACCAACACACACTCTAGTCTTTAGTGTTATTGATGTCTATGGTTATTTCCACAATAACAACTGACTAGGGACTAAACAAGAATGTATACTCTTAACATCTGTATGATCTCATCGTTTAGGTCCTCAACCCAAAAGCATACGTCATCGAGTAAAAAAATTCTTTAGACATCTATCATGTTACACTATCATCTCAGAAATAGTTAAAACATATAGATTGGAAATTGCCTTTATTATTATTCAAATCATTTACAAAGTATCCCATTACAATCATCACATGACTTGCTCTATGGACATACATACCAACAGACTCCCACTTGCACTTAGAGCCAATCACCTAGGAACCTCAGTCCTTGTGACCTAGCATGACCATCATGCTTCTGCTGAGAAAGGGCCTTAGTTAGTGGATCAGCTATGTTGTCTTCAATTGGTACTTTGAAAATCTTCACATCTCCTCACTGTATGATCTCTCATATGAGATGGAAGCACCACAGTATGTGCTTGGACCGCTGATGTGATCTGGGCTCCTTAGCTTGAGAAATAGCTCCATTATTGTCACAATAAAGCTCAATTGCATCACAGCTACTGGGAACTACACCAAGTTCAGTGATGAACTTCCTAATCCACACAACCTCCTTTTTTGCATGTGAAACAGCAATATACTCGACCTCTGTAGTAGAATCGGCAACTGTTTCTTGTTTGGAACTCTTCCAGCTTATAGCTCCATTGTTTAGGCAAAATACAAATCCTGATTGCGATCTGTAATCATCTTTGTCAGTTTGGAAGCTTGCATCAGTGTAACCTTTTACAACCAATTCTTCCTCATCGTCATATATAAGGAACTGATCCTTAGTCCTTTGCAAGTACTTGAGGATGTTCTTTACGACTATCCAGTGAGCATCCCCAGGATCTGACTGGTACCTGCTCATCATGCTGAGAGCATACGAGACATCTGGGTGTGTGCACAACATAGCGTACATGATGGATCTGATGGCTGATGCATATGGGATCCCATTCATACACTCCCTCTCTTCACAAGATTGGGGACATTGAGATCTAGAGATGGTGACTCCATGTAGAATGGGGATGTTGCCTCTCTTTGAGTTCTCCATGTTGAACCACTTCAGCACTTTGTTAATGTACGTGCTTTGACTTAATCCGAGAAGCCTTTTAGATCTATCTATATAGATCTTAATACCTAGAATGTAGGATGCTTCTCCTAAGTCCTTCATTGAGAAAGTATTCCCAAGCCAAGTCTTTACCTTCTCTAAGGTTGAGACATCATTCCCCATCAATAGTATGGCATCCACATACAATATGAGGAATGTGGTCGTGCTCCCACTAACCTTCTTGTACACACAAGGTTCATCTTCATTTTTGAATAAAGCCAAACACTTTGACTTCCTCATCAAATCAAAGATTCCAACTTCGAGACGCTTGCTTCAATCCATAGATTGTCCTTTGTAGCTTACAAACTTTATTGGCATTCTTTGGATCTAAAAAACCTTCAGGTTGTGTCATATACACATCCTCATTTATATTCCCATTAAGGAATGCAGTTTTAACATCCATTTGCCAAATCTCATAGTCATAGTAAGCCGCAATAGCAAGCATGATCCTGATGGACTTAATCATGGCAACTGGAGAAAAAGTTTTGTTATAGTCAACACCTTGAACTTGTCAAAAACCCTATGCAACCAATCTGCCTTTATAAGTTTGCACATTGCCATCCATGTTGGTCTTCTTCTTGAAGACCCACTTTCACCCTATAGGTTTTACACCTTCGAGTGGTTCCACCAAAGTCCATACTTTGTTGGAATACCTGGATTCCATCTCAGATTTCATTGCTTCAAGCCATTTCTTAGAATCTGGTCCCTCCATAGCCTCTAGATAGGTAGTTGGATCATCATCTATGATCAACTCACCACCTTCCTGAGACACAAGGTATCCAAACCTTTCAGGTTCAAGTTGTGTTCTACTAGATCTCCGAGGTCCTTGTGTTACTTGAGGAGATTGAGATTCCACAACACCTTCTGAACCTCTATGTTCCTCTTGTACATCTACTGGTTCAATGTTTTCTTGTTGGGCTTGAACCTATTCAAGCTCTATTTTCCTCCCACTGCTTCCTTTGGAAATAAATTCCTTTTCTAGGAACACAACATCCCTGGCAACAAACACTTTGTTGTCAGTTGGGTGGTATAAGTAATATCCCTTGGTCTCCTTAGGATATCCAACAAAATAACATTTATCAGATCTAGCGCCTAGCTTGTCAGGATACATTTCTTGACATATGCCTCACACCCCCTAATACTCATAAAATACATATTGGGACGCTTCCCAGTCCATATCTCATATGGTGTCTTTTGAACCGATTTAGATGGTACTCAGTTAAGTGTAAATGTGGCGGTTTCAAGAGAATAACCCCAGAAGGAAATCAGAAGATCAACAAAACTCTTCATTGATCTCACCATATCCAGTAAAGTGTGATTCCTTCTTTCAGACACACCATTATGCTGTGGTGTTCCAGGCGTAGTCCATTGTGATATGATACCACGGGCTCATAGAAGGTCCTCAAACTCTTGGCTCAAGTATTCTCCACCTCCATCGGATCGAAGTGCTTTAATACTTTTACCAAGTTGGTTTTGTAGTTCATTCATGAAATCCTTGAACCTTTCAAGGGTTTCTAACTTATGTTTCATCAGGTACACATAGGCATACCTACTAAAGTCATCAGTGAAGGTAATGAAGTATTGATACCCACCTCTGGCATTAGTTCTAAAAGGCCCACATACATCAGTATGTATGAGTCCTAATAGATCACTAGCTCTCTCACTTTTACCTGAAAAGGGAGTCTTGGTCATCTTTCCCAACAAATAAGATTCACATGTCTCTATTGATTCATAATCAAAAGGGTCTAAATAACCATCTTTATGGAGTCTAGAAATGTGCTTCTCATTTATGTGCCCTAGACGACAATGCCAAAGATATGTTTGGTTTGAGTTGTTGAGTTTTTGCCTTTTGGTGTTTACATTGTATACACTTGTCTCTAGATCTATCAAGTATAGACCATAAGACATTGGGGCACTGTCATAAAAGATCCC
The DNA here is from genome assembly GCA_963693085.1 of Alisma plantago-aquatica. Classification (NCBI taxonomy): domain Eukaryota; kingdom Viridiplantae; phylum Streptophyta; class Magnoliopsida; order Alismatales; family Alismataceae; genus Alisma; species Alisma plantago-aquatica. The sequence goes on along the minus strand of OY856413.1, from coordinate 762,209,159 downwards.
ATATTTTGAAATGGAACACTTTCCGTTCTTAACAAGAAATTCAAAACCATCCTTGTCCAAACAAGAGACGGAAATGATATTCCTATTTATGGCAGGTACATAATAGTAGTTCTTCAACTCTAATATTAGCCCACTAGGTAGAGTTAACTCACAGGTTCCTACGGCACTGGTGGCAACTCTTGTCCCATTGGCAACACGTAGTTCAACCTCGCCTTTCCCCAAAGGCCTACTTCTCTTAAGATCCTTCACATTTGAATAAATGTGAGATCCACATCTGGTATCAAGTACCCATGACAAAGAAGTAGTAAAGTTAATCTCTATTATGTATACACCACAAGTGGAGATCTCTATCTCTCACTTCTTCCATCGTTCCTTCCATCCTTTCCATGTAGAAGACTCTGACATTGGTTTGGTGAGAGAACCCTTCTATCCCTCACCTTTGTCCTTGGATTTTGTTCCATTGATCTTCATCAATGAACTATCGTTCAACGCATTAAGTGTACATGGAGTAGATTTAAAAGCTATCGGTATATCTAGATTGTGCAGAACACTTCTCACAATCCCCATCCAGTTATGGAATTTATTCTCAATTAATTTGCCCATTTTAAAAGATGATTCTTTTTCCATTCTATAAGAGAAAATTGCATTTGTCACAACTCTTTTTTATTTGATTTGAATAAAATTTGACGATAGTTAATTAGCCCTTTAATTAATTACCGCTCCCACTATTTTGATTCAAATTGACAGCCCTCACCATCAATTCGGAAGATTGCAGCGCACAATCTTCTAGTGGGCAAGATCTCTATTTCATCAAGTCATGAGTCAGCTTTGGTTGATCGCCTACAACTTGACTATTTAAGTAGGTCATCATGCCAATTGCATCATATGCAACTCTTGATGAATGAACATGCAAAACACCTTGCCATGAACATTCCATGCCTCTGGGCTTAGACGCTCTAAGAGTCACTAGTTAAGTCTATCCCAAAAGCCGAAACAGAAAACATGCACCCTGCTTTGGAAGAACCTGCATGTTTACTCTTCACACTTCCGCGAGATAGACGGTGCACCACGCTTTGGCGTAACCTACGCTTCGTCGATCAGTTTTTTCATGTGTGTCGCTAATGGAAGGCGTGAAAGACTTAATATTTAGATGAGGTATTTGGTTTTTATAGGTACATATACATATCCAATCACCACAATATAGTAAGTATCATATACGTGCTATATCCCATAGAAAACATGCAAAATTATATAAGAAATGATTATGGCCATCCTAATGTGATTCCTTGAGCCAAGAGGAATCACAGTCATCTACGTCCACATCACATGCAACCTGTACAAGATGAAGTTTGTGCTTTGCCTTTCTGGGTTTGATCAACTCATCTCCATGATTGATCGGTTCACCATCAGGTCGGTTGGTTGGGTGCCACCAGTCGATCGACTAGCACCTCCAGCAGATCGGTTCACTATTCGTTGTGCATCTCCTTAGGTTGACACCTGCTCATCTCACTCCTCGAACTGATCATCTAGAACATCAACCGATCGGTTCACACCTTGAACCGATCGTCTCAGTCATCGTCAGGTTGTCCGTCGTTCTTCGACATAACAAGAAATAAAAGATCTATCCTATTTTACATTTGAAAAAGGAAAACCCCGAGTTACATTTGGGGGGAGCAAAGGTAGGAAATAAATCTTGAGTTATCTCGAGTTACATTAGGAATAGGAGATAGGGAATCGGTGTGCAGTCTGAGATGCAAGCAACCATATTCAACCAAGCATACATAGGGTTTATTGGCCATAATAATGGTATACATTCACCACAAAACTCGTTTAAGGGCGATGTGTATCGAGTGCATTCATAGTACATATCATATATGTATATTTGGATTTGTGGATTTAGGATTGAACATGCATAAAGCCAGTTTTATTTGCATCATATGAAATAAATAAAGGCGACAAACCAAAGTCGATCACATCGATAATCCTAAAGTATAGAGCAGTTGATGTGGCTCTGATACCACTATTGGGTTATAGGAGAATTAAGAGAAGGCAGCGGAAACAAAAAAATTCTTCTCTCCAAACCCAGAATAAAGGAATCGTGTCAACGTCTATACAATAGGAAGGATGGTTTTTAGAAACATACCTTATCCCGAGGCTTTCTCGGTGACATTACCTCGTGGTTTGCACGGTCTTCACCTCCGATCTTGGACGGTGTTTGTGCAGCTCCTGGTCTCACCGGGACTGTCGCGATTGACAACTGACCTTCGAGCGGAAGAAGTCTCCCTCCTCTGAAGTAGTCCACACGAACTACCTGGAACTATGATCGCCTTATCGCACAAGGCACCAGAAGAAGTCGCACCCTCTTGTCGGCATACTAGTCACTGACACACACTCCTGCCACCAGCCGCTTTTCTACAGTTGTCTTTCCCTTGTTGTGTCTCCCTTATCGGGTAGCACTTTCTCGGGCTCTCTCGGTTACCACAACCAGAGAGAACGATAACTTTGCAGAGCAACTGGTGTTCTGAGTTGTATTTTTAGAAGCCCCCAATACCCCTATATATATAGGAGAGTCATGGGATAGGGTTCTCAACCCCGAGCAATGCGGTATTAAAGCAGGAGTAGAAGGGTTTGAGATTTTCCACAAACAACCAACTGCGCCAGCTGAACCGATCATTTCAAGCATGAACCAATCGGTTGGGGACCTGAGCCGATCGGTTCACACCTGAACCGATCGGTTGGGGCACCTAAGTCGATCAGTTCACCTATGAAATGATCGGTTCACTGTCCTAGTCAGTTCCCGATTGACTTTTCCTCTTTTGTTTCGAATTGATCCAAATACCAATCCTTATTCCAATCAAATTGGACAAGTGAAATGAAAAGAAATTTCTCACCAACCCGACTTTCCCAACTTTCTTGTTTGGACCAGTTGAGCCGATCGGTTCAACCCTTGAACCGGTCGGGTCAACCTATCCTGAGCCGATCGGTTCATCACATGAGCCGATCGGTTGGGAGTGCAGATTGTGCAAAATTAGTCAATTGTAGTTTTAATCAATTCGATGCTCTAATCAATTGGTCTAACACCTTGAACACTATGATATTGAGCTATCAATTGATTGAGTGTTTAATTGAACTACTAAAATCCTTTAGTAATCAATCTAAACATCGTTTGTGGACAAACTCCTCTTACATGTTAAATCCTTTGTGTGTGATCCTGCAGATCCATTTCACATTGGCAGTGAAAGTTCATAACACTTATGACTTCACAAGCAAAGAGTAGTGCCTAGTCCCACATCAGTGCTACCCAAGTGAAATAGAAAGTTGGAGAACAACTTTCAATCCTACAATCCGTGAATGGTGTTATAGTGATTGTATAACTCCTTTGTCACTAATGTCCTGAATGAACTCAAGGCATGGTACAGTCATCCTTTCAACGTTCATCCATTTCCTTGATCTCAGAGTAGACTGGGTGAGATGTGTGTGATATCAATATCACATATTGATTCGCACATGCATGTGTGTGCTTTTCTCAATCCTACTCATCAAGTGGCCATGGACATAAAACTCCCTTAGGAGGGACAAATCCCATATCTATCACTCACCCCTCAAAAGCCCCATGTGTCAAAGTCACCCAATCATCACCTTTATAACAACCCATGTTTCAGGATTGCTTTTGATGATGTCAAAGTGTACCCAACGACATGTGTTGAGTGTAGTGATTTCAGGTCGAATAATCACACTCACCACCATCACTGTGAGAGCTTATTGTGACTACCAAATCATGGTTCCATGTGTCACTCTCACAGTGGGTCTATCTGGTACATATGTTCTCTAACAAGTACCTATGTGCTTGGTTTGATATCACTATATCATGACTAATGAGATTATGTCATCAACCAACACACACTCTAGTCTTTAGTGTTATTGATGTCTATGCTTATTTCCACAATAACAACTGACTAGGGACTAAACAATAATGTATACTCTTAACATCCGTATGAGCTCATCATTTAGGTCCTCAACCCAAAATCATACATCATTGAGTAAAACAATTCGTTAGACATCTATCATGTTACACTATCATCTCAAAAATAGTTAAAACATATAGATCGGAAATTGCCTTTATTATTATTCAAATCATTTACAAAGTATCCCATTACAATCATCACATGACTTTCTCTATGAGCATACACCAACAATTTCCATCTGTTGGTAATGCCATTTTGAGAGCCTTTCACTCCATAACATTTTCTCTAGGTGGCACATCCTTTCTCCATAACCATGGAAAGGAAATAGACTACCTACATTTCCCCTGATCATATTTTTAATTGAGTGCACACTCAAAAATCATGATTCATCATGGGTCTAGAGAGAGATCCATATCAAAAGTCACCTCTTATAAAGATTGATGAACCAAATCTCTCCCTTCATCAGTCAAAAGGAACTCCAACAACACCCAATCCCAAGTACCATCATTTATTCAAAGATCTTTCACTTGTATATGTTTATTAACATCCCCAAAGATCCTTGCATAGTGAAATAGTAAGAAGTCACACCATCTATCATAATAAAAGCAAATCTCCCCAATCTCAACTTGCCATCTAATCAACAGATCAATCTTTGAAAGTGCCACCCGGATTTTTCCTCCAGTGGGGAGCTGGGGTTTTGGTGTAACACATGTCCATTTATTAACCATAATACTATATGAGGAAGCATCAACTCTGTCACACCTTCTTCCCACGATTACCACTAATCATGATATTAGGGCATAAGTTTGAGGATTATACTTAATACAAAGTCCACTCCCTTATTTTTTTTCTTCCTTTGTTTCATTTCAAACTCTTTGTTTTCTCACATCCAATCACATAAACAAACTTTATAAGAGAATTAAACTTTTTTACTCTAATATGATCTCAACATTAATGATACATGTCCATACATTCATTCTGTTTCTCACACTTCCATGCACATACGACATGACAATAAGATACATTCTCTCTTATTAAGGAAACAAAGATACAAAACGTCATTTACAACTCTCTCACATCTATACAAGGACCTAGAGTGACAGGGACCAACTGAACTTAACTAATCTCATACTTAACTAATGTGGCAGATCTATTCTACTGCTTTGACCTTCTTCAAGTCCACGTGATTTCCCTAAAAATTGTGAGTAGAGGGGTGAGCCTATTCACTCAGTGAATGAGCACTTCAAAGAAATAGTCTAAAGCACTGATATAATTATAGATATACCTTTGAGCAACTGATATCAATTATAACAACAGTAAGCTTTAAAGAATCTAATCATTGACAATCATAATACACCAGATCAACACAATATTTCATTAATGAGTGAGGAGATATTCATAAACAATCATAGCAGGGTTATATTAACATTAAGAACCTTTCTTTATCACAACAACATGTAAGGAATTTAGATATGATTAACCCTCATCATATACATAATGCACATGTTTAGTATAAGAAAGTATCAACCATGTAGCTATGATAACCACCAATTAACATATGAAGGTTATGATCATATTAAGGAGGTTATTTAACCATCGTCCATCATATAAGAAGGTTAAACATGGATACTCATCTTTATCGATTTGCATTAGAGTTAGGTTCAACAAGATAAATAATACTAATGTTACTAATCAACACTTATACCCAAACCTTTACAAATGGAATCCCCATTGGATCAAGGATGCATAAGGTGAAGCATCACCATCACATTCCATACTATTCTCAAGTATGAACCCACAAATAAATCAAGGTGTAACCATCATGTTATAGCATACTAGGGTTTCAACAATAGTAATAGAGTACTCCATGATTGTATTAGTCATTCAAGGACTATTAATACCCAATTACCATCACTTAGTTATAATTAAGCTAGGTATAACAAGATATACCTCATTAGGGTTACATATCAATACAATATGCTTATCATCCTTTCTATTCATATGAGTGAATAGGTAAGACTACCTTATTTAGGGTAACCCTCCATTTGTTCCATCACGATTCAACCCATATCACCACACCACAATTGTATAATACTAAGATGGATTATGGGTATGAATGACTACAACTATCAAACACCTTTAATTAACATATTGCTTGCACATATACATTGAAATCATATGTAGAACCAATTTACATCCCTCATAATACCTTCAACAAATTACGCTTCTAAAAAATATTCACGTATTACTGAAAGCCATTGTTTTCTCTTATCTCCACATTCATTACTACTTACTTCTTGTTCATTATCCTTCACATTTTGATCATATAGAATAAACATCTCTATAACTGAAACATACAAGGTAAGAATATATTATTCATCATTCTTGATATCACTACAAGAATTTATTTCATATCACACTTTACTCATGATGTATCATGCCTTTTTTTTCAAGAACACTTGTTACATTTCAAATATATTTCTTATACTTCGCTCCAAATCATTTCCATATTGTTTATCTACCTTTCAGATTTGCTACCTTTAAACCATGGATTACTATATGTGCTAGTTTACTACTGATAGTGCTAATCTGATGATCTTATTTTATATAGATTCTAATATTCAAGGTCAAATCACTAGTGACATCCCCTGAACTACTACAACTCGAAACATTCTAGGTTTTGGTCCTTATCAGAAGCATGACATTATTGTGATGTGACTTTGCTTCCTTAATTTAAAATTCAAACGTTGGATCTCACAAGTTTTACTAAAGTCTTCCTTATCTTATCAATTGAATTTCCTTTCTCTTACTTGGCCATTCAGATAGATTACATTCTCAAATTACCATGCTAGGGTTTCATCGTCATATTGTATGTCATTATTACATTCACTATATGTCTCTACCATGGTGGTTATGCATCATATATGATTCATTTTCTTATCACTTCATTCCCACATTGCTCTCATTAAGGAAGATATGAAAGAGAAGATAGTTTTGACACTTATAATTCTGATCTTCAAACATTCGCTTAACATATTTCTTGTATGTAGGTTGAATTGGTTATCAACAAGTATACTTGACTAATTAGCACTTTCTTGAATCTCACAAACTCTTTCTTTTATAATCTATATTACTCCATCATGCTTCAAACCCTTCCTTACTTTCCATAATCCTCTTACCACATACTACTCTACCACCTATCATCTTTAAATTCAAATTTTCTCTTATGGATCATGTTGCTTATTCATGTGTATGATCATGTATACCATGTAGCATATATTTCTTTTTATCCTTCTAGTAATGTGAAGTTGAAATTCTAAATCAATGATCCCTCTACTTGTTTCACCTCATGTTTAACACATTACATATCCTTCATTTTAAATCAAAGGGATCATTCTTGGTTCAAACTTAGTTTTTCTTTCAATCAAGTTTTTCCTTCCTGGATATAGTCTACCTTTGTATGACTTATTCATTTGTTAAGCTACACTTTTGTTCTTCTTTTAGAAACTAGTTTGTAGTTCTATAGAGACTTGCAGTCAAAGGTAGTAAGGATGAATGTATTAAACTTCATAACAAAGGTATACATTACATGATCTCAATTATTTCGTAATCCCTATTCCTTAATCAAACTCATCATTTCCAACATTTCTCTTTGTTTCAACTAAGTTTATGATTTACATGTTCATCTAATTCTCTTTACTTTAACTCTTATGAAGACTCTTCATTTCTATGTACTTATTGTATACTTAACTCTTTTCTTCTATTTTCCCTTTGCTTTGGAGTACATAAAAGTATTTTACTCAATTATATGATCCATTCCTCATGATTGATTCTTACTATATTGGCCCTTACATACTTTTCTCATATCTTTTCCATATTTCATATTTAGAGTTCATATAATACTAATCATTAAACTTAATCTTAACCTTATATCATGTTCTTTTATTTCCAATTAAGGATTTCTCATATGAGGCCCCAAAGTTGGATCTCAGATATCAATTCCAATTGATTCTTAGCTAATCTAATGTTTCTTATATGTTTCAACATCTTAATGTATGTACATTCTCACTAAGATGTGGGCCTAATTTATGCAGAGTCTACTCTTATTATATTGTTAATAGGAGTCATTAGATCCCAGTAATGCATCCTTCCAGCCAGACCAGGCCGAACCTGCAGTCTTGAAACCAAGAACTACCGAAGATTAACCAACTCCTACTTAGTTCAAACATGTAGAAAGAATATCCACTTAGGATAAACTCATTTAAACATAAATTTTGGTCTACTTGATACAGAGAATAATTGAATCAACTTCATGATACACAACAATCTAAAAGAACCATACATATTCTGCAAACTGATAATATGAATTCATACATATATGAGCATTTCTATTTATCTACAATCAAAGAAGCAATATAAAGCAAGAGTTGTATCACATTCTATGTTTAATCTCTTACTCCTTCATTACTTTTCAATCTCTTAGCCCTAAGATTTCTAGGGTTTCTCTCTATCCCATTGTTCCTCTGCATACCTGGCCAGGGCATCCAGAGAAGAATGGATAGAGTAGCTTGATACTGGTCAATCTAAGTATTCAGATATCGGGCTGGGGTATCTAAATACTCAGACCTCCCAGAGCTAAAGACACATCACCACCTATCAGCCACACTTATAACTCTGACTTTCTATCCTAATGGTCCCTAATGACTCAGCCTAAGCTTTGATACCAAAAATTGTCACACCTGCATCCTACGATTACCACTAATCATGAGATTAGGGCATATGTTTGAGGATTATACTTAATACAAAGTTCACTCCCTTATTTTTTTTCTTCCTTTATTTCATTTCAAACTCTTTGTTTTCTCACATCCAATCACATAAACAAACTTTACAAGAGAATTAAACTTTTGTTACTCTAATATGATCTCAACATTAATGATACACATACATACATTCATTCTGTTTCTCACACTTCCATGTACATACGACATGACAATCATATACATTCTCTTTTATTAAGGAAACAAAGATACAAAACTTTAGGAACATCTCTCTCACATCTATACAAGGATCTAGAGTGATAGGGGCCAAATGAACTTAACTAATCACATACTTAACTCACAAGGTAGATCTATTCTGCTGTTTTGACTTTCTTCAAGTCCATGTGATTTCCCTAAAAATTGTGAGTAGAGGGGTGAGCCTACTCGCTCAGTGAATGAGTACTTCAAAGAAATAGTCTAAAGCACTATTATAATTATAGATATACCTTTGAGCAAATGATATAAATTATAACAATAGTAAGCTTTGAAGAGTCTAATCATTGACAATCATAAATATGGCAGGATACTCTAGATATCTACAAGAGTGAATCGGTATATGAACATGCTTGATTAATCTCAAAGAGAACTAATAACTCAAAAACATACAAAGGATAATTGAATAACTGCACACACTTGTTTAACCTCTCATTCATCTTATTATTCCATGAACCCACATGAGGTGTACCACAACATGTGAAAGAATCGCTTCCATCTACGATCTCATTATATAAGGCTTAGAAACATGCCCGGGTTCCTAAGCCTATCTCTTGAATAAGACCCTGTCTGTAGCGGGCCTTGGCATGTCTACCTCTTGGAGGCTAATGGGAGCTGTCAGATATCTCAGACTCTACCTCTCAACTTGGGTACTTAGGCAGTGAGTCAAAGCCCTCAGGCTTATTGTGCATCAGTGGACCTACTGACCATTGATCACTCAACATGTAACACATGTACCACCAGCATCCTCAGTTGGTATTGGGTACTATACAACTATAAGGAGTCCACCGTACTAGTCAAGACCCCCACACCCTACTGTTGTGCTCCAGCTTATCTCGATCTGGACTACCTCCAATCGGGAAACCATTTCCTCCTCACAGTGCATGCCTCATCCTGTGAGGATTGTATAGTGTTATGGCATCTACATGTCTAATTCACTCTTTAAATTCACAATTCAATCGTCACATCAAAATATCTTTGTTCAGGTTTGTAAACCATTCATTTCATAAACCATCTGATAACATTTACCACAATTGAATTGTTAAGCATCACCACATCACAAAATGAGAAACATTGATATCACAATACTTATTTCACTAAACACCCTATCATTAGGGTTTCATTTACCTCTTTCACTTATCACATAACTCTCATAAGGATTGAATACATCATAACATCATTCAATAAGAATTTCTCTCAACAGTTCACATATAAATAAATATATATATGAAAGCCTATAATGAATTGAACTAGGGATTCTACACCATTTACTAAAACATCATACATCAAGAATAACATCAAATCAATAGAAACACTTGATATAATATCATATGGCGTGTTCACAATCGCAGTCGCAGTCGCGCCACACTGCACGATGGGTTGCGGTTGCTGTGGGTGCGGTCGTAGTGGTTGCGGTTGCGGTCGCGGTTGCGGCACACTGCATCGCGGGTCGAGGTTGATGTGGTCACGGTCGTGGTTGCGGCACTCAGAACATACTTACTGAAATCATCTAATAATAAAGCATTTCAACTACTGATTTTCACCACATACATTTATTTAAATCATCACATATCATAGAGAAAGAATCAAGCATTGGAAACGATTAATTGGATTGGTATGCTTTAAATCAGGGTTAAGAGATAATTAAATACTCACATACCAAGCAATTGAAGATTTTTGAAGATTTAACTCATTTTCATGCAATCTACTATTTAAAGAAAGTAACCACTCACCCTAAGGTGTGAAAACACCTTAAAACGCAGTCCATCTCTGGAACTCTCAAATTCATATCAAGATCCTAGTGAAATTCACAGTTTCTTTTTCCTTTCAACCCTAAATGAGGTCTGATGTAGGTGGAAGATGAATATCAGAGGTTAATCCAACCTCAAAATCACTGGATCAGGGATCTCGAGCAAGGGAAAATGAAGAGAAGGAAGAATCAAAGGTTAAACCTATTTACCAAGTCGAATCTATAGAAACCCCTTTGGATTTCTACCGTTCTTCACATTCTTCCCCAAAAATCACCCTCCAGGTCGCCCTCTCATATAGAAAGATGTCTAGGATGATAGAGGATTGAATTGCGATTCCAACACACTTCGTTTCGTTGAAAATGGAGAAATATTACTCGAGATATGATTGTTTTATGATTGGTTGACCTGGGCGGCGTCGACCGTGGTCGCGGTGTAAACGCAGCGTCAGCCGCGGTCGCGGTGTCGACACAGCGTTGATCGCAATGCTCTGTATATGTTTACTAAAAAGGGCATAACTCTCTCATTTTCAACTCCGATTTGGTTCATTCTTTTTTTGTTAGATTCACAATTGAATTCCCTACAATACAATATTATTTCAATAATATTGTCAAATGAAAAATTATTTATGAAATATTTCCTCCATTGTCATTAACTCTCTTCTTGAACACATGTATTGGTTAATGTTATCTTAACCCCAACTCGGATCTTTATAGTATGCTTAAGTTATGATTATGAGTTGCCCAAAAAAGTATTTAAGGTTATCAAAGTTAAGATAAAGCACAACATAGAATATTACTGACAAAAGTATGCCAAGCATTAGGATTATCTTAAAACTCTAGGATTACCAGTAAAGCTAGGAACGGGTTGTAACAATTCTCCCCCTCTAATAAAAATTTCAACTTGAAATTTCTAAAAGAGGAAAAGATACTTGTTAAACATCTCCAATTTTACTTTCCAAGTAACTTCTTCTATACATGATTCCTCTGAAAAACCTTTACTAGGGTTATCTCTCTCCTTTTAAGCTTTCAAATACTACGGTCTAGAATTTTATTTTCAACATTGAGTCATTTGTTTCTCTTCACATCAAAAATTTTAAAAGATATAAAACGTGTGAAATATAATTTCTCATCTCATCATCACATGGTGCTATTCACTTGCCCTTCATGAGACCACACTAGTCATCATACTATCATAAGATATAAATCCTTTTCGCAATATTATATGGTATCAACCCTTATCAACACAAGAGAATTACACCTCATTCAGGGCTCAACCATGCCCAAAGATCATTAATACCATCAAACTATTCCTGTAAGATCATCATTATCTTTGCATTCCTTATAACAAGGCTCAACAACATTACTTATATATAATACACCAGATCAACACAATATTGCATTAATGAGCTAGGAGATATTCATAAACAATCATAGTAGGGTTATATTAACATCAAGAACCTTTCTTTATCACAACAACATGTAAGGAATTTAGATATGATTAACCCTCATCATATACATAATGCACATGTTTATTATAAGAAAGTATCAACCATGTGGCTATGATAACCACCAATTAACATATTAAGGTTATGATTATATTAAGGAGGTTATTTCACCATCGTGCCATCATATAAGAAGGTTAAACATGGATACTCATCTTTATCAATTTGCATTAGAGTTAGGTTCAACAAGATAAATTATACTAATGTTACTAATCAACACTTATATCCAAACCTTTACTCACGACATCCCCATTGGCTCATGGATGCATAAGGGGAAGCATCACCATCACATTCCATACTATTCTCAATTATGAACCCACAAATAAATCAAGGTGTAACCATCGTGTTATAGCATACTAGGGTTTCAACAACAATAATAGAGTACTCCATGATTGTATTATCATTCAAGGACTATTCATACCCAATTACCATCACTTAGTTGTAATTAAGCTAGGTATAACAAGATATACCTCATTAGGGTTACATATCAATACAATATGGTTATCATCCTTTCTATTCATATGAGAGAATAGGTAAGACTACCTTATTTAGGGTAACCCTCCATTTGTTCCATCATCATTCAACCCATATCACCACACCACAATTGTATAATACTAAGATGGATTACTGGTATGAATGACTACAACTATCAGACACCTTTAATTAACATATTGCTTGCACATATACACTGAAATCATATGTAGAATCAATTTACATCCCTCGTAATACCTTCAACAAATTACACTTCTAAAAAAATTCACGTATTTCTGAAAGCCATTGTTTTCTCTTATCACCTCATTCATTACTACTTACTTCTTGTTCATTATCCTTCTCATTTTGGTCATATTGAATAAACATCTCTATAATTGAAACATACAAGGTAAGAATATATTATTCATCATTCTTGATATCACTATAAGAATTTATTTCATATGACACTTTACTCATGATGTATCATGCCTTCCTTTTTTTTAAGAACACTTGTTACATTTCAAATCTATTTCTTATACTTTTCTCTGAATCATTTCCATATTGTTTATCTACCTTTCAGATTTTCTACCTTTAAACCATGGATTACTATTTGTGTTGGTTTACTTCTGATAGTACTAATCTCATGATCTTATTTTATAGAGATGCTTGTATTAAAGGTCAAATCACTAGTGACATCCCTTGAACTACTACAACTCAAAACATTCTAGGTTTTGGTCCTTATCAGAAGCATGACATTATTGTGATGTGACTTTGCTTCCTTAATTTAAAATTCAAACTTTGGATCTAATAAGTTTTACTAAAGTCTTCCTTATCTTATCAATTGAATTTTCTTTCTCTTACTTGGCCAATCAAATAGATTACATTCTCAATTTACCATGCTAGGGTTTCATCGTCATATTGTATGTCATTATTACATTCACTAGATGTCTCCACCATAGTGGTTATGCATCATATATGATTCATTTTCTTATCACTTCATTCCCACATTGCTTTCATTAAGGAATATATGAAAGAGAAGATAATTTTGACACTTATAATTCTGATCTTCAAACATTCACTTAACACATTTCTCGTATCTAGGTTTAATTGATTATCAGCAAGGATACTTGACTAATTAGCACTTTCTTGAATCTCACAACCTCTTTCTTTTATAATTTATATTACTCCATCATGTTTCAAACCCTTCCTTACTTTCCATAATCCTCTTACCACATACTACTCTACCACCTATCATCTTTAACTTCAAATTTTCTCTTATGGATCATGTTGCTTATTCATGTGTACGATCATGTATACCATGTAGCATATATTTCTTTTTATCCTTCTAGTAATGTGAAGTTGAAATTCTAAATCAATGATCCCTCTACTTGTTTCACCTCATGTTTAATACATTACATATCCTTCATTTTAAATCAAAGGGCTCATGCATGGTTCAAACTTAGTTTTTCTTTCAATCAAGTGTTTCCTTCCTGTATATAGTCTACCTTTGTATGACTTATTCATTTGTTATGCTACACTTTTGTTCTTCTTTTAGAAACTAGTTTGTTGTTCTATAGAGACTTGCAATCCAAAGGTAGTAAGGATGAATGTATTAAACTGCATAACAAAGGTATACATTCCATGCTCTCAATTATGTCATAATCCCCATTCCTTAATCAAACTCATCATTTCCAACATTTCTATTTGTTTCAACTAAGTTTCTTATCCTAGTCTTAAGATTTACATGTTCATCTAATTCTCTTTACTTTAACTCGTCTGAAGACTCTTCATTTCTATGTACTTATTGTATACTTAACTCTTTTCTTCTATTTTCCCTTTTCTTTGGAGTACATAAAAGTATTTTACTCAATTATATGATTCATTCGTCATGATTGATTCTTACTATCTTGGCCCTTACATACTTTTCTCATATCTTTTCCATATTTCATATTTAGAGTTCATATAATACTAATCATTAAACTTAATCTTACCTTATGTTTTTTTCTTTTATTTCCAATTAAGGGTTTCTCATATGAGGCCCCAAAGTTGGATCTCAAATATCAGTTCCAATTGATTCTTAGCTAATCTAATCTTTCTTATATGTTTCAACATCTTAGTGTATGTACATTCTCACTATGATGTGGGTCTAATTTATCTAGAGTCTACTCTTATTATATTATTAATTAGAGTCATTAGATCCCAGTAACACATCCTACCAGCCAGACCAGGCCGAACCTGTAGTCTTGAAGCCAAGAGCTACCCAAGATTAACCAACTCCTACTTATTTCAAACATGTGGAAAGAATATCCACTTAGGACAAACTCATTTAAACATAACTTCTGGTCTACTTGATACAAAGAATAATTGAATCAAATTCATGATACACAACAATCTAAAAGAACCATACATATTCTACAAACTTATAATATGAATTCATACATATAAGAGCATTTCTATTTATCTACGATCAAAGAAGCAATATAAAGCAAGAGTTGTATCACATTCTATGTTTAATCTCTTACTCCTTCATTACTTTTCAGTCTCTTAACCCTAAGATTTCTAGGGTTTCTCTCTATCCCATCCTTCCTCTGCATACCTGGCTAGGGCATCTAGAGAAGAATAGATAGAGTAGCTTGATACTGGTCAAACTAAGTATTTAAATACCGGGTTAGGGTATCTAAATACTCAGACCTCCCAGAGATAAAGACACATCACCACCTATCTGCCACACTTATAACTCTGACTTTCTATCCTAATGGTCCCTAACGACTCATCCTAAGCTTTGATACCAAAAACTGTCACACCCGCATCCCACAATTACCACAAATCATGAGATTAGGGCATAAGTTTGAGGATTATACTTAATACAAAGTTCACTCCCTTATTTTTTTTCTTCCTTTGTTTCATTTCAAACTCTTTGTTTTCTCGCATCCAATCACATAAACAAACTTTATAAGAGAATTAACCTTTTGTTACTCTAATATGATCTCAACATTAATGATACACATCCATACATTCATTCTGTTTCTCACACTTCCATGTACATATGACATGACAATCAGATACATTCTCTCTTATTAAAGAAACAAAGATACAAAACTTCACTTACAACTCTCTCACATCTATACCAGGACCTAGAGTGACAGGGACCAAATGAACTTAACTAATCTCATACTTTACTCACGTGGTAGATCTATTATGCTACTTTGACTTTCTTCAAGTCCACGTGATTTCCCTAAAAATTGTGAGTAGATGGGTGAGCCTACCCGCTCAGTGAATGAGTACTTCAAAGAAACAGTCTAAAGAACTATTATAATTACAAATATACCTTTGAGCGACTGATATCAATTATAACAACAGTAAGCTTTGAAGAGTCTAATCATTGAAAATCATAAATATGGCAGGATGCTCTAGATATCTACAAGAGTGAATCAATATATGAACATGCTTGATTAATCTCAAAGAGAACTAATAACTCAGAAACATACAAAGGATAATTGAATAACTGTGCACACTTGTTTAACCTCTCATTCATCTTATTATACCCTGAACCCACATGAGGTGTACCACAACATGTAAAAGAATCGCAACAAGCTGTGATCTCACTGTACAAGGCTTAGAAGCATTCCCGGGTTCCTAAGCCTATCTCTTAAGTAAGACCCGTCGGTAGTGGGCCTCGGCACGTCTGCCTCTTGGCGGCTAATGAGAGCTGTCAGATATCTCAGACTCCACCTCTCAACCTAGGTACTCAGGCAGTGAGTCAAAGCCCTCAGGCTTATTGTGCACTAATGGATCTACTGACCACTAATCACTCAACATGTAACACAGGTACCACCGCATCTCCGGTTGGTGTTGGGTACCACACAACTGTAAGGAGTTTTCCCTACTGGTCAAGACCCCCACACTCTACTAGTGCGCTCTGGCTTACCTTGATCTGGACTACTTCCAGTCGGGAAATTGTTTCCTCCTCACAACGCAGGCCTCATCTTGTGAGGATTCTACAGTATTCAGGGCATCTACATGTCTAATTCACTCTTTAAATTCACAATTCAATCATCGCATCAAAATATCTTTGTTCAGCTTTGTAAACCATTAATTTCATAAACCATATGATAACATTTACCACAATTGAACTGTTAAGCATCACCACATCACAAACTGAAAAACATTGATATCACAATACTTATTTTACTGAACACCCTATCATTAGGGCTTCATTTACCTCTTTCACTTATCACATAAATCACATAAGGATTGAATACATCATAACATCATTCAATAATAATTGCTCTCAACAGTTCACATATAAACGAATATATATATGAAACCTTCTAATGAACTGAACTAGGGTTTCCACGCCATTTACTAAAACATCATACTCAAGAATAACATTGAATCAATAGTAACACTTGATATAATATCATATGCCGCGTTCGCGATCGCGGTCGCGACACACTGCACCGTCGGTCACGGTTGTTGCAGTCGCGGTCGCGGTGGTTGCAGTCGCGGTCGCGGTGGTTGCAGTCGCGGTCGCGGTGGTTGCAGTCGCGGTCGCGGTGGTTGCAGTCGCGGTCGCGACACACTACACCACGGGTCACGGTTGCTGTGGTCACAGTCGCTGTTGCGGAACTCATAACATAATTACTGAAATCATCTAATAATAATGCATTTCAACTACTGATTTTCACCACATACATTTATTTAAATCATCACATATCATAGAGCAAGAATCAAGCAATGGAAACGATTAACTGGATTGGTATGATTTAAATCAGGGTTAATAGATAATTAACTACTCACATACCAAGAAATTGAAGATTTTTGAAGATTTAACTCATTTTCATGCAATCTACCATTTAAAGGAAGTATCCGCTCACCCTAAGGTGTGAAAACACCTTAAAACACAGCCCATCTCTGAAATTCTCGAATTTATATCAAGATCCTAGCAAAATATGTGGTTTCTTCTTCCTTTCAATCCTAAATGAGGTCTGTTGTAGGTAGAGGATGAATATCAAAGGTTAATCCAACCTCAAAATCACTGGATTAGGGATCTCGAGTAAGGGAAAATAAAGAGAAGGAAGAATCAAGGATTAAGCCTACTTACCAAGTTGAATCTATAGAAACCCCTTTAGATTTCTACTATTCTTTACGTTCTTTCACAAAAATCACCCTCCAAGTTGCCCTCTCATAGAGCAATATGTCTGAGATGATAGAGGATTGAATCATGGTTCCAACGCACTTTGTTTCGTTGAAAATAGATAAGTATTGTTCAAGCTATGCTCGTTTTACGATTGGCTGTCCTGGGCGGCGTCGACCGCGGTCGCAATGTCGATGCAGCGTCGGCTGCGATCTCAGTGTGCACCGTGGGTCGCGATGTCGACACAGCGTCGGTCGTGGTGCTATGTATATGTTTACTAAAAAGGACATAACTCTCTCAATTTATATTCGATTTGGTTCATTCATTTTTTGTTGGATTCATAATTGAATTCTCTACAATACTACAATATTATTTTGATAATATTTTTAAATGAACAATAATTTATTACTTATTTCCTATAATGTCATTAACTCTCTTCTTGCACACATGTATCGGTTAATGTTATCTTAACCCCAACTCAGATCTTTATAGTATGCTTAAGTTATGATTATGAGTTGCCCAAACAAGTATTTAAAGTTATCAAAGTTAAGATAAAACACAACATAGAATATTACTAACAAAAGTATGCCAAGCATTAAGATTATCTTAAAACTCGAGGATTACCAACAAATCTAGGAACGAGTTGTAACAAATTCACATATATAAACAAAATATGGGAAAACATCACATGTTTGACATACTAAAGAATTCAAATAACCAAAGCAACCGAGTTCAAGAATAAAGTCTGATATAACAAAACTACACGCCTGTGATATATAATCCCAACATGAATTGGAAAGAAAATAATTAAAATGAAAATTTGAAGTCTAGAAGGATCGCCTAAGATAATCTCCCACCAATGAAAGATATCCTCTAAATCTATAAGTCATCAAGCTACCCCTCAGACAACTACTCACTATATGCGGACATCGTGTCCCCAAACATGCATAGAAGGAGGAAACATAGGAGTTAGAGTGAGTCATGATGAATTCTAAAACAAAAGATAAAGCATGGAAACTACAAAGACTTAACAATATCAATTATTTACGTCTTTTATTTGATTTGCGACCAACCATCAAAGAAAGTACTATAAATGAAGACTTGGTTGGGCCTGTCAAGCCTATTTTACTCGATGGAAGCCCACAGAAGGCCCACTGGACCTATCCAAATTCAAGTCAAATCACATGAAGCAAAGCGGATCCACAACTAGTCAATCATGCTATCCTTACCTTCCAACCAACCCCTTCAACTCTGCTTCTGCGGCAGTCTCAAATCTCGGTCCCTTACCTTGATGTCTAACTCAATTTATTTTCCAGTCCTCAGACATATATGAAATAGAATAAAGATGGACCAAGCTACTTATGAATGTATGCACAATTAACATCACTACGGTCAGGCTATCGAATACAGAGTCAGATAACTACTACAGAAATGGCTTATAAAGCCACTTTTCAAGGTGTCAGTTGTTTACAAAAATCGACACCTAATGTCTACAGTGTCGGTTGATAACACAAACTGACATCCAATCTGCTTAGGGAGCCCAGACACGGGTACCGCTTTTAATAGGTGTCGGTTAATTAATAAACAACCGACACCTAAACTCAACCGCCAAACCCAAAATTCCAGCGAAAAAATTGGCTCCAAAATTTTACATATGGCGTTGGTTCATAACTAAATAACCGACACTATAGGTTTAGTTGTCGGTTTTTTTAAATAACCGACACTTAGTATAGGTGTCGGTTCATAACTAAATAACCGACACTATAGGTTTAGGTGTCAGTTTTTTTAAATAACCGACACTTATTGTCAACTTAATAGCTCACCAGCCCGACCGATTCTTCCCCTTTCCCTGTTTCATTCCCGATTGCAGCTAGTTAGCTCCGGCGATTTTTGCTCGCCCCCATTGCTCCGCCGCCGCCGCTCCCTGCCATCCATGCCGCCGTCGCCGCTCGGTGCTGCCGCCGCTCGGTGCAGCCTCCAACTATAGCTTCCACTCGGTGTCGTCGCCGCTCAGTGCTGCCGCCGCTCTGCTCCGCCAGCAAGGTAACCCTTTTCTCCTCCGCCTTGCTTTTCCCTGATGGCCACCACTTTCACCCAATCCCCAGAGGCAGCACCAACATCCACACCGCCATCCGCCTCCCCAGTGCCAGCAGCCGCTCCCGCACCAGCCACCACCACCCCACCCCCAACCTCCTCTACCCTAGCCCCAACCCCAACCATCGCGGCGCCGCTGGACCTTCCTCCGCCCTTCTTCTTCCTCTACCTCACCCTAGTAGTGCCCGACCTATAGAGCAGCACCGGCAGCCAGAAGTAGCAGCTTCAGCTGTAGCGACGCCGTCCAGGAGTAGCTGGGAATGACCAACACTACCAAATTCCACCCCTGACTCCGACTAAGAGCCCTAAACTTGATTCCGCAGCCCCCTCAGCCACGAGCAGCACCTAGCTGCGTTTCTAGCTGAGCCCTTTCCACCTGTGCATGAAGCAGGTCTGAACCAGGGGCAGTTCTGCCTGGGAAACACCACGAAAATCACAACCTTGAGTTCGGACTTTAGGCCCAGTCCCGAATCTACTTATTTGTATTTTTCATCTACTTATTTGTATTTTTCATCTACTTATTTGTGCCTCATGTTATTCTGAATTAAGTGCATATTTACTTCATAATTGAATGTTTAAGTAAGTTATAGATGTCTTGATGATGAACTGTAATGCACACACGTGACATGCTTGGAATGTAAATGAGGAACTGTAATGCACACATGTTTAACTTGTTTCATTGTTGAGTATATTGAGAATCCTAATCACCCTTCTTTTGCTTAATGATGAACTGTAATGCACACATGTGACATGCTTGGAATGTAAATGATGAACTTTTCCCTAAATTATCAATCATGCTTTTAAATACATCAATAATTACCCTAACTTGAAGAACTAGGATTTTAGGTATAAGAATGACAACACATTATTTGTTGGCCTAGAAACCCATCCAAGATTTACTCATTAGGAGTAAATCTTAGATAGTCCCCGGTTTGGGACTGTTCTTGAACACCTAATCTCGCTTAGGATGTAAGTGTATATAATGTGTGTTGGGTTTTCAAGAAAATTTCTGCAGCATTTCCCCGTTTGTTCTCTAAGTACATATGTACTTTGAGAACAGCGGGGAAATGCTGCCGAAATTTTCTCAAAAACCCAATACACATTATACACTTACTAGTGAGATTAGGTGTTCAAGAATGGGATAGGTGGTATACATTTATTATATATAAGAATGACATCACATGTATTTGTTGGCCTAATCTTGTCCTAATATATACTTGTTTTTCTCTTTGATCATAGAATGGATACTTTACAATTTGAATTACTTTACAATGTGAGCTTTACAATTTGAATTACTTTACAATGTGAGCTTTACACTTTGAATTACTTTACAATGTGAACTTTACAATTTGAATTACTTTACAATGTGAGCTTTACACTTTGAATTACTACTTTACAATGTGAACTTTACAATTTGAATGTGAATTTGCAGATGGCTGACCATTCTCCTGATGACCGTGCTGATGACTACCGTGAGGGTGAGGACATCAATGTGCCGCCTCACAATGTAAGTTTTAAAAATATATCATATATTTATATCTATATGTCCATTTATAGTTATATCTTGTAAATGTGAATTATTTTGTCAAATTTTAGGTTGATGATGCACAGGTACCAGCTGAAGCACTTGAGGCACTTGATCAACAACACCAAAAAGTTGACAAGAGAAGGGGCATCACTATGATGAAGAAGTTAATTTTGCAAAAGGGCAATGGACCCAAACTTGTTGTGGATTTCGATAATGCAAGAAATGCATGTGGTGTGAATCGCAATTCATTTATTTCATATCTTGGGTTTGTTACTCGTAGCCATTGCGGTTGTCACTTAGATTCTTGGCATAAAGTTTCTAAGGAGAAGAAAGATTTAATATGGAGGGATTTATGCGTGAGTTATTATTAATTTGCAATTCTATTTTGTAGATTACTAAATTTTTGGATACTAGTTAATAGCAATTCTATTTTGCAGAGTATATTTGAATTGGATGAAAAGTTGCATCGTAAATGCGTGATGCAACGCTGTGGGAGAGTCCTAAGGAACTATAGGACAAATCTCACCAGAGAATACATAAAAGAAGCCGATAAGAGGAAGAAGACAGCCACTGAACAGTGGAACTTCCTGGACAAAGAAGAATGGGACGTGTTTGTCGCTTCAAGACAAACTGATGAATTCAAGGTATTAGGCGTCAATCTCATTAATTAATATATGTTGTATTCACTTATTCAAGATTAATATTTAGTGTTACTAACCAAATCATTAATTTGCATACTAACTAGGCCCTCAGTGAGGCACAACGATCAAGGCGTGCACTGAATGTGCATGACCACACAATGGGTCCAAAGGGGTATGCAGGCGTTCGCCAAAGACTACAGGCTGAGGCTACTGCTGCTCAATCTGCTGCTACTCAGGAGTCCTCTACCATAGGTAGCACACCTCTGCCTCGCCATGATGTCTGGATAGCTGGGAGGCAAAATAAGAAGGGAGAAATACCTAAGGCCGCAACTGCTGAGGTGGCTGCAAAAATGGTAAAATACAACTCTTACAGCAATCATTTGAATATTGATTATTTGTGTTGTTTACTTAAGTACAAATTTTTGTTTTGGCGATTAGCGGGAGCTGCACGAGCTGAGGAAACAAGGAAAGTTCATCCCTGAGGGAACAAAGGATGAATTGACAGTTGCTCTGGGTAACCCAGAGCATCCTGGACGTGTTAGGGCTGCAGGCGCTGGTGTGGGCATCAAATCTTTTTTTGGGTCATCCCAGCGCAAACATGTCCCAAAAGTGGGATTTTCACAAGAAGAGGTAACATATTCTTTCTTTATAATGTTACTGTAAAAGAGAATTCAAAAATTATAATTTGACATTTCTTTTATCCATGTATAGGTGGATAAGCTATTTGACAGGAAACTCGAAGAAAAACTCGAAGAAAAACTCGAAGAAGCAATGAAAAAGTGGCAGGCATCTCAGACTGCCACTTACCAGACAATACCTACTGCAGACTCTACTCCTACTCCTACTGCAGAGGTTGGGAGTAATCCTGTAGAACCACCACCTAGCACATCCACTGTAAGTATTTTTATGACATAGTAACTAGTTTTTTAATTCAAGATGATACGTATATATGAAATTGTAGTCGTTTAAGAAAAAGATGATATGTATATATTTATATAACATTCTTTACACAAACATTTGTAGGGGTTTAAGCCATGCCGTCTAAAAAGTAAAGAATATGTCGTGGTAGAGGCGTCGTCTTACCCATCCCTACCAGGGGAAACGTGTCACGGGTCTCCAGTACCAGTTGGTTGGATTCCGGTGAGCCCGATACATATATTCCCCCAGTGGATGGATCTTCCACTGCCATATGCCCACCCCGATTGTGAAATGCTTAGTGAGGCAGTAGGCGGAGTGATATTGTGGGAAAAAGTGTATGTCTTCTTTACTGAAAAGGTGCGGTAAATTTACATTACGTTCAATTGTTAGTGTGTGTATATGCTGGCAGTTGATCTAAAATTATATATATATACAGGTTAAAAAGAAGACACCCACAACATCTAGGCCTCCACCTCCACCTCCTGCATTACCTAGTTGGGTTCTACAGGACCTACCTGTCCCGTTAGGTCCTAACTGTAGGGGTATGGCAATATGGTTAGGGGAACATGATATAAACTCCCCTATAACTGTTTCTTCTGATTTAGATTCTACAGGTCAGTCATACGAAACAAAACTATTTATACAAGATATTTTGGAGTTGTTTCGATATGATTGGCTAAATACATCTGTGATAGAGCTATGGATAAGGTGAGATATTCTTTATACATCCATATACCTTGTGTATGATCTGGTGATCTGGTTTCTTATTTATTAATGCATGCGTAATTAATACATATTTTGTAGCTACTTAGACAACATATGTGCAGATTTTGGATTCGAACATGTAGGGTTTTTGATTCCATCCTTGATTAGTCTAGTAGCTAAAGACCCTACATCAGTTCAACAATATTGCTGTGAGGCTTTTTCAATTTTTGCTGTAAAAAAGAAGACGGTGATAATGGCTCCATTCAATGTAGAGTAAGTTTACTTTGCTTATTATAATTTGGACTTAAGAAAATTACATTTTATTGTGGATTTTGAGTTATTAATTTTTAACTTTTTTTCCTCTAGGGGTAGGAATTGGGAGTTATTGGTTATTGCCCCCGAGACGTTCACTGTGTATTATCTAGATCCTAAGGGGGGTAAATTGAATACAAGATTTGGACACATAATGAAAATGGCAATATTTCGGTGAGAAATATTTCATTTTTCATATCCGTTAACATATGTTATTACATTACTATTTAATCGCAATGTTCTGTGTTACATTAACATGTAGGGGTTTTGAGGAGTACAAAAAGGCTGGAGGAAAGGTCCCCACGAAAAAGAACCAGCCAATAATTTGGAAGAACGTGAACGTAAGTTCCCGACTGCAATATATGTATATATTATTTATGTGAACAATGCTTAATTAGTTGTATTTGTTAATATTTTGTATGTTTGAATTTATAGTGTGCTACACAAGACAACGGATGGGCATGTGGATACTATGTCATGTGATATATGCACATGATTATCAAACATGCCGCACTGGATATCGAATGTATTGCTCAGGTATTATATAGTCTCATTAGATAATATGATCGAAATATATCAATCTTATTTATAGCTCATTAATTATATATATACATCATTCTCTTTACAGGTGTTTAAAGTTGACCCCATTACAGAAAAGGACTTAGCAAATGTTAATGCTCCCTATACGATGGGAGAATTAAATGAAGTAATCGAAGAATGGGCAACAACCATACAATTAGTGGGGGCTTTAAAATATAATTGGGATCCTGATAGCGAATAATGACTAAACAATGATACTTTGTAAATGAATTTCTGAATTATAATATATCTGTGAATGTTTCTACATGTATGGATGTTTCTACATGTGTCTGAGTGAAAATGAATGAAAGTGTTCGTTGCTATATGAATGTTTCTACATGTGTGAATGTGAATGAATGGAACTACAGATTTCTAGCATGTGTGAATGTTTATAAATATGTGAATGAATGGAACTCTTTTATTGTTAATTTTGTAGGTTTGTGGCCTGTTGTCGGCTGATATCAATGGATGTCGTAAAACCTGCAGTTCATAACTGAACTGAACAGGTTTCTCATCCTGCGACCAGCCACAGCAGGTCTGCAGACTGACAGGGAAAAAAAACAATAGGCGTCGGCTATTTGTAAATAACCGACACATAATGATATAGTGTTGGTTTTCCTACAATAAACCGACGTATATTCCTTAACAACACGGTCGTGCTGGACAGCACGGCCGTGGCCAAGATGGCGCGGGTTTGGGCGTCGGTTATTTGTAAAAAACCGACACATAATGTTCTAATGTCGGTTATTTGTAACAACCGACGTCTATTTCCTAATATATGGCGTCGATTATTTGTAAATAACCGACATTGATAGTGGCCAAGCTGGCGCCCTTTCTGTGATGTGAAAGTTTTGGGCGTCGGTTTCTTATCTAATAACTGACGCCTATTATCCCCTGATGGCGCGCTTCTAATGGCGCGCGAAGAGTTTGGGCGTCGGTTTTGGAACCGACGCCTAATGGGTGGACTTTTAGTGTCGCCCACATAGGTGTCGCTTATAAACCGACACTAAAGGTTTTAAATAACCGACACTAAAGGTAGGTTCTGTAGTAGTGGAAGTGAATTTACGAGTTGGACCAATCTACAAATCGAGCGAGCTCCCCTTGCAATGATGTGATGGTGAACCTCTCATTCATTTTTAGTGCTCTTCGAACTGTGTGGGATGGTATTTTGATTGAGAAAATGTGTTTGCTTCATAGCTGCCCCCATGAAATCCGCTTAGTTTCCTAAGGCAATGAACCATGAGAAGCACCATAGAATTTCTGAAGAAAGAATGTCCTCCTAAAAGACTTTCAAAGAATGAAGAGACAATGCTCTGTCCATTATATGATAAGTCCTCTCTGAATTGACATGACTACACCTCTAAAAGGAGGCTACTTCAAGTCTGATAGGTGATGGAGACCCTATTTTTTAGGTAGTCTGGGTGATGGCATGCCAACAACTGTTTATGTAGGGTGGGGTTTTGTAGGGTTTTGATGGGGTTTTTGGGATGAGGGGAAGTGGGTAGCAGACATTTTCTCTCGAGTAGAGGGGTGTATGTGATCATGGAATGGCCACATGACCTTTTCTTCTGGCGAAATAGTCCTGGCTATTTGGTGCTTGGGGTATGAAGTTATGGCTTGAGAGACAATTAAGGTCGGGGCTTCAATGCACTTAAATTCACTAAGAACGGTGGTGAGGAAGTTGGGGGGGGGGGCTCACCGTGCCCCTTTTGTAACAGAGGATGTGGAGTCATGAGTTTAGGGAACCCTATTTTGACCATTCAATCCATTGTATATTTTTTATCTAATACCTTAATTTCAATTACTTTGATCATTTATATCTTATAAATTACTCATCTGTTTACCCTAAAATGTTCAACTTCTGTGGAATTTGTGACAAACTAAATTCTAAAAATATTAATTTTCATATTTATGACTTTTGAGTTGGAAAATAAATACTCTTCCAAATTACTACAAATAAAATTAACTAATAATACAATTTGTGTGATTTCAATGTTATGAATTCATAATGGAGTTCAATTCTTCAACCTTTGATCCCAAATGGGATGAAAGGACCAAATGACGAGAGTGCACTTTGGTGTTAAATTTTCAAGATAATTTAACGAATGCAAATGTGATGAAATTTTTTATAAAGGAGGCTTTCGTATCTTAGAAGATTATGTATAATAGCTCAAACTTAAATTTAATATTGGTATGTTAACAAAGACAGTTTTGCACTTTCATTTTTCAACGATAACAACTCATAGTTCTCAAAAAGACCAAAAGAGAGACTGCTGTGTATCCATTTTCGATGGTGTAATTAGCTACTTCTCAAACGTTAACGACGACATCATGCGGCAGATCGGCTTCGGGAGTGCAGGGAAAGAAAGTCACATGACGGTGCACCGTGCTTTGGGATTGTCATGGCTGGAGGTCAGAGGCGGATACTCGGGCTGTAGCCGTCGGTATTGGTAAGGCCCGGCAAACGGGCTGAAGGCCCTGTAGGAGTCCAAACCTCTGGAGTGTCCCCTACTCTGAAACTGCTCGGAGTCGGGCCTCTGGGCCGCCTGTTGGTCCGTCCGTGTCGCACCCGTCACTCTTCCTCCACCTTCCTCGTCTTCCCTCCGACTCCCCACGCTCCGTTGCTCTTGCTCTGCATGTCTTCTTCTTCCCAAAGAAGAAGAAGCGGGGCCGGCCGATACAAGGACTTGGGCGATCATCTGAAACTCGCTCGCGATGCAAGATACAAGGACCTCCCCATCCACCGCCCCCTTCACATATACTTGGTTTTCATCGAAGTTCACAAACACTTGCTGCACCCCGTCCAGCGTCTGGAGCGTCCGCAAGACCTTATCGGCGCATTTCCTGCAGTTCAATGGCATCCGAATCGTAACCCCTTCCTTGTCCTCTTCCTGTACCCCCGCGTCCCGCTGCTCGGCCTGGTGTCTCCTTCTTCCCGAAGAAGAATCGGGGCCGGCCTGTACAAGGACTTGGGCGATCATCTGAAACTCGCTCGCGATGCAAGACACAAGGACCTCCCCGTCAACCGCCCCCTTCACATGTACTTGATTTTGATCGACGTTGACGGACACTTCCTGCACCCCGTCCAGCGTCTGGAGCATCCGCAAGACTTTATTGGCGCATTTCCTGCAGTTCAATGGCATCCGCAGTGTAACCCCTTCGGGGTGTATTCTTGAAGTAGCCTCCTTCCTACAATCACCGGCCGCTGCCCTCCCTGTAGTAGCCTCCACATCTTCGGCCACTGCCGCTGCCGATACGGCTTTCTTCGTATTCCGAGAAGCTGTTCCCCGTATTGGTCGGTCTGTCTCCGCTACAACAGCCTGTCTTCGACCACGTTCCTTGTCCTCCTCCTGTATCTCGGCGTCCCGCTGCTCTGCTTGGTGTCTTCTTCTTCCCGAAGAAGAAGCCGTGCCGGCTGGTACAACGACTTCTGCAATCATCCGAAGCTCGCTCGAGATGTAAGACACGAGAACCTCCTGATCCACCGAACCCATCACCCGTACCTTCTCATCATCCAAGTTCACCGACACTTCCTCCACCCCTTCCAGCGCGAGGAGCGTCCGCAGGACCTTGTCGGCGCATCTCGTACCGCTCAACGGCATACGAAGCGTAACCCCTGCCGGCGGTGTGCTCGCCGTTTCGTTAGCCGTGACGAGGGAGAATATGGTAACCTTACGTTTGATCTTCTCCTGCAGCATCTGCCGGAGGACGCACGGGTCGACCCTGCCTTTTACCGTCAGCGTTGTGAAGGACGCGTCGGCGTTCGCCGTCTCGACGCCAGGGACATGACGCAGCAAGTAATGCTCCACTTTCTTTGTGCACTCGGCGCAGTGCATCCTAGTTTTCAACTCGATCGTGACATCGTTGACGACGGCAGCGGCGTTGTCGTCGTCACCAGTGTCCGAGCCTCTGCCGCCGTGGTTGTCGCCTGCTTGATCCATCGTCCAGACTGGAACCAGAATGGAGAACGCTCTTTTCCGTTAGCGCAAAGAGAACGGAACAGGGCATATTTAAAGGCGATGAAAGTGTCCGTGTTTGGGAAAGCTCGGGCGGGAGGTCCGGCGTCGACTGCCAAGGATTCCGACTTCCCTTGTTACGTAACATCCCGAGATTAAGAGTTCGACTTTGGAAAGTCATGATGATACACGGTGCGCGTTACTCATTAATGGTTAATGCTTTAACCGTTGATCTTACAGTAGGAGTGCGTTTTGTAGGCGATTCTGATAGACAGTGAGTGATCGGTGAGCGTGCCAACTTAAATAAGAACTAACAGGAAGTTCAAACTAAAATCGAAAGCCCTTGCAAAACATAAAAAACTCAAAGAAAAAGGTGTACAAAGACGACGCGTGTACGTGCTCCGAGGATGGTTATATAAACTCTTTGGAATGAATTTACTTCTCTTTAATCCGAACTTGAACACGGATTATACATCAACAATTTATAATACTATCATAAGAAGACGAATTTGTTGAGAAATTTCCAAAAGCACCGGTTTATCTATTGATAGAATGTCAGTTCAATCAATTTAAAGGATTTAGGAAATGCTGAATTTTTATTGACTTCTTCTCTTGTCACATTTTTTTGTTGATTTGCGTCACTCTTTTACTTTTTAGTCACCACCTCTACATTTTTATGTCTTTTCCTATAGAAACGGAACCTCCAAAAAATGAAAGTCGTCTTAGTTCAACTGGCCATGACAAAATCTACAAATCACGTCTTTACTGGCATTATCGATCAGTCCACAACTGAGCAAGAATAGAGAACATATAATTCATCATTAACAAGACAATAATCACGTCTGATGCAGTACACGATTTTTCTTTAACTATGTGTCATGGGAGTGTGTAACATCTTTTATATAGGCAGATGGACGCAATTTTGTGGAGACATGGAAACTTTACAAATCTTTTTTTCCCTTTTTTATTTTATTCTATTTATCTTTCTTATTTGTGATGTATGTCAAACTACACAATTAATCTCCCAATGACAGATCGAAACTATTCCTATCACCTCGAAATAGTATCTCCTTATTTTGATCCTTTCTCCCATAAAATTAACATTCCAATAAAAAATTCTCACAAGAATTCCTCTTACATGAAAATCTGATTTCCTTATATTTTTCCCTTACACAATGATTCTCTACTAACGACTTTCAATTCAACAACTCCAATAAAAAAATTATAATATATATATATATATATATATATATATATATATATATATATATAGTCAGGCTAGAATACACTCGAGTGTATAGATTGTACGAATACACTCAAGTGTGTTTGCATATGAAGAT
This sequence comes from Alisma plantago-aquatica, assembly GCA_963693085.1. Lineage (NCBI taxonomy): Eukaryota > Viridiplantae > Streptophyta > Magnoliopsida > Alismatales > Alismataceae > Alisma > Alisma plantago-aquatica. Next base: position 762,179,231 of record OY856413.1, on the reverse strand, counting down.
TATTTTTTTACAAAATGTAAACTATTGATTTCACTATCATACTATAACTAGGCTACATACAAATTTTGAGCCCATTTGGATGAGTGTAAGTCACTCGTCCAATGCCAACAAAATCGATGCGTGAAACTAATTTGAAATGCATAATTTTTGCATTCTTTATAACATGACCTAAATGTCCAAATGTGCTCAAATTTTGTATATGAGCTATTCACAAGATGTTTAAGAAGATCAACAGATTAGATTTATGAAAAAAACACTGCATAATGAAAAACTACTTGAATGTATTTTATATATATATATATATATATATATATATATATATATATATATATATATATATATATATATATATATATATATATATATATATATATATGCATGTTCATTCATTACCCGCGCGAGTAGCCAGAATTTTCGCTAGCCCGATATACCTGACAAATGATATTATTTTTGGATCAATTTTTTTGGGGAGCTAGATAAAATGCTCCTCTACAATTGCGAATTTTAAAAAAAATATATCAAGAAGGGTGAGCAGGTAGCTACTCGCACAGATATTAAAGATAATCCATATATATATATATATATATATATATATATATATATATATATATATATATCGTTCGGTACTAACTCTTTTTTACAGTCTCACGGGGAAAAGGCAAAACTACAGCCCATCTTCCTAATCTACTTTGCACGGCAATTTCTTCTAAAATTTTAACTCTCAGGTCCGCCCCCACATTCTAACTTGCTTCACATAATATCTTACCGACATGGAAGAAAGATATTTACTCTCTCGATGATTTTGTTTCCCATTAACACATTGTCCTTTTCCTTTCCATTCCCGCTTACCGTTTCGTTTTCCTTCTTGTGTTGTTATTTTCTCCACCACGCTAACAGTTTCCTTCTCTGGCTCGTGTTTGGACAATCATTCCATCCGTTACACGCTCCCTATACCTCCTTTCTCCCTTCATGTCATTCCTTTTAAAGGAACATGCCAAGAGATGTTTTTGGACATGTTGATGAATATCCCTTCCCCTCTTTTTCGCATACACTACATCCATCTCTTATCATGGAAACCTCAATGCACAAAGAGATGGAAATCCAAGGATGTCAATATTATCTTCTCCCTTTGCTAGTCGGAACTAATGTCCACCATGACGGCATGATTGAGATGATGGACGGATTCAAAGAGTTCATTTCAAGGTGAAACACACTTTTATGACATCATTCTTATGTAATTTATCTTTCTTTATGGTACAATCTTTATTTCATCGTTATTTTTAATGCTTATTATGAGCGTTTAGCAACATGATTGCATTCATCGTCGGTGGCTCATCACAGATGACTCATTGTAATAATTTCTCACGTTGAGAAATGAGCGGCTGGTAGAGTTAGCCGATCGCTCAAGATAGAAAACACAGTGTAAAATCAAAATGGTAGACAACCGTGTGTTTGACAACGTGATTGATAGCGATTGACCCGTTACTCCTGCCAGAGCAATCATCACCGCTTTGACAAACAAAGAAAATAAATTGAATATAACATGAGTGAGAGGATTTTTGCTTGATCGTGCTTGTGATTGTGCTTTTTTTGTTTATTAATAAATTTAATATACATATAGATATATACATGTACGTATATGTATATTTTTTGTTGTTTCTGATGTCGCATATGTGACCTATATTTTTTCAAATTGATGTGTCTGTGTCCAAATTTCTAGGTTCGTGTCCAAGATTCCTACGACACATGGGTGCACTTAGATTGTGTTTATTACGTGGTTCATCATGGCGAATCATGGTGAAAGAAGTTTCTTTTAAGACTCCACTACTTATTAGACACATATGCAAAAAATATTCTAATAAATATGATTATTACTTGTGTAGGGTGTTTTTTATAAAAAAATATCCATCTCTCCATCCCTATACTCATGTAACAAACAATACTTTTAAGTTTTTCCTCATCCCTATCCCTATTACTATGCACACGTTACCAAAAAACATATTTTAACAATTTTCCCATCACCATCATTGTCCCCTTCCCCACTGCCATCCCCATCCCCATCACCATCAATTTTTTTTCCACGTACCAAACACAACCTTAAGTGGGTAAATAGATCCTCACTTAAGTGTACTTATATCATAACAAAAATGTGGATACAATGAGCATAATCCTAATGACCAAATAAACTACATATACAAATCAAAGGAAATCTGGTTCAAACCACTTTTCACTAGTTACTTTGAGCTATTCTTGTATATAAAGTAGTTATTTGTTGAAGGGTTGGTTGTTCATCAAATCCCAAGTTGCCAAATGTTGATAGCATACCACCTAGGCCATTCAAGATGTTATTAGTGGTTATATATCTTATCTCGGAATCACAGGATGCATTGTTCTGTGTAAACTCATTGCACCATTTAAGTCTTATAACTTGTCTTGTACGATCTCCACCTTGCTGTAGTCGCCTATTGCAAGCAATGAGGATTTTGCATTCACCCTACATCATGGACAAGATGCATCATTAGTGAAGCTCAACACTCTCTGTTGATATTTGTCTTCAAGATTTCATGCAAGGCTAGCCATAATAACATATTGACACATTGTGTTATTTGTAAATTTTGTATATCAATCATCCACCCAATAACACGTTGATGATGTTGCTTTAGAAGGCTCGAGTAATTCCTTGAATTCCATTTACGATAATGTCTTGTTTGTCCTATTGTATTTTTATCTCTTCGTAGCCTAGGATCAACATTGACCCTTGTTCTCTTCCATTTTAGCATCTTTGTATGAGATGTTCTTGGTTGTATTGATTGTAACACGAATTGTATCCCATCTTGGGATTTGACTCCTACAAGTATGTGGTTTTCTTGCCCTAGGTTTGGGTAGTTTTCATAGCATATTGGCACAGAATCGACTTTCCACACATGCATCATGAAATTTCTTTGATTAATCTGGTATGCAACTACCCTACTTCTCCAGGACATAAGATCGACTCCAAATTGCTTGAGGTGGTCTGGATGCACCACCCCTCACGTTGGTTGTCTATTGTCTGCATGGCCTTATTTCTATACAAGACTTCCTCCCCCTACTTAGGTGTGAGATATGTTACTTGGGACCTACTATTCTTTTTCACCTTATGTTTGTTTGACATGTCAGAATAAGGATTGTGTCCCCCATGCTCTGGTTGGAGGAATACTGGTTGATGTTGTCACAGTCATGAGAACCCCCTTGCCTCCAAACTCTACCATGCTTCCACACTTGTTTGTGTGATTGTAGGTATGTCTTAGTCTTGTATTCTATTATTGTTTATTCATTTACTTATCTTTTTACCATAAAATAAAAACATAACAAAAGCTAATTGTGCAGCTCCATGTATACTAGTACTATATAAAACGTGAGTTTATTTAGTATTTTCACTAATTATATTAGTCATTTCTTAGAAGAAGAAAAGTTTGCCAATTAGAATATAGGAATTCAACATCCATACAATGTCCTTGACTCTCTCTCTCTCTCTTCAAAACATATTTCTATAGTCTTGTATGTTTTTTGTTTTAATTTTCTTTCCACCACCCCATCCCACCCCATGTATTCTCTCACTCCCTCTTCAAAATGAATGCTCACCCTCTCAATTTTCACTACCTCTCTCACCCACCAACTACTTCTCATTTCTTTTCTCCTCTCTTATGTCTCTTATCTCCCGAATGATCAATACACTACACCTATAAACCATCCCAACTCCCACTTCCATTGTACTTACCCCCAAGGAACCACCCTATCGTCTTCCCATTTGTATATTCCAATAAAACCTTCATCTCTCTATGTATCTTTAGTCAATTCAAATCACAACAAACCATATAAATGATAGGCCACCAAGGCAGGCCAAGACACTAGTACATGACCGGCCTTTAGTGTTTGTTATTTAAGGCCTTTAGTGTCGGTTTCTAAGCGACACCTATGTGGGCGCCTCTAAAAGCTCAACCTTTACGTGTCGGTTCTCAAACCGATGCCACAACCCTTCGCGCACCACCGAAAATGTGCCAGTAGGGGGTATAGGCGTCGGTTATCCGCTTCGAAACCGACACTATTGTAAACATATATCATCGGTTTTATACAGATATCCGACACATATTTTATGGCCTCATTAGGGAAATCAACGTCGGTACTAGTATGGAAATCGACATTGTAACCGTATGTCGTCGGTTTTATACAAATAATCGACGCCTATGATTTGATTTTTTTTTTCTGTCAGTCTACAGAACTGTTGTGGCTGGTCGTAGGATGAGAAACCCGCAGTTCAGTTATGAACTGCAGGTTTTACGACATCCATTGATATCAGCCAACAACAGGCCACAAACCTGCAAAATTAACATGATAGATAAATTATTATATATGTGATTCACACTCATGTATAAGAAATTTAATTCATATTATTTTTTCATCACATGCATGTAGAAACCAGTAGCAACCTACATTTCCATTTATTTCATATCTTTTCACATTCAGACACATGTAGAAACATTCATGTATTGATGATTTTCACACACATATGACAATTCATAAAAATTCATTCACATTCACACAAAATTAATTATGAGAAAAAAATTATTTTATTCATCATTATCATTGTCATCATCATCAAAATCATATTGAAAAATTCCCACTCTTTGCAGGGCTTTTGCCCAATCTTCATTTACAACATCTAATTCATCTCTCGTATAGGGAGCATGTACATCGAAACACTTTGTACCTATGTTGAAGTCCTCGGTTTTAAAGACCTACAAAGAGAATGACGTACATACATAATTATAATAATATAGAATAAGATTCATATATTTCATATTATCTAACGAGACTATGTATAATACCTGTTGTATGTTATCAATTTCCAATACAACATGTTTGATGATTAGGTCTATAAATCGCATCACATAGTAGGCACATGTCCAGCCGTTGTCTTGTGTAGCACACTATAAATTTAAACATACAAAATATTCAAAATACAAATAAGCGCACTTCACATAAATAATATATACATTGGAGTCAGGAAATTACTTTCACATTCTTCCAAATGAATGCTAGACTTTTTTTCCTGGGGACCTTTACTCCAGCTTTTTTGTATTCTTGTAAAGCCTTATATATGTTAATGTAACACATTAAATTGCATAATTAAATAGTAATGCAGTAACAAATGTTAACAGATATAAAAATATAAAATATTTCTCACGAGAATAATGGCATTTTGATTGCATGTCCATATACATCCAACTCACTCCCCGCAGGATCTAGATAATAGATGGTGAATGTCTTGGGGACAATAACTAATAACTCTCAATTCTTAGAACTACAGGCAAGAAAGTAGAAAATTAATAACTCAATATCCGCAATAAAAATGTAATTTGCATAAGTCCAAATTACAAGCAAAGTAAACTTACTCGACTTTGAATGGAGCTATTATCACCGTCTTATTATTTTTACCAAAATATTCAAAAGCATCACAACAATATGAAGTAACTGAACCAGGGTATGTATCTACAAGACTAATCAAAGATGAAACCAAAAATCCCACATGGGAAAACCCAAAATCTTTACATGTCCTGTATAAGTGGCTGCAAAACATGTATTACATATGCATTAATATATAAGAAACCAGATTGTCGTATATAAAATAAGGTATATGGATGTATAAACCAGATTTTCATATGCATTAATCTCACCATATCCATAGCTCTATCATAGATGTGTTCATCCATTCATACTTAAACAACTCCAAAATATCTTGTATAAATATGTTGTTTCTGAATGTTTGACCTGCATTAATATGTATCTAGAACTTCTATTACGTATGCATTAATACGTTGCTAAACTTGTATAAATAGATTATTATCGTATGATTTACCTGTAGCATTCTCCGGAATAGTAACATTTATAGGGCTATTTAGACTATGTTCACCGATCCATACTGCCACACTCCTACAATTAGGACCTATCGAGGCGTGTAGGTCCCCTGGAAGCCAACTTGGTAGTCGAGGAGGTGGAGGCCGGGATGTAGCGGGTCTCATCTTTTTGACCTATATATATAATTTCATATCAATTGACTCATATATATACACACTAACAAAGTAAAGTAATGAAAATTTATCATCCAATATCAGTATAGAGGACATCCATTTCAGGCTACAGTATCACTCCGCCTATTGCCTCACCAAGTGTTTCAACATCTCGGTGTGCATGAGGCAGTACAAGATCCGTCCAGCCAGTGAGTATATGTATGGGGCTCACACGTACCATTCCATCTGGTACTGGACTCCCATGAAACATGCACCCTTTAAGGGGTGGGTAAGCCGATGCATCTGCAACGATATATCCTTCACTTTGTAGTCGACATGGCTTCAACCCCTACAAATTTATATAATTAAAGAATATTATATGCATATATACACAAACATATCATCTTGAACAGACTATCTATTATATATGCCATAAATATACTTACAGAGGACGTGCTAGGTGGCTCTATAGGATTACTCCCAACCTCTGCAGTACGAGGAGTAGGAGAAGAGAGGTTCGCCACAGGTACTATCTGACTGGCAGTCTGAGACGCTTGCCACTTGTGAAATGCTTCCTCGAGTCTTTTATCAACTGCTTCCTGGAGTCTTTTATCAACTGCTTCCTCGACTCTCCTATCAATTAATGAATCTACCTATACATGGATAAAAGAAATGCTAGTTGATGATTATTGAATTCCCTTTTGCAATAACGTTCTAAAATAAGAATAAGTTACCTCAGCTTGTGAAAGTCCTGCTTTTGGGACAAGTTTACGCTGGGATGGACCAAAGAACACTTTGATGCCCACACCAGTGCCTGCACCCCTTACACGTCCAGGATGCTCTGGGTTACCCAGAGCAACTGTCAGTTCATCCCTTGTGCCCTGAGGGATGAACTTGCCTTCCTTCCTCTGCTCGTGCAGCTCCCGCTAAGCACCATCAACAAAAATTCATAAGTAAACATAACAATAATCGATATCGATAGATTGCTCTAAGAGTTTGATTTTTACCATTTTTGCAGCTGCCTCAGCGGTTGCGGGCTTCAGTATCTCTCCCTTCTTATTTTGCCTCCCAGCTATCCACATAACATGATGAGGCAGAGGTGCGGGAGCAGCAGTAGAGGACTCTGCAGTATCCTGAGTAGAAGTAGGCTGAGTAGACTCATCCTGTAGTCTTTGGCGAACGCCTGCAAATCCTCTTGGACCCATTGTGTGGTCGTGCACATTCAGTGCATGCCTTGCTCATTGAGCATCTCTCTTAGCCTAGTTAGTTAGCATGTTGATTTGGTTAGTAACACTAAAGGTTAATCTTGAATAGGTGAATATATAAAAATGTATATTAATTAAATTGGGAGTGGTGGCGCTTAATACCTTGAATTCATCTGTTTTTCTTTGGGTAAAAAACTCCTCCCAGTCTTTGGGGTCCAAGTAGTTCCATTGTTGTGTGGCTTCCTTCTTCCTATATTTATTTTTCAAAGAGAATACAAACAAAAATTATTAGTGTAAAGTTAGTGAAATACTGATCAATGTCTAGAATTGGAATCTATCAAGAACCTATTCTCAGCATCGCATATGTAATCTCGGGTGAGATTGGTCCTATAGTTCCTTAGGACCCTCCCACAACGTTGCATCACACATTTACGATGCAACTTTTCATCCAGATCAAATATGCTCTACAAATTAAATAGAATATATTTCTATTAACTAGTATCCTAAAAATTAGTAATCTACGCAAATAGAATTACAAATAATAATAACTCACGCATAGTTCCTTCCATATGTGGTCTTTCTTCTCCTTAGGAACTCTATGCCATGATTCTAGGATAACACTGCAATGGCTACGAGTAAGAACCCCAAGATATGAAACAAATGAGTTGCGGTTCACTCTATATGGATTTCCTGCCTGATCGAAATCCACAGCCAATTTGGGTCCATTGCCCCTTTGCTGTATTAACTTGTTCATCATTGTGATGCCCCTCACTTTCTCAATTTTCTTTTACTGCTCATCAAGTGCTATAATTTCTTCAGGGGGTACATCACCAACCTAAAATTTGATAAAAAAACACACTTACATAATATAATTATAAATGAACATATAGGGATATATTCTTAAAACTTACATTGTCAGTCGGTGCAAGCACATCCTCACCCTCACGGTGATCATCGGCACGGTCCTAATCAGCCATCTGATACAAGTATTAATACTTACACTTCAACAATTCATCAAATTTGCAACATTATATACAAGTTCTAGCTTTATCACTCATACTCGTCTTAATACTAAACTTTTAGGGTTTTCAAGAAGTCATCCTTTGTTCAACATCATAAGAATTACATAATTCGGTAATCCATCAACACAACCCTAAATAGGGAATATTGTCACCTCACGCTGATCCTTATGTATATATCATATTCAATTTCAGGAAGACTCAACAAACACTTGTATAATTCATTGTAATACAATTCAAATATGATTTTGTAATGTCAATTCAATTCCCAAGCATATTGACCGTTGACCTGATTTTTAGGCAATATTCACATGAAATAGCATAGTCATATCCTTAGAATTTCCCGTGGGTCGTCAATTAATCTAGGGAATACTCAACCGTCACTCCTCTCTATAGAGTTCAAACATCATTAAAAAATTTGGAAAGTTTAACAAGACGACCAAAATGGAGTTTCCAAAACATAATTAAAATTTCAGATCAATTGGATATACCAATAAAAAGATAAAATTCAAATACTAGACTGCTATATTTCAGTTTGAATACATGGCCGATTGAGTTTATCTTGGGTAAAATTGGCCGACAAACAAGTCAAAAAATTATTCCAACTAATATCTAATCTCCAAACCATGTACAAATTTCAACTAAATCCTAGTTGTATATAAAATGCAAAAAATCATTTAGTACACGACTATACTGATCAAATTTTGTATTCATATGTTACCAAAACCCTAATTTTTGTCGATTAGGATTTTCAATTCCCCTAATTATGTGAATCAAATATGTTTAAATCTTCTCATTAGTTTTAAAACATAATGATTAGATTACCATAATTAATCAAGCTTTAAACAATGTAATAATGCATTCATCAACTTGATGAATCTACATATCAAAACTTTTGAGTGGTTGAAGTAGTGTAGATGTAGCTTAAAACTACCTAGAGTTCTAAAACTTAAACTGAGAGAGGATAAATATTGTGTAGAATTGATATGTGAGTATGTTGTAAATGTGAGTAATATTGTGTAGAATAAAATGCAGTTTGTAGGATTAATGGGCATGTCTGTGATACAGGAAAAGCAAAAGTAGGGGGGAAGGTCAGGGGAAAACCTGATAATGGGCGTACAGGAGGGTTGGTCGTCGAGCAGAAGGGCTCCAGGCGGAGAGCTGGTCGCCGGCGTCGGGCAGAAGGTCGCCAGGAGGAGAGTTGTGGTCGGGCGGTCGTCGGGTGGAGAGCTCTGGTCGGGCGGTCGCCGGGCTGAGAGTGGTCGTCGATAGAGGCTGACGGAAGCAGACGGCGGCAGAGGCGGAGGCAGCGCAGCAGCGGAGGCGAAGGCAGAGGCAGAGCAGCGGAATCATCGAAGCAAAAACCCTGATCAGCAGAAATGAATGAAACAGAAGAGGAAGAGTCTGCCTCACGCTGTTAAGTTTACTATAGGTGTCGGTTGCTAACAACAACCGACAATAAAAACTATACGTGTCGGTTAGCAACAAAACACTGACACTAAAGGGAGGCAAAAATTTTCGTGGTTATTCACATGAAAACACAATAACGACAGTTATTGTCACAAAATCGCCGATAAAATGTGAGCAAATTTCTGTCTCGCAGAAAACCTTTCGTCGTCAGTTTCTGTTTTAAAAACTGACGATGTATACCAATTTTTAGAGGCAATTTTTTTCGCTGGAAATTTTGGTTTTGGCAGTTACTTTTAGGTGTCAGTTTCTTATTAAGGAACTGACACTGAATAAAAGCGGTACCCGTGTCTGGTCGCCCTTCAGAGATTGATGTCGGCTTATTTTATACACTGACACTGTATGGTTTTGGTGTCGGTGTATTATTACAACCGACACCATTAAAAGTGACGTTATAAACCATTTTTGTACTAGTGAGACATGTAATATTTACATGTGCAACAAGTTCTGATGTCACCTTGCCTGCAAAAACCATGCTATCTTCATCTTTGTCTGCCACACTTGAGCATTGGTTCCCTGTACTCTAACATGATGACTGAGATACCCTCATCTTTCTTGACAAAAGAGTCATTGGTATTTTATAAATCATCTCAATAAAGGTTGAGATGTTGTTCTATGTCATTGTATTATTACACTACTTCCTCATCTAGGACAGTGCCAAAGGGAACATTGTGAACATGCCACCCCTTGTTGGAAAATCAATATTGCATTGTGATCTAGGGGATGACACTCTATGAGTTGGTTTGAATGCAATAGATCATTAGGGGGGATTCATGTTTGAACTCAAAGAATTGGGTGAAGGTCCCGCTAATTAATGACATGTGTTATAATAGGACGTGGCGTGTCTTACTAGAGGGCACAAACTGGGACCATGAGGCAGCTAATGTGTTTGAACAAAAGACTTGTAAGGTGATGGGGATCAAGTGGGGAATTTTGATGGTGCTTTTTGTAATATGGAGGTTTGATATGTTCTAGGACAAAGCAAACAATGTACACTTAGGTACCAAAGGGGGGTGGGGGAGGTCATGCGTATAAGGTATCCCCTATCCTCCACGTGTGCTACATCTACTCCGACCAAATATTTTTTGTATGGAACAACCATTGCTTAAGATAAAATCATCATTTTCTTATCTACTGACCTTGAACGTCGGCTTCCCACTTTCCAGTTCAACAAGTAGTCTAAGTGATGCAACAAGAATCATGTGATTTTTAAAGAACATTGTTTTATCATTTTAGAAATGTTCTATGAGTAATGTATTTGCATTTTATTGTGATATATCCCTATAGTTGGTATAAGTCCAAGTGTATTTACTATTGAACACACACATGACCAGATGACGACACACAAGTCAAGATAATCAATATTTTTGGAGTCATCCCAATGGTAGTGTATACATCACATAAATATAAAAATGTTAATTCTAGTATCCTCTCTAAAATGCTAAAGCACTCTCCTTACACATTTCTTTTGTTGTCACACTTAGAAGTGCTCATTGAAGAAGAAGTGGGAATCCAACATGCAACATTGGGTGACAATAAAGTGATGATGTTATCTTATCCAATGTTGGTGACAGAAAGAAATAGAGGTTGGAGAATATCTAGCACTTGTAGAAGGAAGAGGGTACTTATTAAGCTTAACCTCCACCCTCTCCTTTAGTCCTTAAGCATACTTTCATCTTCTCATCTTAGTTTAGACAAACCTCCAGATTATAAAAAACATAGTCAAAACTCATCTCTTTGTGATTGGTCTTTGGTTTGATAATATTGGTTGCCTCAAGAACCGTTTCATGACCTTTAGCAAGACACATCACATCCTATCAGAACGCTCAACATTAATCAGTAGGACCTTCACCCGAATGCAATGATTTCTTCACCAGTACCCTATCATGATTCAACATATACCAAACACAATATTAGGCTAAATTTGGTACACGGAGAATGACGGGGAATGGTGGATAGATAAAAAATAGTATTTGTTTAGTATGCTGATGAGGAAGTAGAAATTTTCCATGGAGAAATTAGGTTTTTTTGGTTCCCACTGAAAAGCATGATGAATGATGGGAAAAAATTCCTTTCAAGACTCTCTAATTATTTGAACACCAACTCAAATAATTTATTATAATATTTCCCTTCAATGAATATCCATGTTCGTCCAAGATTTTTTTCAATAAGTCTTAAAGTCTTACCAAAAATACCTTTTTTAGTCGTACTCCCATTTAACAAAATGGCATTCCTACTAACAATTTACTTCTCTTATTTGATTAAATATATATATCCTATTTTAAAAAAAAATCCATCTAAAAATGAGTTTCACTTTAATTAAACCTTTTTCAAGAACTTGTTTCCCTCCATAGATGTCAATTCCTCCAAAAATATATTTATTGTAGATTATATATATTTATAACAAAAAATTTCCTGCCAAAAGTATAATTTCTACGTAAACTTTTGTTTCCATACAAAATTTGTTCCTCCCAAGTGAACACCCACCAATTGTTTTCCTTCTAAACTTTAGTTTCCCATCAAAATTGATTTGAATCCAAGTAAATGTGACAGGATTCTATAAAAAAAACATAATAAAGTGAACCTATATCTTTGTATCAAGGTAAATAGTTACATGGTTATATATAAATATTTATAATGAAGTGAAAATATATGATTATCTTTTCAATTGTTACGATATTGTGGATATATTGATGTTGTTATTTATTGTACTTTGTGTTGAATAAAACTTTTTCCCTCTTGCAAAAAAATTCCTACTAAATTAGTTTTATCCAAGTAGTAACATATTGTTATATAAAGGTTTAGAATCAGTCAATTATGTATTGCTATATTTTACTCTATTGAGAATATTATGGATATATATTTTTTTGGAGATACCAAAGATTTGGTTTCTCCCAAGTCAATCCTTGTCAATATTTTTCCCCTTGAGAAAGTTTTATCATTTTTATGTCAAAAAAAAACTCATGAGTTTGTCCGCAATTTCAATAAATAGAATTTATACTTGTATGATATTTTAAATAAAAACTTCATCTTTCTTCCCCTACCCATGTAATAAACAATATTTTTGTAGTATTTTTCATCCCTAACGCTTTCCTCATGCACATGATTCTGACTATTGTTGTTTGCTTTTCCCGTGCACACGATTCTGACTATTCTTGTTCTATGTTTGATCTAGAAAAGAAGAGTTCCAACATGTAAACAAATAATATGCAATGTACATGAACTTGTTTACTATATATTTATAGTAATACTATGTTTTCATTTATAGAAGACAATTTTAGAAATGGTGAGTAATATGGGAATAAACTAATGCAAAATGATAATGAAGAATAGAATCTAGTAGGACAAAATAAATTGAATTTTCTTCAAAAATATAAAACCTGAAAGAAAAAGGTAATGCTTGATTAAAATAATTACTAAAATGTAATAGTTTAGAACTTATTCTCCAAACAAAACTACTTTTAGAAGAAGTAAAAAGAATGGAGACATAAAGTAGAATGGTGGTACCATTCCTATTGGATCATACATTTTTTCTAATATATAACTAGCTTACGAGAGTTTATTATGACGTGCAACTCTAGAATAAATACGCCTATTGAAAAATGTTTCCAATATAGTGTTTCCATATGAAAGTGACATGGTTTGACTAGTCAAAAATATTATTTATTTATACTAAGTATTAACATTCCATTTTTTCTCACTCTGTAGAAATTCACAATTAATGTCAATTCTTTGGATAATGATGGAATCTGTTCCACATCCTACGCAATTTCCATTGTTTACCACCTATTTGAAAACATCTTTTTGTCCACTTAGATAGAAAGTACAATTATTCTTCAATCCTACCTTAATTTGGTTATCTTTTCATACATTGTTCAATTGCATTGTCTGGAATTAAATATTTCCATTCCAAATACCTCTTTTAAAGAATATGAGAGATAACCCCAACTTATTTTTCTATGCATGTTTTTGCTGATTTTTGTCAGAATATTTTTGAAATTACTGGGAAAATGAGAAATTTCCTTTTGTTGATCCTGGGATATCAGGTGGACCAAAGTCATATGTTGGTGTCACATGGGAGGATCACCTTGATCCACATGCCATGTGTGAAACATCAACATGATATGTTGCCTCTTCGTGAAGGTTTTGTCCAGAATCCTGAACCCTGATCCCAGACTATAAATAGCCACCCATACCCAACACTTTCTAGGCCCTCTCATCTCTCTTGAAGCTAGAGAAATGACTACCCCTCTCTTATTTTCATATTTCTAATGATCAGAGGATCCTTCATCATCTTCTATTCTAGGTTTATAGAACAGTAAACTACTCTAAATGTTGTACCAAACTGTTGAAAATGTTATTCATATCTGCTAAAATTGCTTTGTTGCTCTTATAGTTGTCTCCTTTTTACTATTTCTAAAGGAACCTGATCTAGTTTTCTAAACATACTTTTTTCATCCTCTAACATACTATGAATCGGTCCTAGTCACGAGTGATGGATCTCCTCCATGGGAGGTTCTGAGGTGATCAGGACCATAGTACACCTAAAAATTAGGACTTTGGGGCCATCTTCATCCCTAAAATCCTGTCCATCTTAAAAGAACACTTTTTGTCTTGTTTTCATGTTTACTTTAACTAAAACATCCTAAATATAATAGTTTCCTTACAACCCATAATGCCAGTTTATTGGGACAGATGGGGGTGTTAACCCTTCCCCACTTGTAACTAGAATGTCAGATCTGATCTCTACTTTTCCTTTTTTTCACTATTCTACTTTTATCCAACAAGGATAATTACTGAAAATCCTCTGTGGCTTCATTGACATGCCCTTTTTCCTCTTTTTTGCACAAATTGTGGTGGTGGATCCAAATAAGTTTTCATTTTTATGCAACATTTCACTACTGGAAAAGGACAAAGCTTTACTCCCTAAATATCTCTCTTTTTCCCCTTTTTGGGAAGGGTGTGACAGATTGGCAGCTCTATTGGGGAGTAAAGCTAAGTCTATCCAAGTCAAACTCCCAATATTTTTTTTTAGGATTGAGCTTCCTCATGGTTTTTTTCTCTGTCATTTTTTTCTCAGGATTTCTAGGAATAGGGTGGTGAATCACCATGATCTTCCGACTCTAGGTGTGCGGATCGAGGCAATCTACCGTCCATGGTCCCTTGTTTTTTTTAAGATGCCTTTTTGTGATCCTATTTCACCATTTTGGACGCCTCTGTCCCCTACCGGTTAAGGTTTTAGTTGTGCTTCCCTTTAAGAAAAAAAAATGCAAAAGGAAGTATAAAGGATGAATAGTACATGCAAGTTAGAAACAAATTATGATCTTTTCCATATTTTTGTTATTGCTTTATCAACATATCCACAATTTTCATGCATTATGGGCTTGCTTCTGAAGTTGCTAAAAACCTTCACCTGCATTTGGCACACCTACAAACCCGTATGTCCTGGAACGGGTGCCAACTAACGTCGGATACTTGGAAATGATATAGGATGCCAATAAATATATCGGTGTAGCAATAAGCTAGACATCCAGAGGCCTTGAAAACATCCCACTCTCTTGCACTCGCAATTGATTATGTCTATCATAGTTACAAGGTGTATTAGGAGTAGTACCTTTATCTGCTGAATCTGGGTTACCCCTTGATGATTGCCATCAATCCATAAAAAAGATAAGGACCAAACCATCCTATATAGGTCATGATTGAGCTAGTACATAACAACAAACTAAACTCATCATTTGAATGGGATGATGTCTACTTCCTATGCATATAACTTTTCTTCACTGTTGAAATAAAAGTGAGCTTGTTGCTAACCCCCTTTCATGTGCAAATTCAGAAAATCCTTTTTATTAACAATCTTGAAGGTTAACAATCTTGAACCAACTTTTTCAAAGATTAACAATCCAGAACAACTTTTTCAAAGATTAATAATCTCAAACAATCTTTTCAAAGATTAACAATCTTTTTCAAAGGAATCCATCCTCAAAACTTGGATGAATGAGAGGGTGATACATTGATTTTAAGTAGTTTTTCAGAGGCTTTTTTCCATGTATTTAGTGCATAATTGTTAATTTGCAATTATTTATGCATTATTTATCATTCTCATGTGAATCACTATTGCATCAAATATTGAGTATTTCTACTAATTGTGTTAAATTATCTATGTTATTTGGACTTATGTTGGTTTTTTCTTATTTCAAGTAATACTCGTATTTACATGACATCTCGGTGCTACCGACATGATACGAAAATCCAATATGGAATCCAGACATATAGGTGGTTATTACTACCTGGAACCTCCACGTCTAGCACCATATTGATTTCCTTTGTTTCATAATTGTGCAATTTGGTCCTTCCTAGGTTCATATGTATAATTATTCCTTAACCATACAATGAGGCCTATATGTATGGATCATATACCATTTTTCATGGATCTATTTATAGGACCCTTGAACATATGTCTGTAGAATGGCACAAGAATCGCACAAGAATCATACAAGTAATATATATGTAAAAGGAAAAAGGTTTACATCTGTCATAATGAACCATAAGGTTTTAGTACATAAAAAATCCCTAAGGAATAAAATGAGATAAGATAAAGAGAGATTAAACTATTACATCATGAAGATAGTCTAACACATTGCTACTACAAAATATAACCCATTATGTGATGACATGTGGTGCGACATGAAGTCTCTCATAGCATGAAGATAAAAGAGAAGAAATACATCTACTTTGCAACATATGATAAAAAAACAAGACACAATCCTTGCATCTGAAATGTACACTTCTAAAATATATGATATCACTAGCTTAAGATCAAACATATTTGACTTGGAAAGTATGAGCACCAAATGAGTAGTACAGTGAAATAATATTAAGGAAGTAAACAATTATTTCTTTTTTTTGTGAGAAAGAAAAAGCTAAACATCTCAAAAAATTAAATTAGCTCTTATCTTTTTGTAGGGTCAACTTCATTTCTTTTAGGAATGTATGAGCTTGAGATTCTGCACCAAGTGTCTTGAGATACCATTTAGCCATTTTATCTACCAACCTATTTGCCTTCCTCTTTACTTTGGGAATGGTTAATGATTGAAATTTTGCTCTGATCAATTTTATTCTCTATGGTATGGGTACATATTTTGAGGGGCACTGCTTGACATCCTCCAGAAATACAAATGATAGTTCCGAATTAGTGCATAACTCACACTTTGTCCATAGTCCTCTATGAGCCCCCTTAATACCTCTGAGAATTGCTAACATCTCCCCTGTGAATCTCACATGGATGCTTTAACTGCCCCACCTACAATCCATACCACATCTATGCAAGTAGTACTTTGCATGTTTAATGCCAATTTAGTAGAAATGTCAATAGAAATTTGGACGGAATCCCCTCAAGGGACTTCACATTTGATATTTTTGCTAGTTGTATTTATACCATTATGTGGTTGTAGGTGATTGAAGGCCTTCTTAATGTCCATCTCGTCTGTACAAATATCTCGGTTTATGTCCCATGTGTCGATAGATGGCTTCTTGAAAATGAACATGTTCTTGTACTTCCACACTTTCTCATAAGCAACTGAGAAAGTAATATTCCAATTCCATGTAGGATCTTGCTTCATATTATCCTTCAACCAGTCCTCAACATTAGTGATTACAAAGAAGTCTATATTTAGGACTAATATTTGATTCACCCATGTCTACGTAACTCTCAGACAGACTCTCAGGCATGAAGAGAAGTCATGGTTCTTATTTGAATGATTTCACATATTTCATCCTCTACCTTCTTCCTCATATTCCTCAGAGTTCATAAGCAATCTATCATGATAAAGAAGCCACATGAATAACTAATCCTTGGGAGAACTTTTTGCTTCCATAAGGAACTCCATTCTCCCTCTACCTCCTTGGAAATCAGACTGATTAGTTTAGCATACATATGTTTGACCTCAAAATGCCCATGTACATGATTTATCTAGTAAGCCCAATCAACCACATGATTTTGTGTAGGTGTTAGCATAGTAAGTATTGTATTGAAAAACTCCCTCTCTAGGTAGTGCTTCAAGAAGTTTGTTGGTATGTATGCCCAAAGAGCCAATCATATGATGCTTGAGACGACATATCATTGATTAATAATGAATATGGGCTTCCTATTCATTACATTTGACTCAGTTATGAGATAATGAGAAAAAATAATGAATGTCTAGAGAATGAAAATTACTCAATCACATATATCTTCAAGTACATGATTTGAATAATGAGATCATATGAATGTTAAGAGTATGTACATTCTTATTATGTTCATGGTTAGATGTTATTATGGAAGGCAGATAGATAGTGGTAACACTAAAGACTAGAGTGTGTGTTGGTTGATGATAGAAATTCATCAGTCATGATATATGTGATATCAAACCAAGCACATAGATACTTGTTAGAGAATAGTGTATCAAATAGACCCATCTTGATAGTGAAACATGAAAACCCTAAATGGTTGTCATAATCATCTCTCATAGTGAAGGCGGTGATAGTGGTTCTTAGACCTGAATTCACTACACTCATCACATGTCATACTGAATGTTTTGACATCATCCAACATGATCTTAAATAAGGGTTGCCAAAAAGGAGATGATTTGATATATTGTGACACATGTGGATGAATGTGATTGATGTAGATGGGATTTTTCACTCCTACTAAATTTTGTAATCAAGGCCTTTTGATAAGTGAGGCTGAGAAAAGAATGAGCATGCACATGTGAATCAATATATGTTATTAAGGTCACATATATCTCAGACAGTCTGCTATAATAAAAGAATAAGCTCTTATCTAAGAGGAGAGAACATTAGAACAAGATTCACATGAGATTATAGTAAAATCATAGCAAGCAAGTCCTATGTGCAACACTAAGACATCACTAGTCGATTAAAAGCCACAAACACCAACCTATATTTTTGGGATGACTCCAAAAATATTTATTATCCTGACATGTGTGTCATGATCTGGTCATGTGTATGTTCAATAGTAAATAAACTTGGACTTATCCCAACTATAGGGATATATCACAATAAAATGCAAATCCATTACTCATAGAACATTTCTAAAATGATAAAACAATGTCCTTTAAAAATCACATGATTCTTGTTGCAGCACTTAGAACTACTTGTTGAACTGAAAAGTGGGAGGCCGATGTTCAAAGTCAGTAGACAAGAAAATGATGATTTCATCTTAAGAAATGGTTGTTCCATACAAAAAACATTTTGTCAGAGTAGATGTAGCACCTCTGGAAGATAGGGGGTACCTTATACGCATGACCTCCCCCACACCTCCTTCGGTCCCTAAGTGTACATTGTTTGCTTTGTCCTAGAGCATATCAAACCTTCATATTACAAAAAACACCAAAACAATTCCCCACTTCATCCCCATAACCTTCCAAGTCTTTTGTTCAAACACATTAGTTGCCTCATGGTCCCAATTTGTGCCCTCTAGTAAGACACGCCACGTCCTATAATAACACATGTCATTATTTAGTGGGACCTTCACCCAATTCTTTGAGTTTAAACATGACCCCCCCTAATGGTCTATTGCATTCAAACCAACTCATAGAGTGTCATCCCCTAGATCACAATCATATTGATTTTCCAACAAGGGGTGGCATGTTCACAATGTTCCTTGTGACACAATCCCAGATGAGGAAGTAGTGTAATAATACAATGACCTAGAACAACATCTCAACCTCTATTGAGATGAGGGTATCTTAGTCATCATATTAGGGTACAGGGAACCAATGCTCAAGTGTGGCAGACAAAGATGAAGAAAGCATGGTTTTGGTAGGCAAGGTGACATCAGAACTTGTTGCACATGTAAATATTACATGTTTTGGCCTGCATTGGTGGACTATCATTTATATGTTTTGTTGTGATTTGAATTGACTAGAGATACATAGAGAGAGGGAGGTTTTATTAGAATATACAAATGGGAAGAAAATAGGGTGGTTACTTGGGGGTAAGTATAATGGAAGTGGGAGTTGGGATGGTTTATAGGTGTAGTGTGTCGATCATTGGGGAGATAAGATAAATAAGAGAGGAGAAAAGAAATGAGAAGTAGTTTGTGGGTGAGAGAGGTAGTGAAGATGGAGAGGGTGATCATTCATTTTGAAGAGGGAGTGAGAGAGTACATGGGGTGGGATAGGGTGGTGGAAAGAAAATTAAAACAAAAAACATACAAGACTATATAAATATGTTTTAAAGAGAGAGAGAGAGAGAGAGTCAAGGGGATTGTATGGATGTTGAATTCCTATATTCTAATTGGCTAACTTTTCTTCTTCTAAGAAATTATTAATAACATAGAAATATGTTCAAGACCTACTATTGAACACACACATGACCAGATCAATTGATATGTATGTATCATCTAGGTATGATACATACATGTGCACATTCACATACATGTGCACATCTCCATCATAAGTTTTAGTCTTTATCGTCTATGTCTCTACTTCGGCTTCCCATCATGCTTGATCTCTTTATATCTCTTCTCATATTATCTCACTTGCAGTGTCACTCTACTTTATGACTCTTAACATATCCTTCATTAAAAAGAGGGTCTATCCAATTTCCTGTACATAGGGAATAAATTTTTTGGCAATGCAAACATACTGCTGCAATTGTCATGAAATTTAGGAAGAAACTCTATTTCTTGCAAAAATTTCAGCATTTTGACAATGGTTTGCTATCTATCTTACCATTGTTTTCTTCCCCTCTCCCATCCATCCCTTTTTGTAGGCTAGAGATTGTTCTGTAATAGCTATAGTGCTCCTATTTGTGATAGTTCAATAGACAACAAAGCCCCAAATAGTTGACATGTCTCTTGTCCACAGTCTTGGATTTAGTAGCCTGAATCCTCTTTTCTGCACAGTGAGCCAATTCTTCTTGGGAAAAAACCAATATTCATCAATCAACATAATTGTTTATTATTTCAAACAAGGGTGTTATTTTCTAGACTTCTGTTGCTTCATGTCTTCCATACAAACATTTTATAGATCTGGAATAACATACATAAATTCTTCCCAGAAGTCAACTTTTGTAGTTTTCTCTTCATTACATCAGCTAAAAAACAGACACATACGTCATCCTCTCATCAACTATAAAGGAACCACAAATGTCTGCACATGCGTTAACCAAATAAACATGATAAGGTTAATATTTACAAATAAAGATGGGAGATAACTTTCCAACATCAACCATAATCAAATACTCCTAATGTAAAATATATAAACATGTTGTCTTATTGGCATAAATACAAATATATTAAGAATGCAAGTTGGCAATCACAAAAGACAATAGTTGATATGTCAACTTGAATGTGAACAACATGTTCTACAACTGTAACACATCTAATAAATGACAAAATCAAAAAAGCCAAAAACACATCTACCAACCAACTTTTATGATCAAAATAGATATCATTTGTGTAACATTATCCACTCATTCAATTGAACAGATATAAGCTATTAAGATAATAATTGCAGAATAATTTCCCCTGAGACTTCCCCCATGTTATTCCTAATCTTGTCTAACACCAAATCATCTAGAGGGAAACATTAGTGATTTTACATTATACATTATCTGACAATATATAATTTTCAGGCCTAAAAAGGAGGGATTACTAATGACCCAACAATAGAGTTGGCACATTTAGGTCTTTGGTCAAACTTGTAATCAAAATGTGTCAAGATATTTTGTAAACACATGATCGAGGGACAATTATGGCTATACCACACTATTTAGAAGGAAAATGAGCTCTCGATGCCCCTAAATTGGGGACACACAATTCTAGCCAACTAGCTAACAATTCCTATAGAATCCTAATTAATAGTTGGACTGTAAAGGTAATAGCTTTTAACTTTTTTTGTTAAAAGGCTAGACCTACACAATGCGAATTGGTGGAAACTCTCAACTAGAGTGTATTAGTGCCTTGTACCATCGATGCCTATCTGGTAGAATGAATAACAAGGTTTCCAACTAGCTAACACTTCTTATAAAATCATGATTAATAGTTAGACTGTAAAGGTAATAGCTTTTAACTTTTTTTGTTAAAAGGCTAGAACTACACAATGCCAATTGGTGGGAAGTCTCAGCTAGAGTGGACTTAGTTCCTTGGACCATTCACACCTACTGACTAGAATGCCATAAAATTTACATCTTTCACTTAACAATTAGTTGCATTTTTTTTCTCCTAATTCTCATGACTTAAATTTTTTTTTTTATGATCATCATTTTCCTCAATTGTTTGTTTCCATGTATCTTATAAAACCATCATGTTTCTAATCATTCTCATCAGCCTCTATTACATCTAGTAGAACATGGATGTGGGCATTTTGTTTGTTCTAGAGTAGTGCTTAAGAATTTATATGATATGATTGCATATTTTATGGAAGATGTGTGAAACTCAATATTTGATCGTTTCATCTTTTAGAGTACATATTCCGTGTTCTTATAATTTCTTTTGGCTATTCTCAAGGTTGTTTGATAAAAACATCTATGTCGCATGAATCACATGATGCACTTATTGAATGAAATTTGGTGAACAACGTAGAGTGCAATTTTATAAAGTACCAAATGTGTCATATATATCTTTGAAAATAGAATTCTAGCATAAAGTTGATCCTCTTAGCATAACTGATGATCACCTCACATATCCCAACCAACCCTTGCTTCTCCATGCTCTGATGTAGAATAGGATTATTTGCTAGGATGCATGGACACTTCCCCAAGGCTGTTGGGACTGTGTCCCACATTTGTTCGATAAGAACCCACCATAGACACACCTAGAAACACAATGGACATGGCCTAGGCACAATGGACACGACCTAGATGTTTTTATTAGGAGATGGACCTTTCTACAACACAACCTGTGCACTGACAAGACCCAACCCAATACTAGTGAATGGGAAACAAACCTATTTCTCAAAACTCCCTATTCATCATTCTAGGCGACTACTCTTCCTAAACCCTTTTCACTGACCTCTCCTCTTTTTCCACAGACACACATACACACACACAGACACTCGCACACATGTATACCCACACGCGCACGCACACATGCACACACAGACACACACACGCACACACACACGCACATGCACACACACACGAAGACACACACACAAACACATAGAGACGGACACACATATAGACAAACACAAAGACACAAACACACACCACACATACAGTGTTACAACCCCGATTTTTGGGTTCATTTGGTGAGAAATGTAATTTCTCATATTAAAGTTATTTGAACAAATAATTATATAATTTGTTTGGAATAAATGGATTTCGTTAACAATAGCCTTGATGTTTGTGTTGTGGGCTTTATTGGTTATTGGGCCCAAATAATAAGAAAATTCAATTAGTAAATGAATAGTTGAGTTTTTGAGAAAGAAATGAGATAGAAACCTCTAGAAGGCAAAGGGATGTAATTCAAAGATGGATTTCGTGCCTCTTAGGTTACTTGGGTTCCAAGGAGTCCAAAGTTGCAAAGAAAAGGCAATAAGAAAAGAAAAGATTAATTAAGTATTTCTTTATTAAGAAGGAAATTGAAAACATTGGTAAAATGTGGAAAACAAATGGAAAGAGTTGTAATTAAGTTATTCCTGATGGATTTTCATATCCAAAGGATTCCTAAGGTTAAAAGGAATGCCAATGAGGAAAATAAAAATAAAGAAAAAGAGAAATCCTCAAAAAGAGATATTTTGATAAGAAATAAATAATATAATGAGAAATAATAGAAATAGATGCATCTAGAAGGAAAATAAGTATCCACTAAAAATGATTTCGAAATATTAGAGTTTCTTGGGTTCCAAGGAGTTAGAGTTGCAAGATAATAAGTGAAGAAAGAGAAAAGATGTGAGAAATAAGCTTAATTGAGTAATATTTTGCACCTAAATAAAAGGCACGTTTTCTTTTAGATAATGAGCCCAATTTTGGCAGAGAGGTATAATAAATCGTTATTAAGTTTTCCTCAAAATTTGGGATTAATTGGATAAAGAGTTTGAGAGATATGAATTTTTCAAGTTTCCTAAAGTGTAGGGGATAACATTAAATGTAACAATTGATGTTCCAATACGAGGCTTTCTAGCCGTTGGATCCAGATCCAATGGTAGCTACTTTTGTTTTAGATTAGGAAACCGAGTACAGTAGGGACTCCTTTCCCTCTACAATTCTTTCTCACTGTGATCAGTTTGAATGAAGATGGACTCTCCCATCGAGTTGGGGAGGCAAATCCGTGCACAAACAAACCCAATTTTCTCTGTTTCTGTGGGGATTCAAGAGAGTTCCCAAATCATTTGGGAGATGGAATCTAACAGCCTTCAAACCCCCTCTCCCAGCCTATATAAGGTGATCTTTTCTTCTGGTCTTGAATTGGCGAAGTTGCTCGAATGCAAGTAGAGTTCCCTCCTCTTCCAGTTTGGGTCTGCGCTCCTCTGGTGGCTGTAGTTTCCATGGTTTTACCGCAGGCTGACGAGAAGTGTTGGGGCTGCCAAACCCTACCACCACAAATGGTGGCGAGTATCAAGGTGAGATTGGGCAAGGGAGGCAGAGAAGATGGAGCCATCACTGGTGGTTTTGAAGGATCGTAGGCGGAAGTCAACTGCCTAGTTGACCAAGGCCTGCGAGCGGCTTCTCCCTGTTCGCGTAGGTGTCTGCGAGGAAGAAGAAGGGGAAGACTCAAACCGGGTATCCAGTTCGATGGATATGAAGGGAGATCTGTGGGCAAGGGTTGCAAGAAAAGGGAATTAAAGTGCATGTGGCGCTCTCCGATTGGCCAAAAGTATTTTATCTTGCGAAATTTGTAACTAATAAGTGGTAACTCAAATTAAAGAGTATTATATATCAAAATTGATCAGGAGAACTCAAGGAATCCAATAAAAATATAA
Organism: Alisma plantago-aquatica; assembly: GCA_963693085.1. Taxonomy (NCBI): domain Eukaryota; kingdom Viridiplantae; phylum Streptophyta; class Magnoliopsida; order Alismatales; family Alismataceae; genus Alisma; species Alisma plantago-aquatica. Next base: position 762,154,563 of record OY856413.1, on the reverse strand, counting down.
TTGAAGCCTGATTCTTATTTCAATTCAAAAATTTTATAAAGTTATCATCTTTAATGGTTTAATTAATGAAAAAACCTTAAAATTGATTATAATTGAATATAATGCTGCTCTCTGATTGTTTTCAGCGAATATTAACCTAGTGATAATAAAAAGGATGATTTAGATCTAAAATAATGATCTTTGTACATAATTGTCTTAATTTAGGGTTTCATATACCTAAGTTTGCATTAATGAGCTTAGAAACCCTAATTTAGGAGAGTATGTCTTTTAATGGTTTTAATTGTGTAAATCCATGAATAAGACAGAGTAATGTTGTTATAAATCCAATTTGAGTATAAAAGATCATTAATGTGGATAATTTGGGTTTCCTAGTGTATTTAATGATAAATTAGGGTTTGCTAACATAAATGATGAGAATTGTAGTAATTAGGTTTCCTTTGAGAATGAAACTATAATTCTTAGTTGAGTTGTCAATTCAAAGAAACTTGAACATGATAATTGGCCTTAATAATCTGGACATGACTTAAAAGGGTTAAGATGGTAGTTTTAGTATAAAGGCGATATATTAGACTTTCAATTGTGCATATGATGTTGAAAGTAGGGTTTATGGACTAACAGAGCATTAAAAGTGATAAATGCATAATGAAGGCTAAAACCCTAAGATCAGCCTAGAAATCATAAGGTAGAATACAAGTCGATCTTAAGAATGTTTTGAATAAAATAATGAAACTTGGATGTTATGCATTATTTTCAAGATAATGTTGATTGCTTGTTTGATTGTATTGAATATTAATGCTTGGACATCAAGTTGCTCTGGATCAGGTATGTGGTTATGCTTATGATTATCCCACATTAGTTTTCTGAGGATTTTATTGATGTTTACATCATGGCTTGAATTAATTGTTGGATGAATTTAATTCATGCAAATTATAATGTGGATATGACTATCACATTAGATATGTACCTACTAGCTCAGATCCTCATCCCCTCTATGGCTTAATAGTTGACCTAGTGCATGGATACCTATGGGATAGGGCCATCGGGTCATTGGATGGCTTAGTACATGGCTACCAATGGGGTAGGTCCATCAAGTCACATTGAGTTAGATATTGGGCTACCTTCGGGTAGTGCCATGCGACTCTATTACCCTAGGTATTGGCTACCTGTAAGGTAGGACCATGGGGGTAAGAATCTACCTAAAAGAGAGGTAGCATACAAGTCCACTGTAGGGATAGCATAGAGTTAGGGGATAGGTAATTTAGTAGTATGGTTTAAAACATAATCGTGGCTGTTAAATGATAATTGGTTGATTACATTGTTATTATAGTTGCATGATTATTGTTTCCCCCACATACCAGCTTCTTGCTGACCAACGTTTTGTTTGTCGACATTTTAGGTACAAGTGAAAAGAACAAACAGTAAAATGGCATATGTAGAATTAAATGAGGATTAACATGCACATGAGGATTAGTTAGATTAGTATCTTCATGGATAGAAGTTTAGAAATCCTAGTTTTTAAAAGGTAAGCAAAGTTTTATTTTATACCAGTTTTCAGTTTAGTTGGTAAAGTTTATTAATTTTTATTGATTATTTGTCGAACTTTTGATCCTGTGAATTGGGATAATGGCTCTGACCTTCTGGTCTCCCTTAATTGGGGGTTACCAGGAGGAGGGGTCATTACATTTGGTATCAGAGTGAAGGTTCCTCACTTAATCTTTAAACAATTATTAAATTTTACAAATTATGTAGAACCCAAGGGAGTTATTAGAGGATTATATGAAAGACAGAGGTGTCTAGAAAAGGATCACGATCGGGGGCTGGTAATATTTTCCTCCGCACCACTAGTCAGAATACGAGGAATCCCGGATCTGTGTGACTTCCTGGCCAATGTCTTAGGATTTGACTCGAAATAAGATACCTTTAGGACTCTCTCATCTTGTTCATCCCTTCTCAACTCAAATTCTTTTAAGGACCTTAAGGTTTAGGGTTTTCTCTCTTTTCCTCACCCTCTTGAGGTATGGGTAAGGTTGATAAGGTTTAAGGAATCCTCCACCAAATTAATGAAAAGCATGTAAACAAGATGTCATGGACTTAAGCTTAATAGAGTAAGCGTAAACTAAAGAATAGATACATGTTTAGGTCATATGACATGAGTTGTCATTACCCTCAGGAAAGACCTGAGGCTAGACCTTCTTGTCATGAGGATAAGGAAAGAGAGATAGTCTTGGAGGTAGAGATCTCCATTAAAAGTAGAGACCTAGCACATCCTTTGAGGATGATGTTAACCCTAACCCTAAGTGGAGGTTAGAGAGAGACGACATGATGAGTTATATGTCATGGTTGACTGAGTGTTTGGATGGACATGCCTCTAGATTGCCATATGAGCCATGAGAAGTTGATGACCGAGTACCTTTGGCGACCCAACCCTGGGAAGGGTCATGCATGTTAGAGTGAAGGATAGCTCCTGCTTTGATGAGGAAACCTTATCAGCCCATATGAGCATGGCATAGTAGACACTTAGAGTACGTTAGTAGTACAAGAAATAGGTTGGAACCCTAGCCAGGAGAGTATGAAGGATGGCTTATGAGATAAGCGTAAGGGGCTATGGATAACCTTGAGCAAACATAAGTTTGAGCATAGGCTTCACCATGTAGAGGTATGATTTTGAGCTTGATCCCTCTTGGAGAGAGAACCTCTCATAGTAAGGTTGCTTGTAGGGTTGGCTCTAGAGAGATAGCAGGAAACCAAGAAAGAAGGTTGGAAGCCTAAAACCTTGAGATATGAGGAACAGTGGGGAGTCGAGGATGGTACAACCTAAGTGGATGATAGTGGTTGCCTCATGCATGATCCCTGGAGGCTGATGATATCTTGGTTTCCTTGAGAGGAACCAAACCCTAGAAAGAGAATGATGCTTCTGGTACCTATGGTATAAGTGATTACCTGTTGGATGAGATAAAGAGTGCTTTAGACCCTGAGGAGGTTTAAGTAACCAGTTGTGAGGCATTATACCTAATTGGTTGTCCTTGAGGAGGACTCAACTCTGAGGTGCTACCTATATAAAAGGTCATGGAAGTACATGACATACCCTGGACATGCTTGATTCATGGTTAAGAGTTTGAGTATGTAGTTGGACACCCAAAGGTGGACCTAGGGTTTCTAGGCCTAAGAAGGGAAGTAGTGTACCCGATGCTCATGATGAGATTTGAGTCTCTATAGCTTCAAGCATGTGTAGAGGAAAAAGAAACCCCTTAAGTTTAAGGTAGGTTTTATGAACCCCTCATAGCTAAGTTGATGACATGGGAAGGTATGATCTGGATCCAGTGTTGAGGAACGAAGACAAGTGTGACCCAGCTTGGTCTAGTAGGTGGGATGCTTGTGCCTTAATGGCTTGATAGGGTCAAGCATGTTCATATGGATGTAAACCCTAGACATAAGGACACTGTGAACTTTGTTATCAAGGTGAAGTTTTCCTCCCATCCTGGGAGAGGGACCCTTTGGTAGGGTGTATATCAGTTTTGTTGGTTTAAGTTAATCTAAAGAGGTCTCATAGGATCTTGAGAAGCTAAGTGAAAAGTACATGGTATGAGAATGAACATGTAGACCCATAGATATCCATCTCTAAGTGCATGAGGATGTGTTACCATGGAGGTAATCGGTATGGGGCCTGACCAAGGTAGGCCGGTCACCATGACCCCTATGAAAGGATGAAAGACAACCCTCGAATGTAGAAAGAGATGATGAAGGATTGGGTAAGGTTCTAAGTTGAACATGTACTATGTTAGAATCCTAAGTCTATCTAAGGGTCAGGTAGGGATAAGACCGATGGAAGTAGGAGTTGTCTAATTCCCTAGTTGCACATGACCATAGGGTCGGGAGGTAACAACTATCATTGTCTGAGGGTCATGGGTTAGGAGATTGATCACCTTCATGAACTCATGGGACCCAAAGGGCGGATGAGTAGGGCACTCTCTGGATGCATGAGGGAAGAGGGATGACCCCAAAAGTGTCGGCACCCTAAAGACCTAGAGGAGGTGACCAAGGATTGTGCTTGGACCAAGTAAGTTCGAGACCAGTTTCCCATGTATGTAATTTTGATATCATGATGTTTGTGATGTAGAGACATAAGTTGCACATTCTAACTTAGATTTGAAGGTGTACTGGCAAGGTGGGATGCACCATATCTATTCTCGGAATAGGAAGAACTCTGTATTTGGACTGCAACCAAATGCTTATTTCCTCTTATTATGGGAGTGAGAGATAGGAAAATACACATGCCATACACCAAGGATAAAGAGGATGTGAGTTGGAACATTGCTATAAGGTATGAGGATAGAGATGATAACATACCTTTGTGGAGTGAATGATACATGGATGGTTTGCAAACACTAATAGGAATGATGTAGTCACCTTATGAGGATGTTTTTGTCATGAGATATGAGTCATAAAAGGTTGAGTTCGATCACCAAGAAGATGAGCTCAGGGTGTTCTCAATAAAGATAGACTTAGAGTTCGAGTTTGAGATGATAAGTGAAATACATGGAAGTGTATGTATTCAATGTTACCTAATACCTAAGGATGTGAAGTGGTAATGGATGCTCCAGTTATAGTTGCCTAGTTTGGCTAGAAGAGGTTGTTAGGCTAACCCTAAGTTTGGAAAGGAGATGTGTTTGGCTAATACTTAACGAGATATGTTGAAAAAGTTAATGGTTGTTTGGTTAGCCAGTCTAGTCCTTAATATAATGAAGGGATGGTTGTAGAACCTCAAATGCACTTCTTTGGAAAGGAAGATGATGAAACCCCAACTAGAGTGGTTTAGGGTTTATGAGGAATCGATCTTGAGGAATCATGACATATAAGAAATCATGATTGAAGATCACCATACACTGTGGTACTACTAAGGTAATAAGTGACAGTAGTACTTTAGATGCCTAAGATAAAGTTGCATGTGGTATATGGCCATGCAAACCAAGGGAGAAGGACGAATACTGGTAACATAGTGCATTGATATAAAGGATAAAGAGTCCCCAAAAGAGAAAGGGAGTTCATTACTATGGATGTTGTAAGTCTCCCCTGGACCAAGGAAGGTCGAGATGGAATATGAAGTATGGTAGATCGTCTTATCCAGATGACATGAGAAAGAAAGAGTTCTATCAAGGGACAAATCTGGTTGAACTACCCATGAGAGAGATGGTTCAACTACACCATGATGTGAGTTCAAAGGTTCTTGAGTTTGACCTAAAGGTTCCCTTCCAAAAGGTGGGAGTAAGTACATGAAGAACTCGATGTTAGTACGGTTTATCACCCTTAACTAATGGTTAGTATGATCCAGACTAGAGGGTCTGATGAGAGCATGTGTGCTCATTCAGGGTGATACATAGAGATAGTTCTTGTCCTTTGTAAAATGTGATGATAACCACCATAGCCAGTATTGGGTTTTAAAGAAGCTCTATAAGGGAGGTTGTGTCGGTCACCACTTCAGTAAGGTGATGTTGGTGAAAGGACCACATGATGGTTAGGAAAGGACCACAGTGCATGTAGATGAAGTCTCTTTGATCGCACAATGGCTGAAAGGAGCCTAGAGATGATGGGAGTCGTGAGTGGATGCAAAGTAGACTGACATGCAGTTCACTATGGGAGAATATGTGACATGAAAATCCGACCCCTCTAAGTTATAGCTAAGAGAGCTGAGTCCCTGATGCATTGGTTCTTTTGCCATGGCTTGGTGGAGAAGGTTAAGTTTGATCTTACCCCTCAGGATAAAGAAATGTGTGATGAGTCCCAGGTGTCCAATTTAGAGCACTATGTGAGGTAACCAGACCATGAGCTGAGCAATGAACCTAGTAAGCCCCAAGGGAGGCTGAAATGGCATGAGTCACCTGTGCAGTTTATAGATGCCAGGATGAAAGAACTCAGAGAAAAGAATATGTGATGATAAAGGTTCTTTAGAAGTGCCATGAGTAAGGTAAAGCCACATAGGGGCCAATGATGGACATGGAAAATTCTTATCCTGAATTGTTTATTTTCTTGATAGAATTTTGAGGACAAAATTCCTATAAGAGGGGAAGGATGTTACAACCCCAATTTTTGTGTTCATTTGGTGAGAAATTTAATTTCTCATATTAAATATATTTGAACAAATAATGATATAATTTGTTTGGAATAAATGGATTTCGTTTACAATAGCCTTGATGTTTGTGTTGTGGGCTTTATTGGTTATTGGGCCCAAATAATAAGAAAATTCAATTAGTAAATGAATAATTGAGTTTTTAAGAAAGAAATGACATAGAAACCTCTAGAAGGAAAAGTGATGTAATCCAAAGATGGATTTCATGCCTCTTGGGTTCCTTGGGTTCCAAAGAGTCCAAAGTTGCAAAGAAAAGGCAATAAGAAAAGAAAAGATTAATTAAGTATTTCTTTATTAAGAAGGAAATTGAAAACATTGGTAAAATGTGGAAAACAAATGGAAAGAGGTGTAATTAAGTTATCCTTGATGGATTTTCATATCCAAAGGATTCCTAAGGTTAAAAGGAATGCCAATGAGGAAAATAAAAAGAAAGAAAAAGAGAAATCCTCAAAAAGAGATATTTTGATAAGAAATAAACAATATAATGAGAAATAATGGAAATAGATGCATCTAGAAGGATAATAAGTATCCACTAAAAATGATTTCAAAATATTAGAGTTTCTTGGGTTCCAAGGAGTCTGAGTTGCAAGATAATAAGTGAAAAGAGAAAAGATGTGAGAAATAAGCTTTATTGAGTAATATTTTTCACCTAAAGAAAAGGCACGTTTTCTTTCAGATAATGAGCCCAATTTTGGTAGATAGGTAGATTAAATCGTTATTAAGTTTTCCTCAAAATTTGGGATTAATTGGATAAACCGTTTGAGAGATATGAATTTTCCAAGTATCCTAAAGTGTAGGTGATAACATTAAATGTAACAATTGATGTTCTAATACGAGGCTTTCTAGTCGTTGGATTCAGATCCAACGGTGGCTTCTTTTGTTTTATATTAGGAAACCTAGTACAGTAGGGACTCCTTTCCCTCTCCGATTCTTTCTCACTGTGATCAGCTTGAATGAAGATGGACTCTCCCATCGAGTTGGGGAGGCAAATCTGTGCACAAACAAACCCAGTTTTCTCTGTTTCCGCGGGGATTCGAGAGAGTTCCCAAATCGTTTGGGAGATGGACTTTGACAAACTTCAAACCCCCTCTCCCAGCCTTATATAAGGTGATCTTTTCTTCTGGTCTTGAATTAGCGAAGTTGCTCGAATGCAAGTAGAGTTCCCTCCTCTTCCAGTTTGGGTTCGCGCTCCTCTGGTGGCTGCAGTTTCCATGGTTTTACCGCAGGATGACGAGAAGTGTTGGGGCCGCCAAACCCTACCGCCACAGATGGTGGCGAGTATCAGGGTGAGTTCAGGCAAGGGAGGCAGAGCAGATGGAGCCATCACTGGTGGTTTCAGAGGATCGTAGGCGGAATTCAACTGCCTAGTTGACCAAGGCCTGCGAGTGGCTTCTCCCTGTTCGCGTAGGTGTCCGTGAGGAAGAAGAAGGGGAAGACTCAGACCGGGTATCCAGTTAGATAGATCTGAAGGGTGATCCATGAGCAAGGGTTGCAAGAAAAGGGAATTAAAGTGCATGTGGCGCTCTCTGATTGGCCAAAGGTATTTTATCTTGCAAAATTAGTAACTAATAAGTGGTAACTCGGATTAAAGAGTATTATATATAAAAATTGATTAGGAGAACGCAAGGAATCTAATAAAAATATAATTGAAGACTGATTCTGATTTCAATTCAAAAAGTTTATAAAGTTATCATCTTTAATGGTTTAATTAATGAAAAACACTTAAAATTGATGATAATTGAATATAATGATGCTCTCTGATTGTTTTGAGTGAATATTAACCTAGTGATAATAAAAAGGATGATTTAGATCTAAAATAATGATCTTTACATAATTGTCTTAATTTAGGGTTTCATATACCCATGTTTGCATTAATGGGCTTAGAAACCCTAATTTAGGAGAATATGTCTTTTAATGGTTTTAATTGTGTACATCCATGAATAAGACAAAGTAATGTTGTTATAAATCCAATTTGAGTATAAAAGATCATTAATGTGGATAATTTGGGTTTCCTAGTGTATTTAATGATAAATTAGGGTTTGCTAACATAAACGATGAGAATTGTAGTAATTAGGGTTCCTTTGAGAATCAAACTATAATTCTTAGTTGAGTTGTCAATTCAAAGAAACCTGAGCATGATAATTGGCCTTAATAATGTAGTCATGACTTAAAAGGGTTAAGATGGTAGTTTTAGTATAAAGGCGACATATTAGACTTTCAATTGTGCATATGATGTTGAAAGTAGGGTTTATGGACTAACAAAGCATTAAAAGTGATAAATGGATAATGAAGGCTAAAACCCTAATAAAACCCTAAGGTCAGCCTAGAAATCATAAGGTGGAATACAAGTCGATCTTGAGAATGTTTTGAATAAAATAATGACACTTGGATGTAATGCATTATTTTCAGGATAATGTTGATTGCTTGTTTGATTGTATTGAATATTAATGCTTGGACATCAAGTTGCTCTGGATCAGGTATGTGGTTTAGCTTATGATTATCCCACATTAGTTTTCCAAGGATTTTATCGATGTTTACATCATGGCTTGAATTAATTGTTGGATGAATTTAATTCCTGCAAATTATAATGTGGATATGACTATCACATAAGATATGTACCTACTAGCTCAGATCATGGTCCCCTCTGTGGCTTAATAGTTGACCTAGTACATGGCTACCTATGGGGTAGGTCCATCAGGTCATTGGATGACTTAGTACGTGGATACCAATGGGGTAGGTCCATCAAGTCACATTGAGTTAGATATTGGGCTACCTTCAGGTAGTACCATGCGACTCTATTACCCTAGGTATTGGCTACATGTAAGGTAGGACCATGGGGGTAATAATCTACCAAAAAGAGAGGTAGCATAGAAGTCCACTGCAGGGACAACATAGAGTTAGGGGATAGGTAAGGATTGAGTAGTATGGTTTAAAACATAATCATGGCTGTTAAATGATAATTGGCTGATTACATTGTTATTATAGTTGCATGGTTATTGTTTCCCCCACATACCAACTTTTTGCTGACCGACGTTTTGTTTGTCAGCGTTTTAGGTACAAGTGAAAAGAATAAACAGTAAAATGACATATGTGGAATTAAATGAGGATTAACGTGCATAGGAGGATTATTTAGATTAGTATCTTCATGGATAGATGTTTAGAAATCCCAATTTTTAAAAGGTAAGCAAAGTTTTATTTTATACCCGTTTTTAGTTTAGTTGGTAAAGTTTATTAATTGTTATTGATTATTTGTCGAACCTTTGATCATGTGAATTGGGAAAACGGCTCTGACCTTCTGGTCTTCCTTAATTGGGGGTTACCGGGAGGCGGGGTCGTTACATACATACGCAGACACCACACACACACAAAGAGAGATACACACAAAGACACAAACATAGACACAAACAAACACAGACACAGGCAGAGACAAAAAAAACACACAACGCAAGTGTGCACATGCGTACACACACGCACACACACAGAGACACACAATGCACACACGAACATACACAGAGAGAAAGAGACACAGACACACACACCATAGACACACCACAAACACACACACACACACACCACACAGACATAGGAACAGAGATAAAGATAGAGAAGAGTCACACACAGAGACACATTCACACAGACACACACCTGCCCACTCATACACACCCCACACCACACACACACATGCACACACATAGAGGCAAAGACACAGATAGACACACACACAAAATGCAAGCACGCACACGTACATGCCCCCACCACACACACACACACCTACCCCCACACACATGGAAAGAGACATAGACAGAGACAGACATTGACAGAGACACACAAATGCATCCCCCCCACACACATGCATACAAAGACACACACATAAAATGCATGCACACACATGGAGGTGTGGACACACACACACAAAGACACAGACATAGACACACAAACACACACACACATGCACACACACATGAACACATCCCCCCACACACAAAGAGAGACATAAATAGAGACACACACAAAAAGAATGCACACACATGCACACACACAACACACTCAAAATGACAGAGACACGCACACAAAACGCACGCATGTGCACGCACATGCACACACACATGCAAACACACACACACACATAAATGCACGCACGCATGCACAAGCACACACATATAAAGAAATAGAGACACACATACAGAGACAAACACATAGACACACACAGCCACACACACACACTGACATAGACACTGACACACACACACATACAAAGAAATAGATACACATAAAGAGACAAACATACAAACACACATACACAGGCACACACACGTGCACATACACACACTGACACAAACACTGACACACACACACACACATATATATATGTATATATATGTATATATATATATATATATATATATATATATTCTTGTATATCACCATGTACATGTCCTATGTTTGTTATAATCATTGTGTCTTGTGTCAATTTCTATGTTTGAATCCGGGTCACTATCCCTTTTCAATGCTTCCTAGGCTATTATAGATGACCATAGTCTCTTGTATGGAGTGGAGGAAGGCTTGCCACCTCATCAATGAAGCTAAAGGAGGAATTGTTCAAGAGTTTTATGTTGTCACACAATTTTAATTAAAAATAGTAATTCAAGGAATGTTATATCCATATCGTTCTGATGTAGACAAACCCAATGTTCATATGAGTTCTGGTCTCCAAACTCTAAAATAATGGATCAATGCACATGAAGGCCCTAATTATATGTATGCTAATCTGCTAGTATCTCTATATGTAAATTTGAATCATTTAGTGTAGGACAATTCCATGATCTCTAATTTATAGATTCATTAGTTGATGGACACATCTATGCTAATCTATGTAAGACCCTCCACATACTCAATGAGCCTACATGACAACCTACTACCCTTTCTATATACCAGCTTATAATATCAATTGTTTACGCCAAAAAGGGAAGAGATTATCTCTGAACACCTTTCATTTTCAAGGACAACATTGCAGATATCCCAAAATCCTTACCATCCTTGGATCATCAATTTCATCACCAATCTACCCTCTCCACCCATGTATCTATCTATGGCCCCACCTCTTGGGCATCATGCTGTTGTCTAGATAGTTTGAATCACTCCTAGGATGTCCAAGGCCACTTACCACGTTGCCTTCATGGTTCATCACATATCCACAATTGATGAAAATGTTAGTTTTATAATTGTCATCAATGGATACGAGAAAGCATGCATAAGAACATCATGAGACACACCTTCTTGATGTATACAAAGTCCACACAACAAGGATGTTATAGTTTCTAATACACCATATTGTCTTAGACCCCAATGCCTCACACCCTATTTTATATCAAACAACATTCCCAAATAGAAGGCATGCCTAGAGTGGGGATGTGCACATTGATTACAATAGTCGGTGGTACCCAATGACGGGGTACACATCCTAGTCTTGGGGTACCATCACAACATATGAAAGATACAACAGACAACGAGGTTGATTTCATAATGGGTTGTGTCATGCCACCATAAGAATTGATAGAAACTTAGTGAGTCTGATGAGTGAGGCAGCGTTGAGGTTGGATCACTCTAATTGGTCCATCTAGTCGTTCAGAGCACCAAAAAGGTTGCCCACATGGGAGGTGGTTCTACATCCAAATCATCCCCATATGTGGCTAACCCAATGAGTGGTTTGGATTACGAAGGAGCAACGAGAGAGCGATGAAATAAAAGAAGATGATTGAGCATCTCATGTTGGCCTAGATAGTGTACATGAAGGGGATGCCCCAATGGCTATTGGTGGCAAGGGGTTCAAAGAAAGTTTCAGTTTCCACAGACCAAAAGTGATTAGATGGAGGAACAATAGATCGATGGAGAGAATGACGTTGACATCTTGATCATTGAGAAGTATTCTTGATTGGAGTTTTTGTTGGGGTTCATGATGGCAGGAAAATAAATTGGTGTTGCTTTTGTTGGGGGAGTTAGAAGTCAGTCCCTAATTGAGAGGGGGGAAATCTTGCCCACATATTTGATAAAAACTATCAATAAGAGGCAAGCACTCTTGTCATGTTAGGTGTGGGAATGGAGAAGGAATATCATACTTCTAAATGAATGAGAAAGAAAGTGTGCTTATTCACATTACTTTGTTATAGTTTGAGCATTGTGAAACTTAGAGTATCTCAACATATTTATTGATGCCCACTTGTACTCAAATACAAAAAAATCCAAGTCAACTAAGAAAGAAAATAGAAATTGAGCACACAAAGAAATCAGTGATTATTAATTAAAATAGATGGTCATGATATTGGATTCTTTAAGCAATGAAAGATGACTCTAATAGCCCAACTATACATTGGTTATTAAGTTGAAATAAGTAAAATATCATTCAATCATTTAAACATGAAAAATGTGACATAATAATGATCAAGTAATGGAGAGTAAACTAGGTAACAAAGAGAAAAGTACCATGTTAGAGAAATTATAATGCCATGTATATGGATTTTAGATAAGTCAGCCACTCCATCTCGATGACAACCCACACATAGGACATGGACACATGATAAGCTCTATTTATGCCCATCATTTCCTTTCATAGATCACTCTCATAAGATAAGAATGGAGACTCTTTCAAGCTACATGTTGCTTCCCTTTCGTATTGGGTGATGCAACTAGTGTGGGTTGAGATGCTTGTCTCTTAGTCAACAATGCCATCATCATCCAGCTGCAACTCCTGCAAAGTCTACACCCAATTGTGGTGGCATCATTCAGGAAAATTGTAGAAGAACAAATATATGATCAAAATATGATTTATTTCTTAATGAAAAATTGCAGCAAAACAAGGTTGAAGAAACAATTTAGATACTCCTTCTCAAAACAAGTGTTTTTCTATCACCTTGAGATGTGATGCCTACATGGTTTTCACAAATATACAATGATAAAAACACGTTAGAGATGCTTGACATAAGGTTAATTTTCTTTATGCTTACAGAGAAAATTGTAATCACAACACAACATTTAAGAGTAGTTTATCTTTAGTAGGGATGAGCATCAATTGGGTCATATTGGGTTTTGGTAGGTGCAAGCTTAAACAAATGCTGTTAAGCAAGTCAAAACTAAGTATGATTAACGTTTGAAGTTTTCTTCTGTTAAGCAAGTCAAAACAGATGCTGTTAAGCAAGTCAAATCGAAGGTACCCCGTGGTAATGGTTTTGTCATGATATCAGCAAGCTGAGCTGATCCTCGGTGGAGATGAACCTGACCTGCAAGTGGCCTTTAGAAACATGCTCCTGGACAAAATGAAAATCTACGTCAATATGTTTGGTTAAAAATGGGATTAGCAGTAAGGTAAGTTGCTCCAATGTTGTCACACCATAAAGTAGGTGGAAGGGTTATTGGATGATGTAATTCTGTAAGAAGAGAGCGAAGCCAAATTAATTCAGCAGTGGTGTTAGCAAGGGCGTGGATGACCGTGAGACGGTGCATTGTTTGCGGGAGGACCATGAAATGAGGTTGGATCCTAGGAAAATGAGATAGCTACCAGCAGATTTACGGTCATGGGGGCAACCAGCCCAGTCCGCATAAGAAAACACGTGGAGGACCATGGAAGAGGGAGTGATAGATAAAGACAGTGAAATAGTTTGTTTTAAGTAACGCAATATACGTTTGACTGTTTGCCAATGTTCATCAGTTGGAGTGCTCATAAATTGACAGACTTTATTGACGGCAGTGGCAATGTCCGATCAAGTAAGAGTGAGATACTGCAAAGAGCCTACTATTTGACGATACAAGTGAGCATTGATAGTGAGTTGGCTGTGTTTGTGAAGTTTGGTGGTGGGACACAGTTTTAGAGCCTGACATGTTGGACTTGTCAAGGATATCAACAATGTATTTTTGTTGGGAAAGGAGGAGGCAATTGTTGGTACAGTATACTTGAATACCAAGGAAGTAGTGAAGATGACCCAAGTCTTTGATGGGGAAGTGTGATCGCAAGAAAACTAGCTAGGAGATCGTGGAGGTGAGCATCGTGGTTTCCGGTGAGGATGATATCATCCACATACACTAAGGCATAAATGATAGTGGGTGAGATGTGATACACAAAGAAAGAGGAGTCCGTTTTGGATGAGACAAAGCCAAAAGTGGTTAAGGCATGACTGAGTTTGTGATACCATGAGCGAGGAGATTGCTAGGTGGACGGGATCGGAGAGCCATGGTAGTGGGAGGGGACGGGGAAGTAATTTGGATGGATGAAGGCCAGCAAGTGAGCGGTAGTTGATAGGTGGACAGGATCGGAGAACCATGGTAGTGGGAGGGGACGGGGAAGTAGTGTCATGTATGGAAGGAAGTGGCAATGTAGCTAGTTCAGATGGCGG